>JBBGZY010001416.1:5452500-5827500 GCA_037952925.1 Lithobates clamitans
CCACATGACAGGCAGTCTGGCCTTGTTCACATTCTGTTCCCTGAATGCACGAGGAGTCTGGGAATGGTATACCAGTAGTGGCTTAATCTTCAGATCGGCACTTGCATTCACACACAGCAAAAGGGTGAATCTGTCCTTCATGGGCTTGTGCCCCAGCAGTGCCTCTTCCTCCTGCGTGATATAGATTTTGTCGGCATCTTTTACCAGAAGAGCCCTGTTTCATCACAGTTGAACACTTGTTGAGCGACGTATCCTTCTGTTTTCATTAATTCAGTAAATTCTTTCTTGCAGGATTCTGCACCGGCCTCGTCAGAACTGGAAGGCTCACCATGTCTTTTCACACTGTGGATGCCACTTCTTTTGCGGAATTTTTCAAACCATCCTCTACTGGCTTTAAATTCTTCACTTGCTGCACTTGTAGAGGGTTGTTTTTTCAGTAAATCACTGTTCAATTTCTTGGCTTTTTCACAGATCATAGCTTCACTAACACTATCACCTGCCAGCTGTTTATCACTCAACCACACTACCAAAAAGTTTTTCCACCTCTTCCAGCACTTGTATCCTTTGCTTGGTTAACATTGTTACTCCTTTTCCCACATCAGCTCCTTTGATGGCAGCTTTCTTCTTCAAAATAGTCAAGATTGTCGACTTTGCCATCTTATACTCCGAGGCCAGATCAGTCACACGAATACCGCGGTCATGCTTTTCTACAATTTCCTTCTTCAGCTTAATGGTTATTTTCTTCACAACCTTATTCTTACAATTCCTGCTCTGAAGAGTCTTGTCACTTTCATTACCACTCTGTAATTTCTTTTTACCACCATGCTTGCTCTGCACATTCTTGTCACCTGCATTACCGCTCTGCACTTTCTTGTCACCTTCATTACTGCTCTGCACATTCCATTCTTGTCACCTTCATTATCTTTATTACTGCTCTGCACTTTCTTCTTACCATCATGCTTGCTCTGAAGAGTCTTGTCACCTTTATTACTGCTCCGCACTTTTTGTCACCTTCATTACCGCTCTGCACTTTCTTGTCACCTTCACTACAGCTCTAAACATTCCTGTCACCTTCATTACCGCTCCGCACTTTTTGTCACCTTCATTACCGCTCTGCACTTTCTTGCCACCTTCATTACCGCTCTGAACATTCTTGTCACCTTCATTACCGCTCTGCAATTTCTTCTTACCACCATGCTTGCTCTAAAGTGTCTTGTCACTTTCATTACTGCTCCGCACTTTCTTCTTACCAACATGCTTGCTCTGAATTTTCTTTGGAGCCATACTAGATGTCCGGTACAGTACAGTACAGTATGTGATAAAAAGCACACAAAAAAGCTTTACAACAAGTGTGCACAGAGATGTACAGTACAGTGCTGTACAGCATGTGCTAAAAAACACACAAAAAAGCTCCTCAAAACTCCTCAATACTGTAAGTGTCTTCACAGTACACTTTCAGTGTCTCTCTGTGACCGCAATCTCACCTACAGGAAGTCGTGACCACGTGTCAGAGCAGGGAAGATGGCCGCAGCTCATGTTCTTGAACTAAAGCGGCGTTCCAGTACCGAAGCAAATTTTTTTGAACTCTTCTGTTCGCAAACCGAGTTGTTTGTGAACAGAAGTGTTTGTGAACTGAGGTATCACTGTAAATTCAAAAAATAAAACAAGTCAACAAAACAGTAATTAGAGTGCAAACTGCACTGCTCCATGATAAGTACAGTTTGTAACTCGGTTAGTAAACACTATTGAGCATTCCCATTATCTAAGTCTGTCCTCCTAATTATGCTTCCTAAGTTGTCCAAGGCCTATGGAACTTGTCAGCTTGAAACAGAATATAAGCTATATGCTTTTCACATTCGTAGCCTAAAACTATTAGCCTTTTCACTTCAATGATATTTCAAGAGTGAGTACAGGATTAGATTTTATGGTTAGCCCTGTGATTACTGAAATCAGTTTTAATATTGATCTCCAAATACTATGAAGATGAGGGCTGGACCATAGCATATGCATCAAGGTGCTAATTAAGCCGCAACCTTTCCAACAATTGTGTTCCGGTAGGATAGCAAATTTGGACACTGTAGAGGGTTATGTACAATCTCAAGTGATTTTTTCAGACATTTCCCAGTAAGTGGTGCATTTGTAATATATATATAACTACAAGTTATGGCCTTCAGCCATTGTGTATTGGTGAATGAGATATGGATTTCCCTCCCCCATGTAAGTAACAGACTTGATTTGCTAAACGGACATTTAGACTGAAGTGTGTTATAAAGAGGTAAAAACAAATACTGCGCTAACACAATAAAATGAGCTGCGACTAAAGGTAGTAAACCGTAAATCTAATATAATTCAAAAAGTCGCGCTGAAAGAATGAGAGTGGCAACAAACTAGTGCCTATAGCATTAAAAAGGTAAATTAAGTGCAAATAATTAAAAAAAATAAAATTTTCCAGTGTATATGAACACCACAGTGAAGTTGGAATAAATGTTAAATATACAAAACACAAATATTGTTTACTATGCAGGAAAAAATGAAAAAATAAAAATAAAATTGAGTGGTTTGTTAACAGCAAAAAAATGTTTACCAGAACACTAATGCCAAATGCAACAGTATATGAGAACTGTGCAAAGACATTAAACATATATCCTGTGAAAAACATAGATTATGCAATGTAAAATTAAGAGCAAACTTGTATAATCCATAAAAAGTCCATATCCAGAGGAACAATGATTAATAAAGTTCGTGCATAGTATAGGAGACGAATACATGGATATCCCCCAGTGCTGAGTGAATGTAGAAACAAAACTTGCTGTAGTGACAAAAAGGTGCGTGGGCAGACCTCCACCGTTTAAAACTGCTGCCTCTTACCAGAAAAAGTTTGTCTCTAGATTATAGGAGACCTAAAGGGCGGATAGCTGCAACCCCAGCCAGGGATCTGTACAGCAGACACTGGTTGTCATCCGAATCCCGGAACTCACTCCGTCAAACACAGCAAAATGAATAGGATGGGTCCCCATAAAAGAGATAAAGGCTCCACATAACATAAAATCCACGGCTTTTTATTGAGTAAAAGAGTAAAGATTGCACTTACAAAGTGGTTGTAAAAACAAGCATAGGAATGCCGGCCGGCTAGAAAACTCCCCGTGTCTTCCGGGTGTGCAGATCGCGGTGTCGTCGGGACGTAGCTCCTCCTCCCATAAAGAGTATATATAAAGAGTAGTGATAACCCTGGGCGTTGTTGCTACTTTGGTCCAGAAATGCAAGAGTATTCAGTTCAAGAATACAGATAAAGTTGTGTTAGAAGTAAGATGTTAACCACCTCAATACCAGACACTTTCCCCCCTTCCTGCACAGGCCAATTCTTAGCTTTCAGCGCTGTCACAATTTGAATGACAATTGCGCAGTCATGCTACACTGTACTCAAACAAATTTTTATCATTTTGTTCCCATAAATAGAGCTTTCTTTTGGTGGTATTTGATCACTGCTGGGGTTTTTATTTTTTGCGCAACAAATAATCTGTTACATTTTGTGCAATCTGTTACATTTTGTAAATAACTGTTTTCTCCTTCACTGATGGGCACTGATGAGGTGGCACCAATGAGGTGGCACTGATGATGGCCACTAATATGCAGCAATGATGGGCACTGATAGGTGGCACTAGTATGCAGCACTGATAGGCAGCACTGATTGGCACTCATAGGTGGCACTGATAGGCACAGATAGGTGGCACTGATGGGAACTGAAAGGCTGCACTGATGGGTACTTATGGGTGGCACTGATAGGTGGCACTGATGGGCACGGATGGTGGCTATGGGTGGCATACCTGGTGGTCATCAGTGGTGGCAATTTCTGGTGTCCTGGTGGCATCCCTGGCGGTCTGGAAAGGGGCATCCTCGGGGGGGGGGGGGGACAGGAGAGCAGCTGTACGGCTCTCCTCTACTCGCGCCTGTCAGACGCGAGTGAGGAAAAGCCGATACATGGCTTTTCCTGTTTACATTGTGATCAGCCGTGATTGGACATGGCTGATCACATGGTAAAGAGCCTTTTCACTGAGATCGGCGCTACAGTGTGTCAGACTGACACACCACACCACTGATCGCAGCGCTGCTCGTGCCGGCTGTTAACATGAAAGACGTCACATGATGTCCAGTCAGGATAATGGAACCACCCCCCGGCCATCATTTTGCTATAGGCTGGACGGAAAGTGGTTAATGTAGCATATGCAATGTAATCCTGAGTTGGAAAGAACAAGTAAGTTGGAAGTAATTCAAAAGATTTATATTTTCTATTATAGATTATGCCATCAATGGTGTATTTACCTACAATAGGCCAGTATTTAAAAGAAATGTGTTGGACGAGGAATCTAAAAATTTCCAACGAAAAGAGAAAGAAATACAAATCTTATGTTCTTGGGGGTGATTTAAGAAAGTATTCCCACTCTTGAAGGGTTGCTGAGATAGTGGGATGGTTAGTAAATTATTTGCAGATTAAGCCAATAAAGGATTCTTTAGAGTACCTGTGGTAGCAACAGATTGCTCTATCACACTCCATTGCTTCAAAAGAGACAGGAGGAACCAACATTTATCCTGGTCTAAAATAGGTGAATTAGTCTTTAAGCTTCAGTAGGCCCACGCCACCTGCACTTTTATGTTTTATAAGTATTTCATGTCCTCACCTAGATAACATTCATTTAATATCTATGAAAAACGAGTTTGGTAAGCGTATCAGCAGAGCCCTAAAATAGTGAAGAATCTTAGTAAGCGTGACCATCCAAAATGTATCATAGAACAATAGAAACTTGACACCTCAGCACTAAGAATTCACAGAGAAGCTAGCCATAAGATGTGCAAATGCAGTGAGCGCTGTGCAACACAGATTGAAGAGCAATTCAGCCCTCCTCAGAACTGTTCAAACAAAAAGCAAAAGAGCACAAACACCTAGTGCATCATCTAAAGCACTTTATTGAAAGATAAAATATACAAGTTATACTCACAAACCAAAATAGAATGGTAGTCTATCATAAATTTATAAACCAGAAGTCCGCCCTCCAACCTTATACTGTAGGTACAAACGGATGACAGAACCACCTTTCACCTCCTAAATAAGAGTAATAAATGAGTCCTGCCACATCTCCCTAAGTGGGAGGGGAAGGGGAGAGGGAAAGAAGTCAGAGACACCTGATCAGGCATGTACTGGCCATCGGGACTATCGGGAGTTTCCTGGTGGGCCAATGGCTCAGTGGGCCGGTTTGAGTGACAGCCTGTCAAAGTAATGGATGCGGGGCCTGCGCAGTTATTACTTTGAACACTGCTGTATTGCAGGGGTGGACTGACCTATCGGCACTGTGGGGCCCCATGACAGGCTCTGCAACACTAGCACTGGAAGCGGCTGTAATAAGACCTCTCACAGCGTGCTGTTCCCCGCCGGCCCCTTCTTCCCTCCCGTCTACCCCAGGTGCTTGTACATGACATCATTTGGGACGGACGAGAAGATCGGCAGAGAGCAGCTCGCCATGAGAGGTCTTATTGCAGGCATCGGGTGAGGCTATGTACTATCGCCATCACTGAGGAGTGGGGAGCAGAGGCAGCCAGTACAGATGTAGGGGGCCCCATGATACTCTCCTGTCCCCCCCAACTGTGTCCTCCACCCCCACGCTGTCCCCCTCTGTCCTCCACTCCCACGCTGTCCCCCTCTGTCCTCCACCCCCACTGTGTTCTCCACCCCCATGCTGTCCCCCTCTGTCCTTCACCCCCACTGTGTCCTCCACCCCCCACACTGTCCCCCTGTGTCCTCCACTCCCACGCTGTCCCCCTCTGTCCTCCACCCCCACTGTCCTCCACCCCCATGCTGTCCCCCTCTGTCCTTCACCCCCACTGTGTCCTCCACCCCCCACACTGTCCCCCTCTGTTCTCCACCCCCCACTGTGTCCTCTACCCCCCACGCTGTCCCCCTGTATCCTCCACCCCCAGTGTGTCCCAGTGATTGCTGTATAAATGACAATGGTCCCAAAAATGTGTTAAACATGTCCGATGTGTCCGCCATAATGTTGCACGATAAAAATCGCTGGTCGCCGCCATTACTAGTAAAAAAAAATATTAATAAAATGCCATAAAACTATCCCCTATTTTGCAAACGCTATAACTGTTGCACAAACCAATCAATAAACGCTTATTGTGATTTTTTTTTACCAAAAATATGTAGAAGAATACGTATCGGCCTAAACTGAGGAAAAAAAATGTTTTTTTAAATATTTATTGGGGATATTTATTATAGCAAAAAGTAAAAAATAATGCGTTTTTTTTTCAAAATTGTCACTATTTTTTTGTTTATAGAGCAAAAAATAAAAACCGCAGAGGGGATCAAATACCAACAAAAGAAAGCTCTATTTGTGGGAAAAAAGGACGTCAATTTTGTTTGGGACCAATGTCACATGACCATGCAATTGTCAGTTAAAGCGACGCAGTGCCGAATCGCAAAAAGTGCTCTGGTCAGGAAGGGGGTAAATTCTTCTGGGGCTGAAGCGGTTAAGACGTGCAGTGAGACCCTTACAGCAAAAATTGATTCATTGGCAATTGATATCAATATAATGAGGCATGAATTTGATAAGGTTAAATCAATAATAATAAAGAACTGCAAAATGTAAAAGAACAAATCTGTGCTTTGCAGGAAAAAGCCGTGGATACAGAAAGTAGATTAAGGAGAAATAACATCCATATTATGGGCTTGCCAGAACAGGCAGAGGGGGTTAAACCAGTGGAGTTTTTAGAAAAGGTGCTAATAAACGTCCTGGGGCTTATAGATATGCAAGCCACTTTTGTGGTAGAGCGAGCACACAGAATTTCCATTCGATCCCCTAAACCTGGGACCTTTCCACATCCCTTGCTTCTCTGCTTGTTGAACTATAGCAGTGGTTCTCAATTCCTGGCCTCAGGACCCACTAATAGGCCAGGTTTGCAAGATAACTGAAATACATCACAGGTGATATAATTTGCCGCTCAGAGATTGCAATATTCTAGTCTGCATCTCCTCAAGGTAAAACTTAAAATCTGGCCTGTTAGTGGGCCCTGAGGACAGGAGTTCAGAACCACTGAACTATAGGGATCGAGACCATATTTCAACAGCCCGGTTGAATACAAATTTGCAATATGAAAATGCTACATTGCTTTTTTTCCTGAGCTTTCCAGAGCAGAGCTTATATGGAAGTATGGAAAAGACTGCGTGATGAGGGAATTAAATTCAGTCTCCTTTAAAATTGAGGGTCACAGATGGAGATCATACCCATTTTTTTGAAACGTCAAAAGCCACATCAGAATGGCTGGATACTTGATAGAAAATACATGGACACATGTATAAATTTATTTGTTTTGTTTTTTTTCTTTCACAAACTGACACTGAGGATTAGGAGTAATACTTATGCCGCGTACACACGGTCGGACTTTTCAGCTACAAAAGTCCAACGGACGCTGACGGACTAAAGCTGGCTGGTAATCCGATCGTGTGTGGGCTTCTCCGGACTTTCAACGTACTTTTTTAGCCTCAAATCCGACGTACTTTAGATTTGAAACATGCTTCAAATCTTTACGTCGTAACTACGACGGACCCCGAAGTCCGCTCGTCTGTATGCTAGTCCTACGGACAAAAACCCACGCTAGGGCAGCTATTGGCTACTGGCTATCAACTTCCTTATTTTAGTCCGGTGTACGTCATCACGTACGAATCCGTCGGACTTTTATGTGGTCGTGTGTAGGCAAGTCTGTTCATTAGAAAGTCTGCCGCAAGTCCGCCGCAAGTCCGCCGAAAGTCCGCCGAAAGTCTGTCGGACAGGCTGTCGGACTTTTGTAGATGAAAAGTCCGACCGTGTGTACGCGGCATTAGAATCGAAATATTAATATATAAGAACATATATGAATAGGTTTTTATTTTCGTTATGCATAATATGGTAGGTATTGATTAGCATGATGCACCTTTTTCGGAGGTTCCATAGCATAAGGAAATTGGGGAAACACATTTTTATCTGCTGTTTTTTGCTTTTGTTTTTTTTTTTTTTTCTCATAGTCTATGAAGTGACACTTTGTAATGTTAAGTAATACTTAACCACTTGCCGACCGCCGCATGAACATATACGTTGGCAGAATGGCATGGCTGTGCAAATGGGCATACCTGTACGTCCCTTTGAATTTGCCGCCACGTGCTCGCCGGTGCGCAGGCGACCCTGCCGCAAGCTCCGTGAGTAGGATCTCAGGTCCCGCGGACTCGATGTCCATGGGGATACCCGCGATCGTCTCACGGTGCTGAAGAACGGGGGGATGCTAATGTAAACAATTCTGCCTAGTGACACTGTCACTGATCATAGCTCCCTGTGATCGAGAGCAATGATCAATGATGTGTCATTCGTAGCCACGCCCCCTAACAGTAAGAATCACTCCTCCACTTAACCCCTTCCTAGCCAGCTAGTGGTTAATCCCTTTACTGCCAGTGTAATTTTTACAATTTTATAGCACTGATCGTTGTAAAAATGACAATGGTCCCAAAAATGTGTCAAAATTGTCCGATGTGTCCGCCATAATGTCGCAGTCATGAAAAAAATCGCAGATCGCCACCATTACTAGTAAAAAAGAATTTATTAATAAAAATGCCATAAAACTAACCCCTATTTTGTAGACGCTATAACTTTTGCGCAAACTAATCAATAAACGCTTATTGAGATTTTTTTACCAAAAATATGTAGAAAAAATATGTAGAAGAATACGTATCGGGGTAAACTGAGGAAAAAAAAAATTTATATATTTTTGGGGGGATATTCATTATAGTAAAAAATAATGCGTTTTTTTCAAAATTGACGCTCTATTTTTGTTTATAGCGCAAAAAATAAAAACTGCAGAGGTGATCAAATACCACCAGAAGAAAGCTCTATTTGAGGTGAAAAAAAGGACGTTGATTTAGTCTGGGAGCCACGTCGCACAACCACGCAATTGTTAGTTAAAGCGACGCAGTGCCGAATCGCAAAAAGTGCTCTGGTCTTTGGCCAGCCAAATGATCCGGGGCTTAAGTGGTTAAAGTGGAGTTCCACCCTGAATTTTTTTTTTCAGATTCACAGACCTTTAATAATATAAAGAAACATTTGGGGAAAATTTTTATTTTAATACTTACCAGAAACGCCCTGTTGCTATGTAGTGCTTCTAATCTGCCACTTCCTGGTCCGCAGAGCTCCTCGTCACTTCCTCCCTCGCCTGTGCCTCTAGGAAGTGTGAGTCATCATTTCCCAGGAGTCTGTGGGCAGTACTGTGAACAAAAATTGTGTTATTTCCCGACAGGAAATTACACGAATTAAGGCGGTTGCCATAACAACGGGCGGCAACGGAGGAAAGTCCTGCAAATTTTGAAACAATCGTCGCTACGTCCGCCGGACAATCGCGCATGCGCAATATCGAGAGGTGCATGCTGGTAACCCAGAATGCACCTCCCTATCACTATTCCTGGCAAAGGTATTGACTGGGCTTCACATGCCCACAATCATGATGGCAACAGCCAGAAGAAGATTTACTAAGTTGTGAGTATAAAATACATATATTATCAACATCCACAATCATTTTTAATGTTAACCACTTCAGCCCCGGAAGGTTTTACCCCCTTCCTGACCAGAGCACTTTTTACAATTCAGCACTGCGTCGCTTTAACTGCTAATTGCGCGGTCATGCAATGCTGTACCCAAACGAAATTTGCGTCCTTTTCTTCCCACAAATAGAGCTTTCTTTTGATGGTATTTGATCACCTCTGCCGTTTTTATTTTTTGCGCTATACACGGAAAAAGACCAAAAATTTCGAAAAAAAATGATATTTTCTATTTTTGTTCTAAAAAAAATCCAATAAACTCAATTTTAGTCATACATTTAGGCCAAAATGTATTCGGCCACATGTCTTTGGTAAAAAAAATGTCAATAAGTGTATATTTATTGGTTTGCGCAAAAGTTATAGCATCTACAAACTAGGGTACATTTTCTGGAATTTACACAGCCTTTAATTTATGATTGCCTATGTCGTTTCTTGAGGTGCTAAAATGGCAGGGCAGTACAAAACCCCCACAAATGACCCCATTTTGGAAAGTAGACACCCCAAGGAATTTGCTGAGAGGCATGTTGAGCCCACTGAATATTCATTTTTTTTGTCCCAAGTGATTGAATAATAAAAAAAAATTACAAAAAGTTGTCACTAAATGATATATTGCTCACACAGGCCATGGGCATATGTGGAATTGCACCCCAAAATACATTTAGCTGCTTCTCCTGAGTATGGGGATACCACATGTGTGGGACTTTTTGGGAGCCTAGCCGCGTACGGGGCCCTGAAAACCAATCACTGCCTTCAGGATTTCTAAGGGCGTACATTTTTGATTTTACTCCTCACTACCTATCACAGTTTTGAAGGCCATAAAATGCCCAGATGACATAAACCCCCCCAAATGACCCCATTTTGGAAAGTAGACACCCCAAGCTATTTGCTTTGAGGCATGTTGAGTCCATGGAATGTTTTATATTTTGACACAAGTTGCGGGAAAGTGACAAATTTTTTTTTTTGCACAAAGTTGTCACTAAATGATATATTGCTCACACAGGCCATGGGCATATGTGGAATTGCACCCCAAAATACATTTAGCTGCTTCTCCTGAGTATGGGGATACCACATGTGTGGGACTTTTTGGGAGCCTAGCCGCGTACGGGGCCCCGAAAACCAATCACTGCCTTCAGGATTTCTAAGGGCGTACATTTTTGATTTTACTCCTCACTGCCTATCACAGTTTTGGAGGCCATGGAATGCCCAGGTGGCACAACCCCCCCCCCCCAAATGACCCCATTTTGGAAAGTAGACACCCCAAGCTATTTGCTGAGAGGCATGGTGAGTATTTTGCAGCTCTCATTTGTTTTTGAAAATAAAGAAAGACGAGAAAAAAAAATTTTTTTTTTCTTTTTTCAATTTTCAAAACTTTGTGACAAAAAGTGAGGTCTGCAAAATACTCACTATACCTCTCATCAAATAGCTTGGGGTGTCTACTTTCCAAAATGGGGTCATTTGGGGGGGTTTTTTGCCACCTGGGCATTCCATGGCCTCCGAAACTGTGCTAGGCAGTGAAGAGTGAAATAAAAAAAAAAGGTAAAAAAAACTTTTAGGAGGGAAGTTTAAGGGAAAAAAACTTACATTTAAATGCCCATCATTGCAGCCTTCTCAGTGCAGCCTTGCCCCAGTGCAGCCATGTCAGTGCAGCCTTGTCAGTGCAGCCTTCCCCAGTGTCCATTGCAGCCTTGCCCCAGTGCAGCCTTGCCCCAGTGCAGCCTTGCAGCTCGCAGTTTGAAAATCCTGTGATCCCCTGCGATCCTGAGCTTCAAAATCGCCAACCGCGATTTGAAAATGGCGCCGCCGGCGCCGAAATACACAGAGCCGGTCCTCGGCTCTTCTCAGCGGCTCTCGTTCACTTTTGGCTCCACTCGTAGTCCCACCCGGGATGGGCGTGACTGTGAGCGGAGCTATCCGAACCTAGCCGAGTACACTTGGCTAGGTTCGGGCGGCGCTCGAGTGAAGCTGAAAGTGGCCGAGAAGAGCCGAGGACCGGCTCTGTGTATTTCAGTGCCATTTTCAAATCGCGGTCGGCGATTTTGAAGCTCAGGATCACAGGGGATCAGCATATAACACGCACCTGCGATTTTCCCCTGATTTTAAAGGGAAAAAAGTGCGTGTTATACACCGATAAATACGGTATATATATATATATATATATATATATATATATATATATATATATATATATATATATATATATATATATATATATATATATATATATATATATATATATATATATATATATATATATATATATATATATACATATATATATTAAGCTGTCTGCATGTCACTAACTAACCTGTCTAATTATCAGGCCTTGGCTCAGCCCTTCCTTCTCAAAGCTGGCTTCTCAGCTGTCAGCTAATGATATCCTGCTCGTCAGTCCTGCCTACTTAAGCCGTCCAGCCCAGATGATCTCTGCCTTCGCCTTGGTCACATCTCTAGAGACACTCTCCTGTGTTCCTGTTAAAGACTTGCTTGGCTGACATTCCTTCTGACTCCAGATCCTGCTTGCTGTTCTACTACGCTCATCTCTGGCTCCCTGACATTTTGGCTTGTCTGACTATCCGTTCCGGTTCCTGAACTCTGGCTATGTTTTGACTATGTTTACTCTGTTTACCTTTTTATTATTATTATTATTAAACAAGTGTGATTTAACTGTACTTCTGTCTCAGTCTGATTCATGGTTTCTGACACTAATCTAGCTCAAGTTCTCCTCTCCACGTTACTATCACACTATACACGGTTGCGAGTAATCAGCCTTATATAGTGTGGGGCGTGGACTTAGCCCCCAGAGCCATGATTAGCCAAAGGCACCCTGCCTTTTGCCAATCATGGCTCTCACAGCAGATTACACTGTGATTGGCCAAAACATGCAGGTCAGGTGGATGCTTTGGCCAATCAGCAGCCATCAATGCACTGCAATCCCGCAGTGCATTATGGGGCGCTCCACGGTGCTCAAATTTGCCATAAACGCCCCATATGTTCGGTTCGTTTGTCAGAAAATGAACACCCGATGTTTGAGTCGACTCTAACATTGGGGCCATCCCTAGTGGTTACAGGGTTTAAGGTGAATTGGAATAAATCTCTGCTGTTCGCTATTGATCTGGGGACCCAGGTGACGGCATCCATGAGTTTGCCATTACAATGGGTGGCGGAATTTATATATTTATGGATAGTGAATTACACAACAGATTTGTGATTTTGTCCTGCTTAATTAAACCCCAATAGTTCAAGAGGTTAAAAAGAAATTAAAAGCATGGGAGACCTTACCTCTGTCATGACT
This sequence comes from Lithobates clamitans, assembly GCA_037952925.1. Lineage (NCBI taxonomy): Eukaryota > Metazoa > Chordata > Amphibia > Anura > Ranidae > Lithobates > Lithobates clamitans. Next base: position 5,465,406 of record JBBGZY010001416.1, read on the forward strand.
AGGGTGGATAAATGTAATAAAAATTAAGATTCTTCCAAAATTTTTATATGTATTTTGAAATTCCCCACAGTGGTTGCCAAAACCTTCTTTATATAACTACATAATATTTTTTTCTTCATTTCTATGGAGGAACCAGTCACCTAGATATAAACCTACCACACATAAGCACACACTAGCGCAAGGAGGATTGGCATTTCCAGACTTCCATGATTTTTTTTCTGCCAGCGCAGCTGGTAACGGCAGCAGGATACTAAATCCAGATAAAAATAATCCTTCAACAATGTTAGAGGTGGCGGGCACTTCCATCGAGGCACTTCAAGCATTCTTGTCCATCTAGCTATTCCATCGAGGGAAGTTAAGTATTGATTTCGGGTTGGCCCCCCTTCATTGCATATCCTAGGATGGGATCCTTTGAAGTGAGTATGTGTAAAACAATGAGGTTTGGATCCCATTGTTTGTATACACAAGCCTAGGCATCGACTTGTCTGGTCTACCAGAGATTTCTGTGAAGATAATATGTTCCGCCCTACAGAGATAAAAGCTAAATTAAATATATTAATTAAATATAAATAAATTAAATATAAATTAAATATAAAATATATAAATATAAATAATTAAATATAAATTAAATATATTCATATTTCCAATATTTTACAGCTATTAATGTAGATTTCACATAAACTCATAAGGCAACAAGTCCGTAGACCCACATAAAAAAAAAGGCGGATTCGCTCCTCATCTGGGATCTCCAACCCTACTCCAGTCCTCTCGAAAACCTGCACTGAGAGGAATGAAGGTATAGCAATAGGTGTCCCAAGTACTTGCAGCCAATCTGCTAGCAGTACACCACCATCTGATTTTAGCAGGCAAATTGCCCTACCAGCTTGGCCAAATTGCTAGCACTGCCACTACTGCCTTTTCAGCTGGTGGATTCTGCCCCCTTTCGTGAATTTGTGGAATGTTCTGTACCTCAGTTGCAGGTTCCAAAACGCCATTTCTTTTCATGGAAGGCCATTCCAGCTCTCTACCGGCATGTGGAAGGCAATGTTTTTGTATTGTTGGACATGGCGGTCAGCAGTAAGGTGTATATTACCGCAGACTCATGGTCTAGCAGGCATGGGTAGGGATGTTACCTTTCCTTCACTGCGCACTGGGTAACTCTGCTGGCAGCTGGGAAGGATGTAGGACAGAGTTCAGCATTGTTGAAACTTGTTCGGCTACCACACCTCCAAAATGCTAGCAGTGATTCTGCCACAGCTCTCTCCTCCACCCCTCCTCTTCTTCTTCCTCTATGGCCTCTTCTGCAGATTTGTTCTCTGAACCAGCGGTGCTCCGTAAGCTTTCAAGGGGCTACGCAAGCACTCAGGCAAAAAGATGCTATGTGGTGCATGAGTTACATAGTTACATAGTAGGTGAGGTTGAAAAAAGACACAAGTCTATCAAGTCCAACCTATGTGTGTGATTATATGTCAGTATTACATTGTATATATGTTGCGGTCGTTCAGGTGCTTATCTAATAGTTTCTTGAAACTATCAATGCCCCCACTCAGACCGCCGCCTGTGGAAGGGAATTCCGCATCCTTGCCACTCTTACAGTAAAGAACCCTCTATGTAGTTTAAGGTTAAACCACTGCGACAATGGCACCAACCTTCTCTCCGACCTCTGACAGGGACACTTGACCCATGTTCCATGTTTGGCACACATCCTGAATTTGGTGGTGCAGCGTTTCTTGAGCAGGTACCCAGGCTTACAAGATCAGGCCAGAAAAGTCTGTGGACATTTCCAATGGTCATACAATGCCAGTGCTCGGCTGGCTGACATTCAAAGGGAATGCAACCTGCCCACCAACCGCCTCATTTGTGACATGTCCACCAGGTGGAAGTAAACGTTGGCAATGCTGCAGTGGCTGTACACGCAGCAGAGGGCCATCAATGAGTACCTGTGTGAGTATGGCACCAGGACAGGGTCAGGGGAGCTTGGCTTCTTTTCGCCACACCAGTGGCTGTTGATCAAGGATGCATGCACTGTCCTGTCACCATTTGATGAGGCCACGAGGATGGTGAGCAGCGACAATGCATGCATCAGTGATACTGTCCCTCTTGTCTTCCTGTTGGAGTACACGCTTCATGGAATAATGGACAGGGCACTTGAGGCAGAACAGTGTGAGGAAGAGGAGGACTTCCTTACCTCTCAAGGCCCCCTTTATCCAGATATTATTCCTGCAGGCCTGCCAAACACACAGGAAGAAAAGGAGGAGGAGGATTGTGTCAGCATGGACGTGGAGGATAACACTCAGCAGCAGTCTTCAAGGGATGGTTTTAAGTCCCTTAGAAACCCAAGGAGTTGTACGTGGCTGGGAGGAGGTTGTTACGGATCATGTGATCCTTAGTGACCCAGAGGACTCAGAATCGAATGTCTCTGCAAACTTTCGCAGGCTTTGCAGAATCAGGGAGGCCATGCAGCGTAAGGACCCTAGGATTTGTGGTATCAAAGAGAAGGAAGCATTACTGGCTGGCAACCCTTCTTGATCCACGTTACAAGGGTAGGTTTGCAGAACTCATCCTGCCTTCACAGAGGGATCAGAGGATGAAACATCTTCAGGAGGCCTTGAAGAAAGGTTTGTGCAATGCATTTCCAGACCCTGTGAGGTTACAATTTCCTGGTGCTGGACAACGTGTTGCTGAGGCCTCTGTCAGGTCACCTGAGGCCAGGTAACAGATGCACACTGTTGGGGATTGGAGTGCACCGCAAAGGTAGTAGACCCTACGGCTGACTGCTGCAGATGAAAGTCTCGGTGATTAAGGAAGGCAGGTCTGCTGGAACACCAACATGGATCCCACAGGGGCTAGAGAGTAAGATTCCCCAGGGCGCGGAGTGTAAGAACCAGCAGGTGTTCACCAGAGCCTCTAGTGGTGAGGATGAACTGGGCTGCAACTGGGTCTCCCAGCTCATGCCTACAATAGGCTACAAGAGGACAGAGATAGTAAGGGAATAAGCCAAAGGTCAGGGCGACTAGCTGACAATGATAAACATAGAACACTCCAAAGGTCAGCGTCACAAGCGGACAGGCATAGTCGAGAACAAGCCAAGATCGGTAACTGAAATCAGACGTAGAAGACACAGCAAGATGCACACGGAAGCTAAACACACAATGGTTGATCTGCAAGGCAGGCTTGCAGTGCACACGTTATATAGAGTTCCCTGATAGGGGCTGGGGTGGAGCCATGCTTTGAGGAGAGATTATTTAAGTAGCCAGGTGAGAGTGGCTGGCCTCTAAAGGTGAACACATGTAGGATAGGTAAGCTGACAGACAAAGATTACTGCATAACCATGACAGCTTTTTTCAGTCAGAGGAAGAGCAGTGGAGAAGGTGGCCAGCTGACCGATGCCTTAGGACAATTTTTCAGTCCTCAGCGCCAAGGTCTGATCGGTTCAAGCAACCATTGCCAGCATCTGCATTACATGGTGCAGATATATCTAGGGGCAAGAGCAGACTTGGAGACCTTTCCAACAGAGCATCCACTGGGTTACTGGGTCTTGAGGATGGACCACTGGCCAGAACTTGCTCAATATCCAGTTGATCTACGGGCCTGTCCTGTATCCAGAGTTCTTTCTGAACACACATTCAGTGCTGCTGGAGGGTTTGTAATGAATCATAGAGTGCCCCTCTACACAGACTCCCTAGATAGGCTCACATTCATGAAAATGAATCAGTCTTAGATCAGCAGCAGCTATCAAGCACCTGATGCTGATCATTTTTCTATGGATGTGGGATCCCTTAAAGACTGCCTATGCTGAGTGACTATTCTATTCCTTCTCAATCTTGATGATGCTAGCTTCCAACAATATTTTTGGTTTAGGGCACCACCACTAGGGATGAGCCGAACACCCCCCTGTTTGGTTCGCACCAGAACATGCGAACACCGTTAAAGTCTATGGGACACGAACATGAATAATCAAAAGTGCTAATTTTAAAGGCTTATATGCAAGTTATTGTCATAAAAAGTGTTTGGGGACCTGGGTCCTGCCCCAGGGGACATGGATCAATGCAAAAAAAAGTTTTGAAAACGGCCATTTTTTCAGGAGCAGTGATTTTAATAATGCTTAAAGTCAAACAATAAAAGTGTAATATCCCTTTAAATTTCGTAGCTGGGGGGTGTCTATAGTATGCCTGTAAAGGGGCGCATGTTTCCCGTGTTTAGAACAGTCTGACAGCAAAATGACATTTCGAAGGAAAAAACCCATTTAAACCTACTCGCGGCTATTGCATTGCCGACAATACACATAGAAGTTCATTGATAAAAATGGCATGGGAATTCCCCACAGGGGAACCCCGAACCAAAATTTTTTTAAAAAAATGACGTGGGAGTCCCCCTAAATTCCATACCAGGCCCTTCAGGTCTGGTATGGATATTAAGGGGAACCCCGGCCAAAATTTAAAAAAAATGATGTGGGGTTCCCCCTAAATTCCATACCAGACCCTTCAGGTCTGGTATGGATTTTAAGAGGAACCCCGCGCCAAAAAAAAAAAACGGCATGGGGTCCCCCCAAAAATCCATACCAGACCCTTATCCGAGCACGCAACCTGGCAGGCCGCAGGAAAAGAGGGGGGGCGAGAGTGCGCCCCCCCTACTGAACCGTACCAGGCCACATGCCCTCAACATTGGGAGGGTGCTTTGGGGTAGCCCCCAAAACACCTTGTCCCCATGTTGATGAGGACAAGGGCCTCATCCCCACAACCCTGGACTGTGGTTGTGGGGGTCTACGGGCGGGGGGCTTATCGGAATCTGGAAGCCCCCTTTAACAAGGGGACCCCCAGATCCCGCCCCCCCCTGTGTAAAATGGTAAGGGGGTACTTACCCCTACCATTTCACTAAAAAACTGTCAAAAATGTTAAAAATGACAAGAGACAGTTTTTGACAATCCTTTTATTTAAATGCTTCTTCCTTCTTCTATCTTCCTTCATCTTCTGGTTCTTCTGGCTCTTCTGGTTCTTCCTCCGGCGTTCTCGTCCAGCATCTCCTCTGCGGTGTCTTCTATCTTCTTCTCCTCGGGCCGGTCCGCACCCATGGCATGGGGGGAGGCTCCCGCTCTTCTCTTCATCTTCTCTTCTTCTTTTCTTCTCTTCTTCTCCTCTTCTCTTCTTCATTTTCTTCTCCGGGCCGCTCCGCTTTCATGCTGGCATGGAGGGAGGCTCCCGCTGACAGTTCTTAAATAACGGGGGCGGGGCCACCCGGTGACCCCGCCCCCCTCTGACGCACGGGACATGATGGGACTTCCCTGTGGCATTTCCCGTGACGTCACAGGGAAGTCCCGTCAAGTCACCGTGCGTCGGAGGGGGCGGGGTCACCGCGTGGCCCCACCCCCCGTTATTTAAGAACTGTCAGACGAGGAGACGCTGTCACACAGCGGGAGCCTCCCTCCATGCCAGCATGGATGCAGAGCGGCCTGGAGAAGAAAATGAAGAAGAGGAGAAGAGAAGAAGAGAAGAAAAGAAGAAGAGAAGATGAAGAGAAGAGCGGGAGCCTCCCCCCATGCCATGGGTGTGGAGCGGCCCGAGGAGAAGAAGATAGAAGATGCCGCAGAGGAGATGCTGGACGAGAACGCCGGAGGAAGAACCAGAAGAGCCAGAAGAACCAGAAGATGAAGGAAGATAGAAGAAAGAAGAAGCATTTAAATAAAAGAATTGTCAAAAACTGTCTCTTGTCCAATAAGCCCCCCGCCCGCAGACCCCCACAACCATCGGCCAGGGTTGTGGGGATGAGGCCCTTGTCCTCATCAACATGGGGACAAGGTGTTTTGGGGGGCTACCCCAAAGCACCCTCCCAATGTTGAGGGCATGTGGCCTGGTACGGTTCAGGAGGGGGGGCGCACTCTCGTCCCCCCCTCTTTTCCTGCGGCCTGCCAGGTTGTGTGCTCGGATAAGGATCTGGTATGGATTTTTGGGGGGACCCTACGCCGTTTTTTGTTTTTTTTGGCGCGGGGTTCCCCTTAAAATCCATACCAGACCTAAAGGGTCTGGTATGGAATTTAGGGGGAACCCCACGTCATTTTTTTTTTAATTTTGGCCGGGGTTCCCCTTAATACCCATACCAGACCTGAAGGGCCTGGTATGGAATTTAGGGGGACTCCCACGTCATTTTTTTTTTAAATTTTGGTTCGGGGGTTCCCCTGTGGGGAATTCCCATGCTGTTTTTATTAATGAACTTCTATGTGTATTGTCGGCAATGCAATAGCCGCGAGTAGTTTTAAATGGGTTTTTTCCTTCGAAATGTCATTTTGCTGTCAGACTGTTCTAAACACAGGAAACATGCGCCCCTTTACAGGCATACTATAGACACCCCCCAGCTACGAAATTTAAAGAGATATTACACTTTTATTGTTTGACTTTAAGCATTATTAAAATCACTGCCCCTGAAAAAACAGCCGTTTTTAAAACTTTTTTTGCATTGATCCATGTCCGCTGGGGCAGGACCCAGGTTCCCAAACACTTTTTATGACAATAACTTGCATATAAGCCTTTAAAATTAGCACTTTTGATTTCTCCCATAGCCTTTTAAAGGGTGTTCTGCGGCATTCGAATTTTTCTGTCCCTGTTTAACAGGGGCATGTAATTACAATTTCTGATCTAATATTTCACAGCAGGGCCCGTTGATGCGCCCAACAAGAGTGTCTGTGAGGGGTCACAGTGTTGTGGCACCATCACCACCAAAGGTCCAATTTTTCTGCCCCTGTCCCAGCAGCAGAAAAAAGGACAAGCGTGCTCACGGCCACCTGCAGAAGATGCACCATGTCCATGACCAGCACTGTGGACTGTAGACACAGAGCCTGCTTGCCCTCTTTTAGTGGCCCGTGAGCATCTGCCACTCCTTGGTGGCCTTCCGGACATGATGGGGATTTTGTTTTGCAACACCACACTACACTGTATTGTGTACTGCGTACACCACCAGAAAAATAGTAGTTACTGCACTATGGGTGCACGGTATTGTGTACACCACCAGAAGTATAGTAGCAACTATGGGAGTACTGTATGTATTGTGTATTGTGTACACCACCATAAAAGTAGTAGCAACTGCACTAAGGGTGCACGGTACTGTGTACACCAACAGAAGTGTAATAACAGCTATGGGTGTACTGTATTGTGTACACCACCAGAAGTATAATAGCAACTACAGGTGCACTGTATGTATTGTGTACTGTGTACACCACCAGAAAAGTAGTAGCAACTGCATTATGGGTGCACGGTACTGTGTACACCAACAGAAGTGTAATAACAACTATGGGTGTACTGTATTGTGTACACCACCAGAAAAGTAGTAGTAATGGCACTATGGGTGCACGGTATTGTGTACACCATCAGAAGTCTAATAACAACTATGGGTGCACTGTATGTATTGTGTACTGTGTACAGCACCAGAAAAGTACTAGCAATTGCACTAGGGGTGCAAGGTATGTACACCACCTGAAGTATAGTGGAAACAGTACACCAGGAATGGCCTGCAGTGAGATATAGCTAAACTGTATGCAGTGGATATATATATATGAGACTGACTGTATATATATATATATATATATATATATATATATATATATTAAATACACTGCAGCTAACTGAATCACCTGCCTGTCTGAAGTATATTAGAAAGAGTACACCAGGAACGGCCTGCAGTGAGATATAGCTAAACCGTATGCAGTGGATATATATGTGTGTGTGTGTGTGTGTGTGTGTGTGTATATATATATACTAAATACACTGCAGCTAACTGAATTACCTGCCTGACCGAAGTCCGAAGTATATTAGAATGAGTACACCAGGACCAGACTGCAGTCAGATCTAGCTAAACTGGATACAGTGAATTTATATATATATATATATATATATATATATATATATATATATATATATATATATATATATAGCCACTGCACACAGTTTAGCTATATCTCACTGCAGGCCGTTCCTGGTGTACTCTTTCTATTATACTTCTGGCAGGCAGGTGATTCAGTTAGATTCAGTTAGCTTCAGTGTATATATATATGTATATATATATATATATATATATATATATATTCCAGTATGGAATACTGGTTCCAGTATGACACCCAGTTTAGACAGAAGATGGCGGCGCGCAAGGAGCTTCGTTTCGACTGTCAGAATTGTAGCCTATGGCTGTTGCTAATGTGCCCTCATAGGCCAGCGTCCTTTCAGTCTGCAGTCGGCACTCCTCAATCCGGAGCGTCGGCCGCCTCCAAAAAAGGTGTCTGTTGGCTTTTCAACGAAAGCCACTGTAAGTGGTACTCCGCCTGTCGCTTCAGGCATGAGTGCTCTAGCTGTGGGGGCGCTCACCCCTCCAGCCGGTGCTTCAGGAAGGGTAAACAGACACTTTCCAGAGCGGGAGCCAAGACCGACCTTCCTAAGCCGGAGGACACCGGTGAACGTCCTAGAGATGTCGCCCTGGCTAGACCGGTACCCCCTTCGTAGGGAGGCCCTGATCCTAAAGGATGGCCTGGATCGAGGTTTTTGGATACCGTTTTCCCCATCGAACGCGCCTACCATGTCGGCTAATTTAAAATCGGCTGTTGAATTTGAATCAGTAGTGGCCGAGAAAATCCAGAAAGAGCTGGAACTGGGGCGCATGGCGGGCCCCTTTGATCTTCCTTCATTTCACAACCTGCGGGTGTCCCCACTGGGCGTGGTCCCCAAAAAGGCGAGTGGTAAATTTCGTTTAATTCATCACTTATCTTACCCTTCCGGCTCCTCTGTCAACGACGAAATTGATCGCGAGGAATCGCGGGTGCATTATGCGTCGTTTGATAAGGCTCTTCACCTCGTCAGGGCAGCAGGGCGTTCCGCTCTTTTGGCAAAAGCGGACATTGAATCCGCTTTTCGCCTTCTCCCGGTCCACCCGGATTGTTTCCACCTCCTGAGTTGCTACTTTCAGGGAAGCTATTTCTTCGATATGTGCCTGCCTATGGGTTGCGCCATTTCGTGTTACTTCTTCGAGTTATTTAGTAGCTTCCTTGAGTGGGTGGTCGCCCGGGAGGCCGGATCTCAGTCCATGCTGCACTACTTGGATGATTTCCTTTTTGTGGGTCCCTCGGACAGTGGGCATTGTCAATGCTTGCTCTCTGTTTTTCAAGATATTTGTCGGCGTTTCACTGTTCCACTGTCCGTGGACAAAACCGAGGGTCCGGTAACGGTACTATCCTTTTTGGGTATTGAGATTGACACAGTGGCCATGGTCTTTCACCTGCCGAGGGAGAAGCTGACCAGGCTTTTATCCTTGGTTCGTTTGGCGAAAGGGTCCAAAAAACTTCAGCTGAAACAGCTACAATCTCTGCTGGGGCACCTAGTATTCGCGTGCAGGGTCATACGCATGGGGAGGGCTTTCTGCAGGCGATTGTCTTGGGCCACGAAGGGCGTTATGGCCCCGCACCACCACGTTCGGATCACCAAGCCCATGCGGGCGGATTTGGACATTTGGCTAACCTTTTTGCAATCCTACAACGGACAGTCTTGGTTGCAGGAGGAGGTACCGAACTCACAGCTGGAGTTGTACACTGATGCGGCAGGCTCCTGTGGTTTCGGTGCCTTCTTTCGGGAGGAGTGGTCTGCGGAATGTTGGCCGGCCTCATGGGCCCGCATGGATTTATTGCGCAATCTCACCCTTTTGGAGCTTTTCCCGATCATTGTAGCGGTGGAGCTTTGGGGTGAACAGTTGCGCAATAGTCAGGTGATCTTTTGGCCAGACAATATGAGCGTAGTGCAGGTAGTGAACAAGCAATCGGCCAGTTCCCCCCCGGTCGTATCACTGTTGCGTTTTTTGGTTTTAAAATGTTTGCAATTTAACATTTATGTTAGGGCAAAACGCGTTCCGGGAGTTTCTAATGACATTGCCGATGCTCTTTCCCGCCAACAGTACCCCCGTTTTCGTTCCCTGGCTCCGTCGGCTTCGCTGGAGGGCCTCCCCTGTCCGGCCCACTTATGGAACCTCGTTTCCGGGGATTGTTAGAACTGCTTCGGTCATCGCTTTCTCCGAGGACGTGGGCGTCGTATTGTCGGGTCTGGCACGAGTGGTCACAAGCGTCGGGCGGTGAGTTCTCTATTTCATCTCCGGATGATAGACGTTTGATCCTATTTGCTTACCTGGTCCAGTTACAGGATAAGGGAGTGTCGGGTTCCACTGTCTCTTCAGCCATGTCCGCCTTATCCTTCTGGTTTCAGCTTCTGGGGTGGGGGGATGTCACAAAAGCCTTTCCAGTGCGTCGGATATTGAGGGGCTGGAAACGCATCACTCATCTGCCTGATTCCAGGCGCCCCATTTCTTTACAGATTTTATCGGATGTTTTGGCTATGTTGCCGGAGGTGTGCTCATCCGAGTTTGAGATTTTGCTGTTCCGAGTAGCTTTTTCATGGGCGTTTTTCGGGGCTTTTCGCATCGGGGAATTAGTTGCAAAATCCAGGTCTTCCACTGGGGGTATTCGATCGGAGGATGTCGTCCTGTCGGAGCGCAGTGTCACCATTTTATTGCGCTCCTCGAAGACTGACAGCCTTGGCAGGGGCTGCCGAGTGGTGCTGCACCACTGTGGCAGCCCATTCTGTCCTGTGTCTCTGGCCGTTCCTTTTCTTTCCGCGCGCCCCCCATCTCCCACTTTTTTCGTGCACGCTGACTCCTCCTCTTTGAGTCGCTTCCAATTTTTAAAAGTTTTTCGTTTTTGCCTCGAGGCTTTAGGCTTACCAGTGGGCGATTTTTCAACTCACTCATTTCGCATAGGCGCTGCCACCGCCGCTTCTGGCTTAGGGTTTTCCGATACGGAACTTCAGCGGCTGGGTAGATGGGAGTCGTCTCGTTTTTCGCTGTATGTTCGCCCTCACCTTTTGTGTTAATTTCAGGTTTTCCCCCGACTCAAGTTTGGATTTTGGGCGATTCCTTTGTCTTCTGGGCGGCTCGTCGTGCAGAGATCCGGAACTATGGGAGAAATTTGGGACTCTTCGACCGTGGCAAGGATTCGCTGGCTGGGCCTGCGCGGGCTGCGTTGGCATCAGGTACTGTGGGAATGTTGGCACCTCCGTACCCGCGTGTCCGGTCACATTGTCCTGGTGGTTCACGCCGGCAGGAATGACGTAGGTTACACCCGGTCCGTGGATCTAATTGCTGCCATGAAAGGTGATATTGCTCAATGCCTTGCAATGTTTACCAGTGTGACTTTCGTATAGTCAGAGATTGTCCCTCGTTCTATTTGGGCTAGAGAAGTTCCGGGACCCTGTTTAGAAAATTTTCGGAGGAAGGTCAACGCCCAGGTGTCCAAATTTGTTCGGAGGATCGGGGGGGTCGTTGTCCGTCACAAAGATTTGGAGGGAAACAACAATGACTTGTTGAGGAGAGATGGTGTTCACCTCAACGACATTGGCATGGATATATTTAACCTGGGACTTCAGAGGGGGGTGGAACAGGCGCTGGCTGCGGTGGGGCGCCCGTCAGTGGATCACTGACTGGCTGGTGGCGGTTTTGGTAACCTTGCCAGCAAATATGGAACCCCTTTGATGCCCGGATGGTAATTGGGAGATTGACGGCCGGTCCGGCACTGATGGTAAGGACAGGCCCCTCCTTCATCTCCCTTTTACATTGGTAGCTGAGTGCTCACAGTACAACTGTGACTGGCACGGTCCTAAAGGTTAATGTTAATGTTGATTTAAATAAAGCTGTGGCCTTGCCCTTTCCAACGTTATTGGTTGTATGTGTGGTTCTTATTGGTTGAGAAGGAGGGGTAAGTTATGACAAGTGATGGTTGGGACCTGGGCTTATTGCACCTCAGCAGTCAAGAGACTGGGCAAAAATGGCATCCATGGGAGAGTTCTCACATTTACCAAAAAACATCTTGATTATACCCAAGACTTTTAGGCAAATATTCTGTGGACTGATGAGACAAAAATTTAACTTTTTTGAAGCTGTGCATCCCATTACATCTGGCATAAAACGAATACAGCATTTCATAACAAAAACATCATACCAACAGTCAGACATGGTGGTGGTAGCGTGATGGTCTGGGGCTGCTTTGCAGCTTCAGGACCTGGACCACTTGCCATAATTGATGGAACCATGAATTCTGAGCTCTACCAGAAAATCCTAAAGGAGAATGTCTGGCCATCAGTTTATGATCTCAAGCTCAAGTGCACTTGGGTTATGCAGCAGGACAATGATCCAAAACACAAGAGCAGGTCCACCTCTAAATTGTTAAAACAAAGCTAAGTTTAGGTTTTTGGAGTGGTCTAGTCAAAGCCCAGATTTAAATCCAATTGAGATGCTGTGTCATGACCTTACACATGCCGTTCATGCTGGAAAATCCTCCAATGTAATCTGAATTAAAACAATTCTGAAAAGAAAAGTGGGCCAATTTTGCTCCACAGCAATGTGAAAGACTCATTGCCAGTTACCGCAAATGCTTGATTGCAGTTGTTGCCACCAAGGGTGGCACAGCCAGTTATTAGGTTTAGGGGGCAATTACTTTTTTCACATAAAGCCAGGCAGGTTTGGACAGCTATTTTGCCGTAATAAATGAAACATTTAAAAACTGCATTTTGTATTTACTTGGGTTATCTTTGTGTAATAATACAATTTTTTGATGATCTGTGACAAATATACAAAAAAATTTAAAAAATCTGAAAGGGGGCAAATCATTTTTCAAACAACTGTATATACACTGCCTGCATACCACTAACTAACCTGCTTAACCAGTTGCCGATGTACGTCGGCAGAATAGGACAGGCAGGCATATGGGTGATCCCTGCCTCCCTATTGGGGCCCCCCCCCGGTGCCTGCGGCGGTCAGAATCATTCATTGCAGGAGCGATCAGTGCTGAGGGGAAGGCCACTGATTTATCTCTCCTGACCAATGAGAAGCTTCCTCTGCTTCTGTAATGTAAACATAAGCAGAGGAGGTGATGTCATCTCTCCTCGTGCGGTCTTTTTGTTCCGGCGCCCGAATAGAGAAGACATCCAAGTAAGTGCACCAACACTACACTAACAGTAGAACATGTAGGCACACAAATCACAACCCAATCGCCCCTGATCATCCCCCCTGCACCCCCTGTCACTGTGACACCAATAGCAGTTTTTATTTTTTTACTGATCACTGCATTGGTGTCATTTGTGATATGAGTGTTATGGCAGTTAGTGGTAGGCCCCTTTAGGTCTAGGGTACCCCCCTAATAAAGGTTTAACCCCTTGATCACCCCCTGTCACCAGTGTCACTAAGCGATCTTTTTTCTGATCGCCCTATTAGTGTCACAGGTAACGCTAGTTAGTCAGGTAAGTATTTAGGTTCACCGTCAGCTTTTTATAACGTCAGGTACCCCCATATACTACCTAATAAAGGTTTTAACCCCCTGATTGCCCCCTAGTTAACCCTTTCACCAGTGATCACCGTATAACTGTTACGGGTGAGGCTGGTTAGCTAGTTTGTTTTTTATACCCGTCGTTTATTACCCAATAAAGGTTTAACCCCCTGATCACCCGGCGGGTGATATCAGTTAGGTTTTAAGGTCAGATAGGGTCTGCGTCACCCCAGGCAGCATCAGATTAGTGCCAGTACTAACACCCACACACGCAGCATACACCTTGTCGCTGGAGAGAGGGGCCGACTGCCCCGGCTCCCTGGAACTCCACAGTTGTTGCCGGTGCTGGGCAAAGGTTGGTAGCACTCTGCCCTGTTGCCAGCACTTCTGCTGGGGACTCCGCATCCTCCGCTCCAGCTAACCGTTGGGGCAGGAGGCTGGCTTCCTCCACTCCCAAACTGTGTAGCTGCCATTGGGGAGGTGAGCCGGTTGTTTCCTTTTCCATTCCCTCATCTGGCTGCTGGGACGACATGTCTATGGTACTGTCTCCCAGGTGCATGGATCTTTGCTGGGGAGGAAAGTCTGCTTCCTCCACCCTGGCCAACTGTTGGGGAGGGACAACACACACATCCTCTCCCTTCTCCCCCTGTATCTGCTGCTGGGAAGTGATTGCCACCTTCTCACCCTGAGCCTCCGAAATTGCCACAGGTGTGGGGCAGAGGTCTTGGACCCTCTGTCCGGTTACCAGATCTTCAGCTGAAGAAGTTTGTTGTAACTCCATCGATACTGCTGTTGGTGCTGGGCAGAGCACAGTGAAGTTTGGCCCCAATACCAGCTCTTCTGCTGGAGGCTCATCAGGTTGTTCTTCCTCAACAGAAAAGTCTATCAAATCCCCTGTCTCTGCAACTGGTGTCTGGGGATAGTGGTTCACCATCTCCTGTCCATGGAGCTCAGAAGATGCTATCAGTGCTGGGCAGAGGTTAGCAGAGCTCTGCCCTGTTGTCATCACTTCAGGTTTGGGGACGGCAATCTCCAGATTTTCCACTGCCGATTCTCTGGCATGCTGCTGAACATGTTCTAGCAGTTTCCTGTATGCCCTTTCCAGATGCTGTTCCTTCCTTAGCAAATGGTCCAGATCAGGTTTAAGCTCTGAAACCCCTGCAAGACCGAGCATAGCCTCTCTATAATCTCGCAGGTCCTCAAGGGTAGGTTCCCCTTCATCGCCAAACACAAAAAGATCTGTAAGGCTCTCCCACAGCAATCCAGGGCCGCCAAAGTCATATCCCTCCGGAGAGCATTCTGTTGTCTCCCCTAAATATCCCTGCTCTGCGTGCCATTGCAGTGCCCGATAACTATTGTCCAGCTCTATCTCCTGCTGGACCAACCTGTCCAACTCAGTCACCCATTGCTCCTGGGGCTGCTCTCCCAGGAATGCCATCCGCAATGCCCGTTGGTCACTGGCCCGTTGCTCTTGGGTCAGAAAGCACTTGCCCTGTTTTATACCAGCAAGCTGGAGGGCTCCAATCCAGAGCTCTACCTGAATCTGCTGCCTGAGCTCCAGGTATTCATCCTCAGACACAGTTCTGGTGTATGTTGAAAGGATGATCTGCAGCAGCCCCGGAAACTCTGATGCCAGGTCCATATCTCCGCTGGGGTGACTGAAGTCTGCTATCCTGATCTTGAATCCAGGTGGAGGTTTAGATTTCCCAGACTGCTGGAAGCATCACACTGCTGCCACCAATGTCACGGAATGTCCCACACTCCACTTATGTGCTTCCATCAATATACCACTTCCATGTAGTCTGGATACAGATATCAGATATTCCAACCTCTCTGAGCACAAAACAAGGCGACACTTGCTTGTTGCTAACATGGATTATATTTTTTTTTAGAATCAAAATTACAAGACTTTATATGCCGTTGGAACCTCCTCTAACAATACAACTGTAACCTAATTAACATGAGCTAGTTTACTAAATCATTTACCCAGACTAAGTGACTACGTCTCCTAGCTCATTGACTATTCAACACACATTACTATAAACATCAACACAGGGTTAATTAGAACAAACAACAATGAGTTGAATACCCTTAGAACCTGTGGTAAGCCAGACTAAACTCATTTACATTAAACATTATAGCTGACATCAGACAGGTGAGTGGAGTTGATGACATTAGCATCTTCTCACAGTATGAGTCCCAACAGTATGACTCAGTCACTATTGCTACTATGGCAAATACAGGGTCCCCAGAGTCTGTGTGTCCTGGGGGACAAGGACCCGAAACCAAAGTAACAACACCTCAAGGGTACCCCAAATGCCAGGGCCCATAATCTGTAGGCAATAGGCTCACATTCAGTCCCCTCCAAAAGCCTCTATCCCAGGTGAGTCTGTCACACACCTCCCTTAGTGGTATAGTGTCTGAATGGATGAATATCTGATCTGATCAGATCTATACTAGCGTCCCCAGCAGTTTAGGGTTCCCAAAAATGCAGTGTTAGTGGGATCAGCCCAGATACCTGCTAGCACCTGTGTTTTGCCCCTCCGCCCAGCCCACCCAAGTGCAGTATCGATCGATCACTGTCACTTATGCCTCGTTTCCACTGAGCGGATCAGTTCGGATCGGTATTGTTTGAATGGCCTAGAATGGTCCGGTCTATTCTGGTGAGCGTTTCCACTGCAAGTGGGGCCACAAGGGGCCATACAGGGTTTAGAAAAAATGCCTCAGCATAGCACAGCAAAGGGTTTTCTGTCAGCCAATCAGTGGAATGTATCGTAGCTCCGCCCTAACCGAACCGTTCCATTTTCTATGGCCCCACATCTGAAGCAGGACCCTGAATGGAGTGGTTCGGTTCGGTTGTATGGGCCGCTTTCATAATGGAAACGCCCAAAATAGCATACCGTACCGAACCGAACTGAACTGATCCGCTCAGTGGAAACGAGGCATTACAAAACACTAAACACATAACTGCAGCATTCACAGAGTCAGGCCTGATCCCTGCGATCGCTAACAGTTTTTATGGTAGTGTTTTGATATAGTTGCTGACAGCCTAGGAGTTTCTTTACCTGTGAGTCTCACTGGTGAGGTGGCAAGCACAAGTAGTGTCCCGCTGCCACCAAGAAGACAAAGACAGGCCCATCATGCCCATAGTGTCCTTCCTGCAGAATTTGCCAATCCTAATTGGGAGCCCACCACTTCCGCAGCACACATATTTCCCCCATTCACTGGCCAACCTGGCATTCAGGTGGAAACAGTTGATTTTACTTCACTTGATTTTTATTCACTGTTTTTCACTGAAGATTTCTATAGATCTATTGTGGACCAAAGCAATTTGTATGCTGGTCAATACATCGCCGCTAATCCCCAGTCCTCCCTTGCCAGAGAAAAGAAACCAATTACGGTCTCCAAATTTAATACCTTTCTGGTCCTATCCCTCGACATGGGCATAACTAAAAAGAGTGAGTTGCGGTCATATTGGTCCACTGACCCAATTCACCATATGCCGTGTTCTCTGCTTCCGTGGCCAGGGCACGATACGATCAGATTTTGCGGTTCATGCACTTCAACAACAATGAACTCTGTCTTCCTCGTGGGGACCCAGGATACGACCCGCGCTACAAAATTCGGCCCCTCGTAAACCACTTCACCCAACATTTTGCAGACTTGTTTACTCCCCATCAAGTTGTCTGCATTGATGAGTCCCTGATTAAGTTTTCTGGTCGGTTGTCATTCAAACAGTACAGTATCTTCCCAACAAGCGTGGCAGACACGACGGTCCAAATTCCTATGGCGACTGGTGTTGTGTAGAAACCCCTCTGAGGCCACGAATACAACTTTAATATGGGAGGGGTGGACCTCAACGACCAGTTGTTGGCGCCATACCTAACTGCCCGCAAGGCCAGACGCTGGTACAAGAAAGTGTCTGTATACTTATTTCAATTGGATTTGCTGAACGCTCATGTGCTATACAGAGCTTCAGGACGGACTGGATCCTTCCTTAAATTCCAGGAAGAGATCATCAGAGCCCTTCTGTTTCCAGACGGTGCTCCACCTCTCCTTTCCAATCCAAATGCAGTAAGCCGACTGCATGAGAGGCATTTGTCCTCCTTTTGTCCTCCCGAGTACTCCTACCCAACGAGCCCCCCAAAGAAAATGTTGTGTCTGTAGAAAGCGCAAATATAGGCGTGACACCCACTATTTTTGTCCCTCCTATCCTGACAATACTGGTCTTTGCATTGGTTAATGTTTTGAACGCTACCATACACTAGTTAAGTATTAGCGTAGGGTGCAGCATTGCACAGACTAGGCACTCTTTCACAGGGTCTCCCAAGATGTCATCGCTTTTTGAGAGACCCAAACCTGGAACCGAACTGTTACAGTTACAAATAGGGATGAGCCGAACACCCCCCGGTTTCGGTTAGCACCAGAACCTGCGAACGGACCGAAAGTTTTCGCAAAGTTTAGAACCCTGTTAAAGTCTATGGGACTCGAACGTTCAAAATCAAAAGTACTAATTTTAAAGGCTAATATGCAAGTTATTGTCCTAAAAAGGGTTTGGGGACCCGGGTTCTGCCGCAGGGGACATGTATCAATGCAAAAAAAAGTTTTAAAAACAGTCTTTTTTCGGGAGCAGTGATTTTAATGATGCTTAAAGTGAAACAATAAAAGTGTAATATTCCTTTAAATTTCATACCTGGGGGGTGTCTATAGTATGCCTGTAAAGGGGTGCATGTTTCCCATGTTTAGAACAGTCTGACAGCAAAATGACATTTCAAAGGAAAAAAAGTCATTTAAAACTGCTTGCGGCTATTAATGAATTGTCGGTCCAATAATACACATAAAAGTTCATTGATAAAAATGGCATGGGATTTCCCCACAGGGGAACCTCGAACCAAAATTAAAAAAAAAATAGCGTGGGGGTCTCCCTAAGTTCCATACCAGGACCTTCAAGTCTGGTATGGATATTAAGGGGAACCCCGTGCCAAAATTAAAAAAAAAATGGCGTGGGGGTCCCCTCAAAATCCATACCAGACCCTTATCCGAGCACGCAACCTGGCAGGCCGTAGGAAAAAACCTTGACGGGGACTTCCCTGTGGTTTTCCCTGTGACGTCAGAGGGGGCGGGGTCACCCGTTACATAGCTGGGTGACCCCGCCCCCTCTGACGTCATGGGGAAAGCCATAGGGGAAGTCCCCACAAGTCCCTGTGCGTCAGAGGGGGGCGGGGTCACCGAGTGGCCCCACCCTCCGTTATATAAGAAGTGTCAGAAGAAGATAAGCAACACACAGCGGGAGCCTCCCATGGATGCGGAGCGGCCCAAGAAAGAAGCAGGGAGGAAGATGCCGCAGAGGAAGATGCTGGACGAGCACACCGGAGCAAGAAGCAGAGGATCAGAGGAAGGAGCAGAGGAAGAAGAAGATGGAGGAAGAAACCGAAGGAAGAAGGAAGGAAGAAAGAAGACCCGAAGAAGATTGAAAGAAGAAGACTTTCAATAAAGGAATTGTCAAAAACTGTCTCTTGTCATTTTTAACACTTTTGACACTTTTTTTGTGAAATGGTAGGGGTACTTTTGTACCCTATTACCATTTCACACAGTGGGGCGGGATCTGGGGGTCCCCTTGTTAAAGAGGGCTTCCAGATTCTGATAAGCCCCCCGCCCGCAGACCCCCACAACCACCAGCCAAGGGTTGTGGGGATGAGGCCCTTGTCCTCATCAACATGGGGACAAGGTGCTTTGGGGGGCTACCTCAAAGCACCCTCCCAATGTTGAGAGCATGTGGCCTGGTATGGTTCAGGAGGGGGGGGCGCTCTATCATTCCCCCTCTTTTCCTGCGGCCTGCCAGGTTGCGTGCTTCAGATAAGGGTCTGGTATGGATTTTTGGGGGGACCCCACACCATATTTTTTTAATTTTGGCGCGGGGTTCCCTTTAAAATCCATACCAGACCTGAAGGGTCTGGTTTGGATTTTGAGGGGGACCCCCACGCCATTTTTTTTTTAAATGTTGGTGCGGGGTTCCTCTTAATAACCATAGCAGACCTGAAGAGTCTGGTATGGAATTTAGGGGGACCCCCACGCCATTTTTTTTAAATTTTGGTTCGGGGTTCCCCTGTGGGGAAATCCCATGCCGTTTTTATCAATGAACTTTTATGTGTATTGTCGGACTGACAATTCATTAATAGCTGCAAGTAGTTTTAAATTACTTTTTTTTCCTTTTGAAATGTCATTTTGCTGTCAGACTGTTCTAAACACGGGAAACATGCGCCCCTTTACAGGCATACTATAGACACCCCCCCAGATACAAAATTTAAAGGAATATTACACTTTTATTGTTTCACTTTAAGCATTATTAAAATCACTGTTCCTGAAAAAACTGCCATTTTTAAAACTTCTTTTTGCATTGATACATGTCCCCTGGGGCAGGACCCAGGTCCCCAAACACTTTTTATAACAATACCATGCATATAAGCCTTTAAAATTAGCACTTTTTATTTCTCCCATAGACTTTTAAACGGTGTTCCGCGGCTTTCGAATTTGCCGCGAACACCCCAAATTGTTTGCTGTTCCGCGAATTGGCAAACAGCCGATGTTCGAGTCGAACATGACTTCAACTGAATTCGAAGCTCATCCCTACCATAGATCCATCTTCAAGACCTAGTAACCCAGAGGATTTTCGGTGGGAAAGGTGTCCAAGTCAGATCTTGCCCCTAAGTATTCCTGCACCATGTAAAACGCTGGCGATGGTTGCTGAAACCGATTATACCTTCGGGCTGCTGACTAAAAAATTGTCTGAACGCATTGGTCAGAAGGCCACCTTCTCCACCGCTCCTTCTGTAAACGACCGAAGTCTCAGCAACACGCTGTCCAGGAACAGCAGTTTGTAACCTCCCAGTCTCTGGGAACGTGCTGCAAGGCCTCCCGAAGATGTTTCATCCTCTGCTCCCTCTGCAATGGCAAGATAAGGTCCGCAACCTTACCCTTGTAATGTGGATCAAGGAGGGTTGCCAGCCAGTAACGATCCCTCTCCTTGATACCACCAATACGAGGATCCTTCCACAGGCTTTGCAGGATCAGGGAGGCCATGCAGCGTAGGTTTGCTGAGGCATTCGGTCCGGAGTCCTCTGGGTTACTAAGGACGACATGATCCGCAGCCACCTCCTCCCTGCCACATACAAGTCCATGGGTTTCTTGGGACTGTAAATGATCCCTTGAAGACTGATGCTGATACTGAGTGCTAGGCTTCACCTCCATGCTGACACAATCCTCCTCCTCCTCGTCCTCTTCCTGTGTGATCGGCGGGCATGCAGGAACACTGTCTGGATAAAGGGGACCTTGAGAGGTAAGGAAGTCCTCCTCTTCCTGCCTCTGTTCTGCCTTAAGTGCCCTGTCCATTTGTTAGAGAGGTTCTCGGTTCAGGACACTTGCTAGGCACTCTAGAGGGCGCCGGTTGCTGATGGGATGCTGTGCTCAGTGCTGTCCGATCATCAGCTTCCTGTTTCCGAACTTCCTGTTTCCTGTGTATTGCTCTGATCTCCCTGTGACCCGGCTTGTTTACTGGATTCTCTCTCTCTGCTATCCGCCTGCAAATTGACCCCGGCCTGCCTCTGACGTTGAACCTGCCTGACCCCTTGTACTGTGCTGATTGCCTGTTGCCAAAACCTGCCTGTGACCTGGACCTTGTATCTGCCTGCTCCCTTTGTACTGTGCTGACCGCCTGCTGCCAACTTTGCTAGTGACCGGATCTGCCTGCTCTGCACCTGTTAGCTGATCTCCAGCCTACCTATTACCACCTGCCAGCTTGTGTCAGGATCCTGGGCCTTATTCCTGCAAACCACCCGCCAGGCTCTCATACCGTTCTGTGCTCCTGTGCCTTCTGTGTACTCTATCAGGGGCCGGGAACCAGATACGTATGGGAGGCCATCCTCTGCTACATCGGGTTCGTCAGTCTGGTACGGGTAAGTCTGACACCATTATTCCACGCAGCGTGTGCCCCAACAGGTGGACAAGAGGGACTGTCTCATTGATGCATGCACTGTCACTGCTCACCATCCTCGCGGCCTACTCAAATGGTGACAGGACAGTGTATGCATCCCTGATCATGGCCCACTGGCGTGGGGAAAAAAAACAATCTCCCCTGACCCTGTCCTGGTGCCATAGTCGCACAGGTGCTCATTGATGGCCCTCTGCTGCATGTGCAGCCGCTGCAGCATGGCCAACATTGATTTTAACCTGGTGGGCATGTCACAGATTAGGCGGTCCTCGGGCAGGTTAAATTCTTTTTGGAGGTTAGCCAACCCAGCACTGGCATTATATGACCAGCGGAAATGCACACAGACTTTCCTGGCCTGCCTCAGGACATCCTGTAAGCCCGGGTACCTGCCAAAGAACCGCTGCACCACCAAGTTAAGGACATGAGCCAAATAGGGCACATGGGTCCGTTGTCCTTGTTGGAGGGCGGAGAGAAGGTAGGTGCCATTGTCACAAACCACCATTCCTGGCTTAAGTTGGCATGGCGTCAACCACCTCTGAGCCTGGCCTTGCAGAGCTGACAGAATCTCTGCCCCAGTATGGCTCCTGTCCCCCAAGCACACCAGCTCAAGCACCGCATGGCATCTTTTTGCCTGCGTACTTGCGTAGCCCCTGGAACGCCTACAGAGCACTGCTGGTTCCGAGGACAAAGCACAGGAAGAGGCCATGGAGGAAGAAGAAGAGGAGGGGGTGGAGGAGAGAGGTGTGTCAGAATCAGCAGTAGTAGCATTTTGGAGGTGTGGTGGTGGAACAACCTCCAACACTACTGCACCTTGTCCTGCATCCTTCCCAGCTGCCAGCAGAGTCACCCAATGCGCCATGAAAGATAGGTAACGTCTCTGTCCATGCCTGCTGGACCATGAGTCAGTGGTAATATGCACCTTACCACTGACCGCCCTGTCCAGCGAGGCCAAGACATTGCCTTCCACATGCTGGTAGAGAGCCGGAATCGCCTTCCGTGAGCTAGCATTCAACTGCTGGGCATGTGGATGGCTGGGAGTGAACTTCTTTCAGGGGTGCAGCAGCTGGTGCAGGGAAATTTGCCTGGTACAATCTGACGTTTGTGTACCGATAGCAGATTGTCCACAAGTACTTGGCTGTGACACACCTAATTCTACTCCTTCATTCCTCTCAGTGCAGGTTTCAGAGAGGACTGAAGGTATAGTGGGGTTGGAGATCCCAGCTGATGAGGAGCAAGGAGAGGTCCTCTTTACTCTTTGGTGTGGGTCATTAAGGTACGCTTGCCAACGAACTGCATGGCAGGTCGACATATGTCTGGTCAAGCATGTGGTGTCCAAGTGGGTGATGTTTTGGCCACGTGAGATACGCTTGAGACATATGTTGCAAATAGCAGTGGTGCGATCTGATGCACTCATCTCAAAAAAGGCCCACACCAAAGAACTTTTGGAATAACGTGCAAAGACAGCAGTGCCCTGCACATGCGGAGCTCTGCAATGTGATGCGGTCAGTGTGCTGCCTTTAAGCTGGCCCCTGGACGGCATCCTGCCTTGTTGGAGATGTGCTCCTCCTCTCTCCTATCAGGCACCCATGTTGAGTCAGTCACTGGAGCAAACCTGGCAGTATGCTGCAGCTGGGGGAACATGACTGCCAGATTGTTGTCCTTCTTGGGCACCCCCTCTCTCTGGGCTCATGTTACTGCCTTCCTCTAGCTGGGTACCATCATCGGAGCCTTCAAAACGCTCGGCATCCTCCTGGAGCATGTACCCAACACTGTGGTCAAACAATTCGGAGGACTCCTCAGGAGGACATGGTGGGGCTAGGGAAGGAGTGACTGATGCCATTTAGCCGAGGGAAGAAGCCACGTTGGCAGCTGATTTACCAGACAAAGTACCCTGAGCCTGGGTGAGAAAGGATGAGGAGGATGAGGATGGCTTGGTCATCCACTCTACCAAGTCTTCCGCATGTTGCAGCTCAACGCGGCCAGCTGCCGAAAAAAAGGACAAGCATATCCCATGGCCACGTGCTGATGAGGATGCACCGTGTCCACAACCAGCACTGTTGCCTCTAGACACAGAGCCTGCTTGCCCTCTTTTATTGGCTTGTGACTGTCTGCCTCTCCTTGTTGGCCTTCCAGACATACTAATGGTCTGCAGTGAGATGTAGCTGCACAAAGCTGGGATGTGTATATATATATACTGATTATACTGCAGCTAGCAGAATCAACTGCCTGCCTGTAGTATTATTAGTATGTGAACACCAGCAATTGATTTCAGGTAGCTTTAGATGCACACTGTGCAGAGGACACAGTACACTAACTGTAAATACTGCAGCTGCCTGCCTGTGGTATTAATAGGATCAGAACACCAGCAATTGTCTTCAGGTAGCTTTAGGTGCACACCGTGCAGATGACACAGTACACTAACTGTAAATACCGGAGCTGCCAGCCTGTGGTATTACTAGGATCAGAAAAACACCAGCAATTGTCTTCAGGTAGCTTTAGGTGCACACTGTTCAGAGGACACAGTAAACTAACTGTAAATACTGCAGCTCCCTGCCTGTGGTATTAATAGGATCAGAACACCAACAATTGTCTTCAGGTAGCTTTAGGTGCACACTGGGCAGAGGACACAGTACACTAACAGTAAATACTGCAGCTGCCTGCCTGTGGTATTAATAGGATCAGAAGAATACCAGCAATTGTCTTCAGGTAGCTTTAGGTACACACTGTGCAAAGGACACAGTACACTAACTGTAAATACTGCAGCTGCCTGCCTGTGGTATTAATAGGATCAGAACACCAATAATTGTCTTCAGGTAGCTTTAGGTGCACACTGTGCAGAGGACACAGTACACTAACTGTAAATACTGAAGCTGCCTGAGTGTGGTATTAATAGGATCAGAAGAACACCAGCAATTCTCTTCAGGTAGCTTTAGGTGCAGACTGTGCAAAGAACACAGTACACTAACTGTAAATACTGCAGCTGCCTGCCTGTGGTATTAATAGGATCAGAAGAACACCAGCGATTGTCTTCAGGTAGCTTTAGGTGCACACTGTGCAAAGGACACAGTACACTAACTGTAAATACTGCAGCTGCCTGCCTGTGGTATTAATAGGATCAGAAGAACACCAGCAATTGTCTTGAGGTAGCTTTATGTGCACACTTTGCAAAGGACACAGTACACTAACTACAAATACTATAAATACTGTAAAAACACCTGCCTGCCTGTCAGTATATTAGGAAGAGAATAACAGGAACGGATCTAGCTAAACTGAATACAGTATATATATATGTATATGTATATATATATATATATATATATATATATATATATATATATATATATATATATACAACACCTAGGATGCATATGTATATAAACAATACACTGTAAGTGCAGCTAACTGACTCGCCTACCTACTCTATCTAACTTAAATCAAATGACACTGTCTCTCTGTCTATCTCTCTCCACCGCCGCAACACATTACACAAGGCCTCCACGCAGGCGGCCTTATATAGTGTGGGGCGTGTACTAAACCCCCTGAGCCATAACTGGCCAAAGCCACCCTGGCTTTGGCCAATTACGCTCTCTGTACAGACGGTGCTGTGATTGGCCAAGCATGCGGTTCATAGTGCATGCTTGGCCAATCAACAACTGAACAGGCGATGTTCGAGTCAAATATGGGTTCGACTCGAACTCGAAGCTCATCCCTAGTTACAAATAAAAGTGTAAAAAAAAAAGTAAAAAAAAAAAAAAATAGTTGTTGTTTAATTGTTTTCTCTCTCTCTATTCTCTCTCTAATGTTCTGCTCTTTTTTAATGTATTCTATTCTGCAATGTTTTATTGTGTTTTATTGTTAACCATTTTTTGTTTTTAGGTACGCCATTCAGCTGCAGCGCGGATTTATTTATCTTGACAGCAACAGCGTTTGCTCCCACGATACATAAAGCCGTGACTCCAGCGCTGTCGGAGGTGATTTCACCACCACAGTTAAAAAAAAGAGCATATATGCCGAAGCATGGGAGCAGCAGGGGTGGAGGAGTGATTTGCTTCTAACTTTTGGGGCGGATGCCCCCATGCTTCGGCATATATATATTTTAGGCACAGGTTGCTTTAAAAAAATGTTTTATTTTTTACTATGTTATTTTGTATTTGCTTTGCAGGTATGGTGTTATAGGGCGTACACACCGTCGGACTTTGTTCGGACATTCCAACAACAAAATCCTAGGATTTTTTCCGACGGATGTTGGCTCAAACTTATTTTGTCTACATATGGTCGCACAAAGTTGTCGGAATTTCCGATCGCCAACCACGTGGTCATGTACACCACGTGTGACGAGACTAGAAAAGGCCGGTTCAGAACCAAGCGCGGCACCCTTTGGGCTCCTTTTGCTAATCTCGTGTTAGTAAAAGTTTGGTGAGAGACGATTCGCTATTTTTCAGACTCGTGGCTTTCAGATCGTTTCCTGCCGTTCAGTTTGTGCTTGTGGGTTTGTATCTGCTCTTCAGTGTGTGCAAGCAAGTTCCGCGTGACTTAGTCATTGTATTCTTGTTCGTTCGTTACTGTTTTTCAGGTCACTCTTCACAGGCCTTGCTGTTCTTCAGTGCGTTCTGTTACTCTGTTCTGAGCAGCCATCCGTTTTCTAGCCATGTTTCGTATGCGTACTCCTCGTAGAGTTCGTGCTGTGCGGAGGCTTGGTGTTGGGGTCCTGACCTTGACACAAGTCCAGTCCATGAACAGGGTGGGGAGGAGTTCATGGACCAAGAATCGGTTGCTTCAGCGTGACCAGTTCTCTCATATGCCTTTGCTCTGTGAGATCCGTGAGAATAATCCTGATGATTTCAGGAACTTTCTCCGGATGACGGACCCCGTGTTTCACCGTTCGATGGCTTCGCTGACCCCCTATATCAGCAGGCAGGATACCTGCATGAGGCAAGCCATCACTCCGGAGCAGAGGTTGGTCGCTACCCTGCGGTATTTGGCCACAGGGAGAAGTCTGCAGGACTTGAAGTTCTCGACAGGCATATCCCCCCAGGCTCTGGGGATCATTATCCCAGAGACCTGTTCTGCCATCATACAGGTCCTGCAGAAGGAGTATATGAAGGTAAGATTTTTATCCTTTTATATCACATTTTATTGTATTGAATGTTTGCTAATATCTTGTATTTCTTTCCTCATTCCCTAATTACCATAATTGGAATATGCTGTGAATGTCCCCTTTGTCCTCATGCATGCTGGATTTTTATGTAATATGTAATTATTATTTTATGTCCTTCATACATATTTGCCCTTCACTAACCTCCCCAGCATGGTGTCTCCTGCCCTATATTCACCTCATGTAGTCACTTAACAATGTATTTTATCAGCTCCATAGTAGTGCTTTACCCCAAACACCCCCTAAAATGTTTTGAAATGTTATTGTTGATTTAAATTCAGGCAGAGTGCCAGAGGCTTTTTTTTTGTGGTGTCCCCAAATAATTTTTAGTAACCTCCCACCCCCAACTGCTAAGTCAGCTGATACCAATTCTCTATCCTCAATCATCTATCTGCTGACTTTGCCAAACCCATACACACTATACCCATCTCTTTAGTGGTCAGATGTATGGATGAATTCCCCAAAGCATGTAATGCACGGGCCTGCCTGTATACTTTCCAATGGTACTGTTTAAAGTTTATGTATCCTATAATTATCTTGATAGGTAATAGCAGAATGTCCAAATGTCCTCAAATGTGTACAATGTGTATTTATATCTTTGTATTATGACACTTCTTACCTGTCCAGTGGTCTGCCAATAGTGTAACTAAGGAGGGTCTGTTCAAAGTAATACCCATTATTTAGGCATTCATCTCTCAATGAAGTGAAGAGGGTTACCTGTCCAAGATTTCCACACACCCCCTATAGTGTTAGAAATGGCCCATGAGAGGGGGGGGGGATATGATAGGTGTACCTTATACTTTGGCCTTGTTAAATTCCCCTTACTAAATGCTATCTGGATGTTGCCCCATAAAGTTTGTGTCTAATCTGCTTGCCATGTTTCAGAGTAAAAATAGTAATGTTTATTGTTTTTTCCTCAACAGTTTCCTTCCACGCCACAGGAATGGCAGACTGTGGCCTCCCACTTTGCCGAGCGGTGGGACTTTACTAACTGTGGAGGGGCAATTGATGGGAAACACGTCCACATCGTCCCACCTGGGGGTCGTACTATTATAATTACAATGGGTTTTATAGTATAGTGATGTTGGCGGTGGTGTCGGATAATTACGACTTCTTGTATGTGGACGTGGGGAAGAATGGCCGGATGTCCGATGGCGGAGTCATCGCCCAGACGGAGTTCTACAGGCATCTCCAGAATGGCAGCTTGGACTTGCCAGCTCCAGAGGACAATGTGGAAGGGCTCCCATTTGTGTTCGTTGCTGATGAAGCATTTGCGCTGGGGGACCACCTGATGTGGCCATTCCCAATGAGGACCCTCACCCCGGAACAGAGGGTTTTTAATTACCGGCTGGCCAGAGCCCGAAGAGTGGTGGAGAACACATTTGGAATCCTGGCCAGCCGGTTCCGACTATTTCTGACACCCATCCATATGGCGGAGTATAAACTGAACCATATTATACTGGCGTGCTGTGTTCTCCATAACTTTTTAAGGAAACATTCGGCCAACTATGCTGGCTCAGTTGGACCTGAGGCCGGAATCCTACATCAAACCACACTGACGGTGCTTGAAAGTGGCCGTCCTGGCTTGCCCTCCCTGAGTGCCGTGATGTCCGGTTACGCTACCTGGAGTTCTTTGCGGGTAGGGGGGCTATCAATATGCCAGACAATCTGTGAAGCCTTTTTACAATAAAAAACAAAGAAATTGTTTGTGGACATTTACTGCTTGTGTTTGTTTTAGCTGACCCTGACAGAAATGTGTTGAGTCCAGAAAATGTTGTGATTGTGTAACCTTATACAAAGCACTGTTGGCTGTTATTTCCTAAATGCAAAAACACATTTCACTACAAGTGCACTTGCAACTGCACTGAAACTGCACTTGTAGTGCAAAGAGGATTTGCCCTTAAGAAATAACCCCCATTTTTGCATAAAACAGCAATTACATCACCCCAAAAGTGTTGTATTGTAGTGTTGAGACAATAATCCACACATTCTTGAGTAAGCAACTTTTTTATACCTGCACAATCACATGTGCATTTACCAAAGGTTTTTAAAAATAACCAACATGTTTGTTGTATAACAATTTTTGCAGTAGCATTATCAAAAATCGAAATGTCCATTTCAGATAAAAAAGGCCTGAGTAAAACCAACAAGAAAGACAAAAAACTTGAACTTACAAAGTTCACATTAGGTCAAACCTGAAGGCTATATCAGACATCAGTATTTAGGAAATGGGTTTGATATAGCATTCAGATGGGGGGAAATCACCCCTGGAAAAGCCAAATTTGGAAGATGCACACCAATTTACGAATATCAACATGTGCTATCTGCCATCAGGGGGGATCAAGGGACGTGTTTTGGGGGAGCAAGCGCTTCCTCAATGCTACTTTATAATTGAGGAAGGGGTTGCACCCCCAAAACGCGTCCATTGATCTCCCGTGATGGCAGATAGCACATGTTGACACACTGTGTGCATCCTCCAAATTTGGCTTTTCAAAACATTGCAAAAAGTTTGAAAAGATTGGACCACAATCCAAAAAGTGATTTTGTGGGGTTTTAAATTCACCCCAAAACATCAATGATGTTATTATTTTTTTTAATCACATCATTGATTTTTTGCTGTATGTCTTGCAGTTCTACATTACACCCCATGATCTCCCCGATCAGGATCTGGGCACTTTCTGATGTGAAAAGTTCTCTATCCCTCACATCACGATCAGCTAAAAAGAGAGAAACAAAACAAAAACAGGTATCAAAAATCTGCCACCATCAATCTCTTTTACCGGAGCCTGTGGTCGCAGACACTCACCTGTTGTGGTGCCAATCTCCACCACATCTTCTTCTTCCTCCTGCTCTTCTTGGGTTGGTGTTAGTTCCCCTTCTTCCAGAGGTGTGGGGTCTGTGGTCTCCTCGGATGAGGGGTGTCCTCCGAGTCTTTTCTCCCCTATGTAAAACAAAAATGGTATAATTAGCACACAGATATTTGATGGCAGAACTAAAAATAGGAAACATTGCTTGGAAGTGGGGTACAATTGTCTATTTTAGCCGAGTTCCAAGATGTCTTTTTTTTAATGCCCTTTGTCAAGCTGCAATACTTTACCTGTTTGGTACAAGCTTCACAGATGTAGCCCCCCCTATAGTATACACTGGAGCACCTGTGTGCCCCCCCTAATAAAAATGGAGTTCTGGGGTCCCACACTAGTGCTCCAGTGTCCAGATGTGAAAACAGCTGCTCAGTGTCCTCTCCTTACACAGAATCTAGTTTGCATTTCGTTCTAGTAACAAAACCATCTACACAAACAAATATTGGGCATCCAAGTAGGCCCCAAAAAAATGTGGGAAAATGCATATGGCCTAAACAATGGTGTTTTAGAGGCCAAAAGAAAAATGTTTGAAACGAACGAATAATGGGCCCATGAACACTAAAGTTGCCCTTTTAAACGTTACAATTAATAAAAGCATATGGAGCAGCATGAACGGAATAAGGACAAAGAATAGGAACACAGCACAACTACTTACTTTTTTGCAGCACTCTCCGGATCTTTCGGTACTGCTCTGGCTCTCTCAATTTCAGGTCCGACCACCGCTTCCTGAGCTGATCTTTCGATCGTCGTACCCCGAAATTCTTCTGTAGACTTTTGATCACTTTCGCCATGATCTTGGCCTTTTGGATATTGGGGTTGGGGTAAGGCCCATACTTTCCGTCATAGTCGGACTTCTTTATGATGTCGACCATCTCCAACATCTCCCCAAAGGACATATTTGTGGCCTTAAAACGTCTCCTTCTGGATCGGGACATGTCCGGATCCGGGCTTTCCTCCTCCTCCTCCTCATTCCTGCAATTAGCAAGCACCTGCTGTGACTCCGCCATGTGCTCTTCCCCCACTGCGCCGAACAAAAAGGGGTGGGGAATAGACTAGAAAGAATGTCAGGGGCGGGCGGAGTTACACGCATGCGCAGTGTGTATAAAGCGTAACACGCGTGCGTATTACGTACGATCTGTGAGCGGAGGAAGGAGCATTGGACGCGCCGATCGTAAGAACGAAGGTAAGAGACAAACTTGTGCCTATACTGCTTCTACATTGAGGCCTATATTGTAACAAGATTAGGAGAGTTTTGTCTGACATTAGGCTTTGTCTTGTGTTGTCTCTTCCAGTGAACGTGGATATGCTAATGAAAGATAATGACTTCATGTCAGTATTCCTAGATATGTTAAGGGAGCTGCCCTGTCTGTGGGAGATTAATCACCCCCATTTCAAGAACCAAGCAAAGAGGAAGGCAGCACTGGTGCAATTGTGTGAAATTGTGAAGCAGGTGATCCCCACGGCAGAAATCACCTATTTAAAGATCTTCATTGGTGGCCTGAGGAGCACATATCTAAGGGAGCGCAAGAAAGTCCTGGATTCACAGAGATCCGGAGCAGCAGATGACATCTATGTCCCCAGGATGTTGTACTACGACAGGCTGCATTTTCTGGCAGGCCAGACTGAACCCAGTCCATCCCTCTCCAGTCTTACTTCCACGCTTCCTTCCCCCCCCGGCTGAGGCTTCTGACGCCCAACCTGGGCCTTCCAGGTCACATGTGGAGGAGCCCAGATTGAGCCAGGTATAGCATTCCTCTAAATATTTCTGCTTGTCCAATCAATGATGTTAACTAGATGTTAGTTGGAAGTACTAATTTAGGATTGTGATTGATGAAGCAAGAACTAAAACCATGTCCCTTTTTCATACACAGGGAAGTCTCAGCCAGGAGGTGGCCGGGCCAAGCCGGCTGGCTGATCTGCAGGTCCCTCCACCCCCCCTGGAAGGAGAAAGTGGCAGTAGGAGGAGTACCCTAGAGGAGGCTACCAGAGGACTCTTTTGGAGGGCTACAGAGGTCCTGGGAGCACCACAGACCGTGGAGGAGGACAATGCTGCCGTCATTGCCTATAAAATGCAGAGGATGGAGGAGGGCCAACAAGCCATGTGTGAGGCATTCATATTGGAGGCTCTTAACAAAGGTATGAGGGGCCAAATGACAGCTCAGACACACCTTTGCGATGGTCCTCCTCCTCCTCCTGCAGGTCCTCCTCCTCGTCCTCCCTCTCCTCCAGGTCCTCCCAGTCCTCCTCCAGGTCCTACTCCTCCTCCTGCCACATCTCCAACAGCACAGCCACAGCCCGGAAGGAAGCGTGGAAGGAAGACCAGAAAGTGAGGACCCTGGATCCAGTCTGGTCGGCCAAAAAATGCAGCCTCTTGTGGTACCACAGCCTGGGGACACAGATGTCATCTGCTGCTATCCTGATCTCTGCGAATTCTGGACCAGACTGCCCTCCCTTACATATGGACTCCTCAGGCCACCAATTTTGATGGTTAAGAATTGATGTCTGCCGTGGGGGTCCCAGGTTTCGCTAATTTCTCATGTTGATCCAGTGTTGCCTTCCTCTTTGTTTGGTTCTGATCCCTTAATAAAGGATTTTTGTTTTGAATTATACTCTCCTATGTGTTTTACTTCAAAAATGTTTGTTTGTGAGGATTCAGGTACATTTCAAATATACAATGTGAAATGAACAAGGGACACCAACAACAAACAATCTCCTTGAGATTAAATAATAAAAGATATCAATGGTGTTGGGGTAACTTGACACACAAAACACACACACAAATATTCTGGAGTAAAACTAAAAATAACATTGAACAAAGATCAGCCTTTGAAAAAATCCAAACATTAAATAAAAAAAAAGGCTTAAAATCCCCAAAAAAATTCAATAAAAAAAAAAAAATTCTGTCAGATGTGACAACTAATAACAATATATTCAGGGAATCCCAATAAAAAAAAATAAAATAAAACTTTGTGAGAAGTCTATGTGAATATGAGCAGCAAAACTACTTAATTCTTGTCACATTATAAAGAAGAAGAGAGTGTACTGTATTGAACCATTTTTAACATTGCAGCGTGACGAAAGTATTCATCTGCGAACGCTAAGTTTACCAGAACGAGCTGTTCCGTCTTGGAATTTCTTCTGAGCATGTGTGGCACTTTGTGCGTCGGAACAGGCCACACACGGTCGGAATTGACGCGATCGGATTTTGTTGTCGGAAAATTTTATCTCCTGCTCTCCAACTTTGTGTGTCGGAAAATCCGATAGAAAATGTCCGATGGAGCCCACACACGGTCGGAATTTCCGACAACACGCTCCGATCGGACATTTTCCATCGGAAAATCCGACCGTGTGTACGGGGCATTATACTGTAATTTTACTTTGTTTTATTGTTAACCATCATCTACTTAGCAGGTACACCATTCGGCTGCCGTGCAGATTTATGTATCTTGACAGCAACAGCGTCTGCTCCCACAATACATAAAGCTGTGACTCCAGCGCTGTCGGAGGTGATTTCACCAGCAAAGTTAAAAACAAAATGGTGCATGTATGCCCATCATTAGAAGTGGGTGGATGAAGGGAGGTATTCTAATGGTGGGCACAACCACCGATCTATCTCTTTATTCATTCAGCCCAAAGGCTGCATGAAAAACTGAAAATTTATCAAATACTCACCGTAATTTTCCTTTCCTGATAGGCTCCATGGCAGCATACGTTTGGGTTAGCCCCACCTCCATAACTAACCAATAGGACCCCTCTCCCATAAATCTTTGCTCTAGGCTGCTATCCATGTTCCGTAACTAGCCTACTCCAGACATTTGGGAGGGGACTCCTGCTGCCATGGAGCCTATCAGGAAAGGAAAATTATGGTAAGTATTTGATATTAATTTCCTGACAGGCTCCATGGCAGCATACGTGTGGGAAATAACTCACCAAACACACCCGGGTGGGCAAAATGTTGAGCAAAGAAACCAAAATTTATTTAACATTGTCAACCGACAATACTTGTAAACCAAAATTAATGTATGACAGAGCAGCTGGTTCAACACAGTAGTTAGAGACAAATGTGTTGATAGAAGAGCAAGAGGCTGCTCTACAAATGATTTCAGTCACGACATGCCTTGAAGCTGCCCAAGAAGTCATGATACTCTGGGTCTAATGAGCCGCCACTGCCTCAGGAGGAGCCAAGCCCATGGTCTGTACAATCCAGTACAATCCAGTATGAAATTGATCTGACCGAAGCTCGCATTCCCTTGTTTTTACCATGGAGGAGGATGAAGAGAAACTCTGTTTGTCTGAAAGGAGCAGTAACCTCCAGGTATTGTTTTAGAGTGTGGCCTACGTCAAGAGGATGAACATCTTAATTGTCTGTTGTTTTAAAAGTAGGAAGAAAAATCTCTTGGATTTCATGGAAGACTGAGGTCACTTTAGGGTTTGACCCTAACATGGGAATCAACACTGCTCTGTCTGGGAAAAAGGTCAGAAAAGGTTCCTCTGAACCTAAATTTCTAACTTCTGAAACTCTTTTGGCCGAAGTCACAGCTACCAGGAAAGAAGTCTTGAGCATGAGGTCTCTTGTGGAAAGAGGTTTGTCAGGATCTGATCCAAGATTGGAGAGAAAATCCAAAACAAGAGGGAGGTCCCATTTGGGAAACTTCAGTCTTCTTTGAGGTCTAAGCCTGATGGCTCCTTTAAAGAACTGACGGACCAGAGAATGATTTGGCCATGAGACTACTGTGAAGGCCGAGATGGATAATACCTGTACTCTTAGTGAGCTGACTGCTAGAGACAGGTCAAGTCCTGATTGAAGAAAACTCAGTATGTCTTGTACTGCTGGAGTTATAAGGATTCTACCTGGAAGACAAATGATCAGTGAATCTGGACCATATACGCTCGAATACCCTATTAGTTTTTCCTTCTGGCACTGAGAAGGGTTGGAATAGCTTCTTCAGGACAACCTAGAGCTTCGAGCCTTCCTCTCTTAAGAACCACACCCTGAGGTGTAGGCAAAATGGACACGGGTGTAACATCATGCCTTGAGACAGTAGATCAATCCTGAGAGGTAGGGGAACTGGGTCTTGATAGCTGAGGAGTGATAACAGAGGGAACCAAGGCCTGTTGGGCTAGAAAGGAATCACTGCAATGATCTCCACCTTCTCTGTTCTGAGCCTCCGGAGAAATTGAAGAATCACCGGTACCGGAGGGAAGGCATAGGTCTTCTGAAACCTCCACTGATCTGAGAGAGCATCTGTCCCATATGCCTGAGGGTCTGTGAACTTCGAATAATATTTGGGCACTTTGTGATTGCATGGGGAAGCACACAGATCGACCTCTGGAGACACTCCCAGAGTCAGAAGCCACTCGAACACCTCTCTGTGGAGAGACCACTTGTTGTTGTCCATTTGAACACAAGATAGAAAGTCCACCTGTACATTCTGAATCCCTTGAATGTAAACCGCAGAGATGTTGGACAAGTTCTTCTGAGCCCAGCTCATTATTGGCTCCACTTCCTGTATCAGGGACCAGCTGCGAGTTCCACCTTGCTTCCTTATGTAAGCCACCACGGTTGTCCAACCTTAACATTACTGATGAATTCATTATTAGATGGCGAAATGACAGGAGTGCCTGGAAGGCGGCCCTCAGCTCCAGTATGTTGGAGACAATCCCCCAAGAAGGGGAATTCCATCTGCCCTGAGCCATTTCCAAAAGGCAGTGAGCGCCCCATCCCCGATTGCTGGCATCTGATGTTATCGTGACCCATGAGATGGGAGTGATTGAATGGTGATTGCGCAGATTTTTCCCTTGAAGCCACAAAAGGAGAGACATTCTCATGGTTGGAGTAAGGTGTATGCGCTGGGTTTGGCTGGAAGAATCCCGTTGTTGAAGGAACCCTTTTTGGAAGGACCGTGTATGCCTTTGGCCCACTTCACCATAGGAATGGTGGCTGTCATTGTGCCTATTAATTTCAGGCATTGGGGAGAGGAGAGGTTAGATGACGCAAGGGCTGCGTGTATTCTGTCTAGAATCACTCTAATCTTCTCTTCTGGGAGGGAGATGGTGCCTTCCACTCTGTTGAAGTGAGCCCCTAGAAACACAAGGGATTGTGTTGGCTCTAGATGGCTCTTCTCTAAATTCAGGAGCCACCCACATTCTTGCAGGGTGGAAATGACTAAGCTCCTGTGCTCTAAAAGTTGATCTTTGTTCTGAGCTAGGAGAAGTAAGTTGTTTAGATAGTGTTGGAGACGAACCCCTTTGATACGAAGAAGAGCTATAACAGATAATAGGGCCTTGGAAAAGACCCAAGGTGACGTTGTTAGACCGAAGGGTACACATGTGAATTGCAGATGCTGGATGCCTACCGCAAAGCGGAAGAATTTTTGAAAGTCCGTTGCCACTGGTACGTGGAAATAGGCATCTTTTAGATTGATTGAAATCAACCAGTTTCCCAGATATACTGACTGTTAAATTGTAAGTAAGGATTCCATTCTGAATTTTTCCTTCTGGATAAAGGAATTGAGATGGGTTAAGCCTATGACTGGTCTCCATGTGCCGCTTTTCTTTGGTATCATGAACAGAGGAGAATACATGCCTTTGTCTCGTTCGTCTTCTGGAACAGGGATGGCTGCGCCTTGATCCAATAAACAATTCACGTAAGTTAACAGGACCTGCTTTTTCTCTTCTGAACCTGGAAGAATTGTAGAAACAAATCTGAGTCTTGTTGTTGAAGACCCACTTGTGACCAGAGGAGACAGTCTTGACGGTCCAGTAATCCCGACATAATCCAGACATGCCTAAAGTGGAGAAGACGAACCCCCACCTGTCATGCCTGAGCAGGCCCAATCTCAAAAGGACTTAGTGGAGTCCTGATTGCCAGAGGAACCACCTTTTGTGGGTTTTTTGAAAGAGGACTGCCTGGATTTCCAGGACCTTGAAAATTCCCGACCAGGCCTGTAGCTGCGCGCTTCCCTAGCGCGCTTCCCTAGGAAAAGAGCGTTTCTGATTTTGTAAGCATCGGTCTTGAGGGAGGAAACCAGACTTACCATCCGTGGCCTGGGTTATGGCACTATTAAGCTTGTTGCAAAATAGCGAAGTTCCCTCAAAGGGAATTCAGCACCAAGCTTGTTTAGAAGCCAGATCCGCCAACCATGGATGGAGCCATAAAGCATGACGTGCTGAAACAGCCGCCAACAAAAGCCGGGACATCAGGCGGATGGCATAGTTACATAGTTAGTCAGGTTGAAAAAAGACATAAGTCCATCCAGTTCAACCTTAAAAACAATAAATAAATAAAATAAAAAATATCGCACAATCCAATATACCCAATTTTATACCCTCAGTTGATCCAGAGGAAGGCAAAAAACCCCAGCAGAGCATGCTTCAATTTGCTACAGGAGGGTAAAAAATTCCTTCCTGATCCCCCAAGAGGCAATCAGATTTTCCCTGGATCAACTTTACCTATAAATGTTAGTACTCAGTTATATTATGTACATTTAGGAAAGTATCCAGGCCTTTCTTAAAGCAATCTACTGAGCTGGCCAGAACCACCTCTGGCGGGAGTCTATTCCACATTTTCACAGCTCTTACTGTGAAGAAACCTTTGCGTATTTGGAGATGAAATCTCTTTTCCTCTAGACCAAAAGAGTGCCCCAGTGTCCTCTGGGTTGACCGTAAAGTGAATAACTCAACACCAAGTTCACTATATGGACCCCTAATATATTTGAACATGTTGATCATATCCCCCCTTATTCTCCTCTTCTCAAGAGTGAATAAATTCAGTTCCTCTAATCTTTCCTCATAGCTGAGCTCCTCCATGCCTCTTATCAGTTTGGTTGCCCTTCTCTGCACTTTCTCCAGTTCCCCGATATCCTTTTTGAGAACTGGTGCCCAAAACTGAACTATTATTATATCATATTGCAGATGAGGTCTTATTAATGATTTGAACAGGGGCAAAATTATATCTCTTTCTCTAGAGTCCATACCTCTCTTAATACAAGAAAGGACTTTGCTCACTTTGGAAACCGCACTTTGGCATTGCATGCTATTATTGAACTTATGATCTACCAAAACCCCAGATCCTTCTCCACCACGAATTCCCCCAGTTGTACTCCCCCTAGCATGTATGATGCATGCATATCTTAGCCCCCAAGTGCATAACTTTACATTTCTCAACATTAAACCTCATCCGCCACATAGTCGCCCAATTAGACAGTGCATTGAGGTTGGCTTGTAAATTGGAGACATCCTGTAAGGACATTATTCCACTGCATAGCTTGGTGTCATCTGCAAAGACAGAAATGTTACTTTCGATCCCAGACCCAATATCATTTATAAAGGTATTAAAAAGTAAGGGTCCCAGCACTGAACCTTGGGGTACACCACTGATAACCTTAGACCATTCAGAGTAAGAATCATTAACCACTACTCTCTGAGTTCTGTCTTTTAGCCAGTTTTCTATCCATTTACAAACTGATATTTCCAAGCCTGTAGACTTTACCTTACACATGAGCCGCGTGTGGGGAACTGTGTCAAACGCTTTTGCAAAATCCAAGTATACCACTTCCACAGCCACCCCTCTGTCCAAGGTTTTACTTACCTCTTCATAAAAAGAAATCAGGTTTGTCTGACAGCTTCTGTCTTTCATGAATCCATGCTGTCTGTTGCTTAAAATGTTTTTTTTCCAGCAAGAACTTGTCTATGTGGTCTTTTATTAAATGCTCCAGTATCTTCCCGACTATAGAATAGACATCAATAGAGGCCTCCCCAAGAAAGGCTGATGCCAGCCTGATCTCCTGGATAGGAGAATCTTTAGCCGTTTCAACAGAGATACCTCTTAGGAACCCATCCACATTGTCAGACCAAGATTCTATAGCTTTGGATACTGCAGCTATCGCAAGTACTGGCTTGCATGCCATTACTGATGTCAGATAAATCCTTTTTAAATCTGAATCAATCCGTCTTTCCAAGGGATCTTTGAAAGATACAGTGTCTTCTAAGGGAAGAGTTACATATCTTACTAGTCTCATAAGTGCTGCATCCACCAAAGGAGCTGACTCAAGGTGTTTTAATTCCTCTTCCTTAAAAGGATACAGTTTCAAGACTTTTGATTGCATGGAACTCTTTTTGTCAATCTTGCTCCATTCATCAGATATGATGTCACCCAGCTCAGAGAGAAAAGGAAAATATTGTCGCTCCTTATTGAGCTGCTTGAAAAACTTTCTCTGTTTTTGGGGGAAGTAACAGGGTCTTCCCACTTCAGAGCCTCTCTTACTGCTTTCACCAAGAAAGGGACTAAAGCATATTCAAACCCCTTACCAGGATCTTCCAGATCCAATTCGCTGTCTGAGATAGGAGTGGAGTGGCGACTTGGCTGGGAAGTTTCCCATGTCTCGTGTAATAAACCTTCTTCCACTGGAGGGCATAATGGGTCTGATGGGGAATCACAGGGCTGTTGAGCCTCTCTTTCCTGAGATTCTTTCACAACCCGCCTCACCATAGATTCTAAACATTGGTCTGCACCATGCCTCTCATCTGCAGCTTTAGAGAAGCAATGATCACAGAGAGATTTGTCTATTGGAACAGGCATCCTGAACCCCAGCATGACTTTTCTGGTCTCTTGCTAGAGTGAGATGAAGGGGGGTGAGCAAGATCTTTATTGCGCTGTTCAGATCTGGAAGGAGACCTACAATGGCTAGATCTGGAGGAAGGTTGCCGGTGGTGTGATTTTGATGACCCACTTCCTTTATGGGAACTACGTTGTGGATCAGACCTAGAAGGGCTGTGAGGAAAGATAACAGAAAAGATAGAGACAGAAATCAGCTAGTGTCCTAAAATCCTACTCCCTTCCCTTGTATAGGCAGAAAAGCATAACTGCAAACATAGTATCTGTGAGGGGTTGCAGTGTTGTGGCACCAGCACCAGTGCCTAAGGCCCAATTTTTCTGCCCCTGTTTAACAGGGGCGTGTAATTACAATTTTTGATGCAATACTTTGCAGCAGGGCTCGTTCCTGTGTTCCAACTAGAGTGTCTGTGAGCGGTTGCAGTGTTGTGGCACCAGCACCAGTGCCTAAAGCCCAATTTTTCAGCCCCTGTTTAACAAGGGCGTGTAATTACAATTTTTTAAGCAATACTTTGCAGCAGGGCTCGTTCCTGCATTCCAACTAGAGTGTCTTTGAGGTTTTGCAGTGTTGTGGCACCAGCACCAGTGCCTAAGGCCCAATTTTTCAGCCCTTGTTCAACAGGGGCATGTAATTACAATTCTTGATCTAATATTTCACAGCAGGGCCCATTTCTTCACCCACCAAGAGCGAATGAGGACTTACATTGTTGTGGCACCAGCACCACCACCACCAAAGGCCCAGTTTTTCTGCCCCTGTTCAACAGGGACATGTAATTACAATTCTTGATCTAATATTTCACAGCAGGGCCCTGTGAGGGCTTACAGTGTTGTGGCCACAACAACACCTAAGGCCCAAATTTCTGCTGAGTATATAGGGCAGGCCCCTACTTTCAAACATCTAACTTACAAATGACTCCTACTTGCAAACGGAAGGAGACAACAGGAAGTGAGATGAAATCTACCCCTAGGAAGGGAAATTCTCTCCTGTAAGAGTTAATATGGGAAAAACATTTCTCCTTTCCACTGATGCTTTCCAATCCTTGTTCCACAAAAAACCCCAGATTTTCAAAAAACATTTGTCATTGGGACAAAAAGTGAGGTGAAATCTTCTGAAGAGGAGGAAAGACAGAAAAACAAATGTCACAGGGGTGATAACTCTTCCCTATGTTTTCCAAAAAGCTTAAAAAAGATTTTATGGCTGGAGCTAAACACGTTAAAAATGTACCCGTTCAAAATCACAAACAGATTCTACTTAACAACAAACCTACAGTCCCTGTCTTGTTTGCACCGCCTGTATACTACTGTTCAGAGTATATAGGGCCTGG
Source organism: Lithobates clamitans (assembly GCA_037952925.1). Classification (NCBI taxonomy): domain Eukaryota; kingdom Metazoa; phylum Chordata; class Amphibia; order Anura; family Ranidae; genus Lithobates; species Lithobates clamitans. The sequence continues at coordinate 5,505,683 of JBBGZY010001416.1, forward strand.
TGGCCCCACACCTTTCCTTATTTTAATTTGGGTGTGGGGTTCCCCTTAATATCCATACAAGGCCCAAAGGGCCTGGTAATGGACTGGGGGGTACCCATGCCGTTTGTCTCACTGATTTTCATCCATATTGCCAGGACCCGACATTACATTAAACCCGCAAGCAGTTTTAAATGAGTTTTTTTCCTTTAATAATGACATTTGGTGCAGGGACTGTTCTAAACACGGGAAACACGCACCACTTTACAGGCATACTATAGACACCCCCCAGGTACGATATTTAAAGGAATATTTCACTTTTTTTTTTTTACTTTAAGCATCATTAAAATCACTGCTCCCGAAAAAACGGCCGTTTTTAAAAGTTTTTTTTGCATTGATACATGTCCCCTGGGGTAGGACCCCGGTCCCCAAACCATTTTTAGGACAATACCATGCAAATTAGCCTTTAAAATGAGCACTTTTGATTTTGAATGTTCGAGTCCCATAGACGTCAATGGGGTTCTAACGTTCGTGCAAACTTTCAGTCCGTTCGCAGGTTCTGGTGCGAACCGAACCGGGGGGTGTTCGGCTCATCCCTAGTAAACAGCAATTGCACCATGCATGTGAGGTATTACCGTGAAAGTCAGATCGAGGGCAATAATTTTAGCAGTAGACCTCCTCCGTAAATCTAAAGTGGTAACCTGTAAAGGCTTTTAAAATTGTATGTAGTTAGTCGCCGCTGCACGTTTGTGCGCAATTTTAAAGCATGTCGTGTTTTGTATCCATGTACTCGGCCTAAAGCCACGTACACATGAGAGGACTTTAAGACCGGACTGGTCCGACGGACCGAGTTCGGTGGACAATTCGACCGTGTGTGGGCTTCATCGGACCTGCAGCTGACTTTTTCAGTCGAAAATCTGATGGACTTAGATTTGGAACTTGCTTCAAATCTTTCCGACGGACTCGAATCTGGTCGAAAAATCCATTCGTCTGTATGCTAGTCCGATGGACAAAAAGCAATGCTAGGACATCTATTGGCTACTGGCTATCAAGTTCCTTATTTAAGTCCGGTCGTACGTCATCACGTACGAATCCGTCTGACTTTGGTGTGATGGTGTGTAGGCAAGTCCGGTCGTTAAAAAGTCAGTCGAAAGTCCATCGGAAAGATCGTCGGACCTTTGTTGTCAAAAAGTCCAACCGTGTGTACGCGGCATAAGATCATCTTTTTTATTTCATCAAACATTTGGGCAATATAGTGTGTTTTAGTGCATTAAAATTTAAAAATGTGTGTTTTTTCCCCCCAAAAAACGTTTGAAAAATCGCTACGCAAATACTGTGTGAAAAAAAAAAATGAAACACCCACCAATTTAATCTGTAGGGCCTTTGTTTTAAAAAAATATATAATGTTTGGGGGTTCAAAGTAATTTTCTTGCAAAAAAAAATTTTTTTTCATGTAAACAAAAAGTGTCAGAAAGGGCTTAGAAGTGGTTAGAAGAGTGGGTGATGTGTGACATAAGCTTCTAAATGTTGTGCATAAAATGGCAGGGCAGTTCAAACCCCCCCCCCAAATGACCCCATTTTGGAAAGTAGACACCCCAAGCTATTTGCTGAGAGGCATGTCGAGTCCATGGAATATTTTATATTTTGACACAAGTTGCGGGAAAAAAACAATTGTTTTTTTTGCACAAAGTTGTCACCAAATGATAAATTGCTCAAACATGCCATTGGCATATGTGAATTTAAAGCCCAAAATACATTCGGTTGCTTCTCTTGAGTATGAGGATACCACATGTGTGGGGATTTTTGGGAGCCTAGCCGCATACGGGACCCCTAAAACCAAGCACCGCCTTCAGGCTTTCTAAGGGTGTAAATTTTTGATTTCAGGTAGGTGTAGGGATGAGCTTCGAGTTCGAGTCGAACTCATGTTCGACTAGAACATCGGCTGTTCGCCAGTTCGCCGAACAGCGAACAATTGGGGGTGTTCGCGGCAAATTCGAAAGCCACGGAACACCCTTTAAAAGTCTATTTGAGAAATCAAAAGTGATAATTTTAAAGGCTTGTATGCATGGTATTGTCATAAAAAGTGTTTGGGGACCTGGGTCCTGCCCCAGGGGACATTGATCAATGCAAAAAAAAAGTTTTAAAAATGGACGTTTTTTCGGGAGCAGTGATTTTAATAATGCTTAAAGTGAAACAATAAAAGTGTAATATCCCTTTAAATTTCATACCTGGGGGGTGTCTATAGTATGCCTGTAAAGGGGCGCATGTTTCCCGTATTTAGAACAGTCTGACAGCAAAATGACATTTCAAAGGAAAAAAAGTCATTTAAAACTACTACAGCTATTAATGAATTGCTGGTCCGACAATACACATAAAAGTTCCTTGATAAAAAACGGCATGGGAATTCCCCACAGGGGAACCCTGAACCAAAATTTTTAAAAAAATGACGTGGGGGTCCCCCTAAATTACATACCAGGCCCTTCAGGTCTGGTATGGATATTAAAGGGAACCCCGGCCAAAATTGAAAAAAAAATTTTCGTGGGGTCCCCCTCAAAATCTATACCAGACCCATCAGGTCTGGTATGGATTTTAAGGGGAACCCCGCGCCAAAATTTAAAAAAAATGGCGTGGGGTACCCCTAAAAATCCATACCAGACCCTCATCCGAGCACACAACCTGACAGGCCGCAGGAAAAGAGGGGGGGATGAGAGAGCACCCCCCCTCCTGAATCGTACCAGGCCACATGCCCTCAACATTGGGAGGGTGCTTTGGGGTAGCCCCCCAAAACACCTTGTCCTCATGTTGATGGGGACAAGGGCCTCATCCCCACAACCCTTGCCCAGTGGTTGTGGGGGTCTGCGGGCGGGGGGCTTGTCGAAATCTGGAAGCCCACTTTAACAAGGGGACCCCCAGATCCCGGCCCTCCCCCCTGTGTGAAATGGTAGGGGGGAACAAAAGTACCCCTACCATTTTACAAAAAAGTGTCAAAAATGTTAAAAATGACAAGAGACAGTTTTTGACAATTCCTTTATTTAAATGTTTCTTCTTTCTTCTATCTTCTATCTTCTTTCTTCTATCTTCTATCTTCTAGCTTTCTTCGGTTTCTTCCTCCATCTTCTTCTGGTTCTTTTGGCTCTTCTGGTCTTTCCTCTGGTGTTCTCGTCCGGCATCTTCCTCCATGGCGCCTTCTTCATCTTCTTCTCGGGCCGCTCCACATCCATGATTGGATGGGAGGCTCCCGCTGTGTGATGCTTCTCATCTACTGACGGTTCTTAAATAATGGAGGGCGGGGCCACCCGAAGACCCCGCCCTCGTCTGACGCACGGGGACTTGACGGGGACTTCCCCGTGGCATTCCTCGTGATGTCAGGGGGGGCGGGGTCAACCGTTATGTAATGGGTGACCCCTGTTACGTAACGGGTGACCCGGCAATTCATTAATAGCCGCGAGTAGTTTTAAATGACTTTTATGTGTATTGTCGGACCAGCAATTCATTAATAGCTGTAGTAGTTTTAAATGACTTTTTTTCCTTAGAAATGTCATTTTGCTGTCAGACTGTTCTAAACACGGGAAACATGCGCCCCTTTACAGGCATACTATAGACACCCCACCAGGTACGAAATTTAAAGGAATATTACACTTTTATTGTTTCACTTTAAGCATTATTAAAATCTCTATTTTTAAAACTTTTTTTTTAAACACTTTTTATGACAATAACTTGCATATAAGCCTTTAAAATGAGCACTTTTGATTAATCATGTTCGTATCCCATAGACTTTAACGGTGTTCGCGTGTTCTAACAAATTTTTTGCCTGTTCGCATGTTCTGGTGTGAACCGAACAGGGGGGTGTTCGGCTCATCCCTAATGAGGTGCCAAGCCTTGAAGAGCCAGCAAAAAGATCTTAACCTCTTGACCACTGGGCACTTAACCCCTTCCCGCCGACCGTGCGCAGATGTGCGTACTCGGCTTTCGGGGGTTATACCGGGATGATGCCCGCAGCTGCAGGCATCATCCCGGTACCGTTGTTTGGAGACCACGATTGGCTATCCGTGTTTAACAACCGATGCGGCTAAAAGCTTCCCACCGCTCTTACCGGGCCTCCCGTGCCATCGGGAGGCCCGGTGACCAATCCGATGCCTCTGGCAGCTAGGGGCGGGCTGGAAAGAAGCCATGGGCGGCTTCGTTCCAGCTCTCAAATTGTAAACGCGGAAGCGACGCCATGACGTCACTTCCCGTTTACTCGGCTGCCAATGGCACCGGTTTTTAAAAAGTACACAGTATTCAGAATCGCCATTTTCGGCGATCTGAATGCTTTGAAGTGTAAAAGAGGGATGGGGGGTCTTTTAAACCCGCGATCTCTCCATAAAGAGTACCTGTCACCACCTATTACTGTCACAAGGGATGTTTACATTCCTTGTGACAGCAATAAAAGTCATCAAAACATGTTTTTTTTAACACAATTTATGAATTTCAAAATAAATAAAATAAATAAAAAAAAAACTATTTTTAAAGCGCCCCCGTCCCCGCGAGCTCGCGCCCCAAAGAAAACACATACAGAAGTCGCGCATGCATATGTAAACGGTGTTCAAATCACACATGTGAGGTATCGCCGCCATCATCAGAGTGAGAGCAATAATTCTAGCACTAGACCTCCTCTGTAACTCTAACCTGGTAACTGTAAAAAAAATGTAAAGCATCGCATATGGAAATTCTTAGGTACCGTAGTTTGTCGCCATTTCACGAGTGCGTGCAATTATAAAGTGTGACATGTTTGGTATCTATTTACTCAGCGTAACATCATCTTTCACATTATACAAAAAAATTGGGGTAACTTCACTGTTTGGATTTTTTAAAATTCATGAAAATGTCCCTTTTCCAAAAATTTGCGTTTAAAACACTGCTGCACAAATACCGTGTGATATAAAATATTGCAACAATCTCCATTTTATTCTCTAGATTCTCTGCTAAAAAAATATACATAATGTTTGGGGATTCTAAGTATTTTTCTAGCAAAAAATACGGATTTTTACTTGTAAACACCAAATTTTAAAAATAGGCTTAGTCATGAAAGGGTTAAATCCCCTTCCTAACCAGACCAATTTTCAGCTTTCGATGCTCTCACATTTTGAATGACAATTACTCAGTCATACAACACTGTATCCATATGACATTTTTGCCCTTTTTTTTACACAAATGGAGCTTTCTTTTGGTGGTATTTAATCACCATTGGGTTTTTTTTTTTGCGCGATAAAAGAAAAAAAGCCTGAAAATTTGGTAAAAAAATGAATTTTTCTTTGTTTCTGTTATAAAATTTAGCAAATTAGTAAATTTTCTTCATAAATTTTGGGCAAAATTTATACTGCTACATATCTTTGGTAAAAATAAGTACAAATTGGTGTATATTATTTTGTCTTTGTGAAAGTTATAGAGTCCACAAGCTATTGTGCCAATATCTGAAAATTGATCACATCTGAAGTACTGACGGCCTATCTAATTTCTTGAGACCTCAACATGCCAGAAAAAGTACAAATACCCCCCAAATGACCCCTTTTTGGAAAGAAAACATTCCAAGGTATTTAGAAAGATGCATGGTGAGTTTTTTGAAGTTGTCATTTTTTCCCACAATTCTTTGCAAGATCAAGATTTTTTTTTATATTTTTTTTTCACAAAATTGTCATATTAGCAGGTTATTTCTCACACACAGCATAGGCATACCACAAATTACACCCCAAAACACAGTCTGCTATTACTCCAGAGTACGGCGATACCACATGTGTGAGACTTTTACACAGCGTGGCCACATACAGAGGCCCAACATGCAGGGAGCACCTTCAGGCGTTCTGGAGCACCCAGGCCAATTCTGACATTTCTCTCCTACATGTAAAAATCATCATTTATTTTCTAGAAAATTACATAGAAACCCAAAACATTATATATGTTTCTTTTAGCAAAGACCCTAGAGAATACAATGGCGGTCGTTGCAACTTTTTATCTTGCACGGTATTTTTCGAACGCTTTGTGCTTTAAAAAGAAAACTAAACAGTAAAGTTAGCCCAATGTTTTGCATAATGTGAAAGTTGAAGTTACGCAGAGTAAATAGATACCTAACATGTCACCCTTCAAAATTGCACACGCTCGTGGAATGGCACCAAACTTCGCTACTTAAAAATCCCCATAGGCGACGCTTTAAAATTTTTTACTGGTTACATGCTTTGAGTTACGGAGGAGGTCTAGGGCCAAAATTGTTGCTCTCGCTCTAACGTTCGCAGCGATACCTCATGTGTAGTTTGAACACCGTTTTCATATGTGGGCAGGACTTACATATGCGTTCACTTCTGCATGTGAGCACATGGGGACAGAGGCACTTTAATTATTTTTTTTTTTAATTATTGTTCATTTTACTTTATGTATTTTAGTTTAACACTTTTTTCCAAAAATAAAATGTTTTGATCACTTTTATTCCTATTACAAGGAATGTAAACATCCCTTGTAATAGGAATATGGCATGACAGTTCCTCTTTACAGTGAGATATGGGGTCAATAAGACCCCACATCTCACCTCTAGGCTGGGAAGCCTGAAATTAAAAAAAAACGGTCCTGGCTTTGATTGTAGCGGTGAGTCAGTAGAAGCACTGGAGGGCGGCGGGAGGGGGGATGTCCCCTCTCACCTACTATAAGAACGATCAAGCAGTGGAACAGCCACTATGATCATTCTTATGGTGTAGGGAATCGCCGGCTGAAAAAGCTGATATCTGAATGATGCCTGTAGCTGCAGGCATCATCCAGATATCCCCACCCAAATTCAAGGACGTCATATGATGGTCGGCGGGCAGGAAGTGGTTAAAACGCATTTTTTTTTTAACACAAAGTTGTCAATTTATACAATATTTCTAACACTTAGCATGTACATACCAAAAATGACACCCCAAAATAGATTCTCCTACTCCTCCTGGGTACGGCGAAACCACATGTGTGAGACTTCCACAGCCTGGCCACATACAGAGGCCGAGTACAGCCGAGTATGGCTGAGCATGGCTGAGCACGGCAGGGTTTGGCTGGGTATGGCTGAGTATGGCAGGGTATGGCTGGGTATGGCAGAGTATGGCTGGGTATCATCGAGTATGGCAGAGTATGGCTGGGTATTGCAGAGTATGGCTGGGTATTGCAGAGTATGGCTGGGTATGGCTGGGTATGGCTGGGTATCACTGAGCATTGCAGAGTATGGCTGAGTATTTCAGAGTATGGCTGAGTATTTCAGAGTATGGCTGAGTATTTCAGAGTATGGCTTGGTATTGCAGAGTATGGCTGGGTATGGCTGGGTATCACCGAGTATTGGCTGGGTATGGCTGGGTATGGCAGAGTATGGTTGGGTATTACAGAGTATGGCTGGGTATTACAGAGTATGGCTGGGTATTGCGCGGTATTGCAGAGTACTGCAGAGTATTGCAGGGTATTGCAGAGTATTGCAAGGTATTACGGGGTATTGCAGAGCATTGCAGGGTATTGTGGGGTATTACAGAGTATTGCAGGATATTGCAGAGTATTGCAGGATATTGCAGAGTATTGCAGAATATTGCAGGGTATTGCAGAGCATTGCAGAGTATTGCAGGGTTTTGCAGAGCATTACAGAGTATTGCAGGGTATTGCTGAGCATGGAGGGATGGCTGAGCATGGATGGATGGATGTGACTGCAATTGTCACAGAGCAGCGCTGTGGGCACTACACATCCAGCCCACAGCGCTGGTGCCACCTGATCCCTCCCCCTCTCCTCTCACACTGTATCGATCAGTACAGAGAGGGGGGAGAGGAACCGGCGTCATGATATGACGCCAGTTTGTTCACATCTGATCGCTCCGTCATTTGACGGAGCAATCACATGGTAAATGGCCACGATCAGCTATGGGCCGGTTGGTAACTGATGGGAAGCCAGTGCAAGGACATCGGGATTTGGATAATATGATCACTTGTACCAGATCTAGTCAGGATTTCTGCTGCAGAATTATGAACATATTGAAGTTGATTAATAGTAGATTAAGGTACACCAGCGAGTAGAGCATTGCAGCAGTCAAGTCGGGAGAACACAAATGTATGTATCAGCTTTTCAGCTACATTGTATGAAAGCTTTTCAGATACAGTGTATGCGTAGGATGCAGCCAAGCAATGATTCTCAAGTGGAAAAAATATGTTTTAACAACATTTTGTGTTGTGGTTGTAGCATAAAACTAACTTGCATATAAGCCTTTAAAAAGAGCACTTTTGATTTTTCATGTTCGTCACCCATCGACTTTAACGGTGTTTGTGTTCTGACAAATTTTTAGCCTGTTTGGTATGGTCTGGGGGGATGTTTGGCTCATTCATATGTGTAATTTAATCTCAGTATAAATACAGCTGTTCTGTGAATCCCTCAGAGGTTTGTTAGAAAACCTTAGTGAACAAACAGCATCATGAAGGCCAAGGAACACACCAGACAGGCCAGGGATAAAGCTGTGGAGAACTTTAAAGCAGGGTTAGGTTATTAAAAAATATCCCAAGCTTTGAACATCTCACGGAGCACGGTTCAATCTATCATTCAAAAAATGGAAAGAGTATGGTACAACTGCAAACCTACCAAGACATGGCCATCCACCTAAACTGACAAGCCAGGCAAGGACAGCATTCATCAGAGAAGTATCCAAGAGCAATGCCATGGTAACTGTGGAGGAGCTGCAGAGATCCACAGCTTAGGTGTGAGAGTCTGTCCACAGGACAACTATTAGCCGTGCTCTCCACAAATCTGGTCTTTATGGAAGAGTGGCAAGAAGAAAGCCATTGTTGAACGAAAGCCATCAGAAGTCCCATTTTCAGTTTGCGAGAAGCCATGTGGGGGACACAGCAAACATGTGGAAGAAGGTGCTCTGGTCAGATGAGACCAAAATTGAACTTTTTGGCCTAATAGCAAAATGCTACGTGTGGTGTAAAACTAACACTGCACATCACCCTGCACACACCATCTCCACCATGAAACATGGTGGTGGCAGCATCATGTTGTGGGGATGCTTGTTGTGGGGATGCTTTTCTTCAGCAGGGACAGGGAAGCTGGTCAGAGTTGATGGGAAGATGGATGGAGCCAAATACAGGGCAATCTTAGATGAAAACCTGTTATGCCGCGTACACACGAGAGGACTTTACGGCAGACTTTGCCTGGTGGACGGGATTTTGTCGGACAATTCGATGTGTGTGGACTCCAGCGGACTTTGTTTTCTCAAAAGTTGGACGGACTTAGATTTGAAACATGTTTTAAATTAATCCATCGAAATCGAGTCTGGTCCAAAAGTCTGCTCATCTGTATGCTAGTTTGACGGACAAAAAGCCACGCTAGGGCAGCTATTGGTTACTGGCTATGAACCTCCTTGTTTTAGTCCGGTCATACGTCATCACATACGAATTCGACGGACTTTGGTGGATTGTGTGTAGGCAAGTCCGTTCATTCAGAAAGTCCGTCGTAAAGTACGTCGAAAAGTCCGCCGGGCAAAGTCTGCCGTAAAGTTCGCTCGTGTGTACACGGCATTAGAGTCTGCAAAAGACTTGAGACTGGGGCGGAGGTTCACCTTCCAGCAGGACAACGACCCTAAACATACAGCCAGAGCTACAATGGAATGGTTTAGATTAAAGCACATTCATGTGTTAGAATGGCCCAGTCAAAGTCCAGACCTAAATCCAATTGTTAATCTGTGACAAGACTTGAAAATTGCTCTTCACAGACGCTCTCCATTAAATCTGACAGAGCATGAGCTATTTTGCAAAGAAGAATGGGCAACATCTCCCTCTCTAGATTTGCAAAGCTGGTGGAGACATCCCCTAAAAGAGTTGTAGCTGTAATTGCAGCGAAAGGTGGTTGTACAAAGTATTGACTCAGGGAGGCTGAATACAAATGCACGCCACACTTTTCACATATTTTTTTGTAAAAAATGTTGAAAACCATTTATCATTTTCCTTCCACTTCACGATTAAGTGCCACTTTGTGTTGGTCTATCACATAAATCCCAATAAAATACATTTACGTTTTTTGGTTGTAACATGACAAATTGTGGAAAATTTCCAGGGGTGTGAATACTTTTTCAAGGCACTGTATCATCCAAAGTGGTTATATAGACAGTGTAGGAGTTGACAATTCAGAGATATGTTCTTACATGGACCAGGAAGGTAGTAAAGAAGACGTACCTGGCCACCACCTAAAGGGGACACTGCCATGGCATTCTGGCTCAGCCAATTTACATGTTTTACAGTATGTGCATCCACTTCTGAGGAAGTGAGCATTAGCTCACGAAACCTGTCTAGTTCTAAAGATACCCTTTCAATCATGTATTGACATCTCAAATTTTCAATCAAGTATCATACATTGTAGCTACTTTTAATCGGCATGGCATTGCATTGTAATTGATGTATTATGATGACAACTGTATCTACCTCAATAAATTATTTTATCATGTTTACTTTTGACCTAGTGGCCATGTGTGGTACACCTCATTTAAAGTCATAGGGCTATGGTTTGTTTTTTACATAAACAAAATTTGTGTGTTTTTTATCCCATAAATAGAGTTTTCTTTGATCACCTTTGAGGTATTTACTTTTGCGCTATAAACAAAAAAGACCAACAATTTAAAAAAAAATAATCTTTTTTACTTGCTGCTATAAAAAAATATTCAATAAAAAAATATAATTTCTTCAAAAATTTAGGTCAATATGTATTCTGCTACATATTTTTGGTAAACAAATTCCCAATAAGCGTATATTGATTGGTTTGTGCAAGTTATAGCGTCTGCAAACTATTGGATATATACTGGAATTTTTGTTTATTTTATTTTTTATACTAGTAATGGTGGCAATGAGTGACTTATAGCAGGACTGCAAAATTTCGTCAGCCAACCGAACACTGACACTTTGTGGGAACCAATGACATTAATACAGTGATCAGTGCTAAAAATATGCACTGGAAGGGGTTAAAAATCTAGGGCAATCAACCTCTGAAATTTGTCTAGCCAGTGTTTTTGTGCACTGTGTTAGGTGCATTTACTACAGGAAGTGATGGGGCGGAAGTGATGGATTTTCATTCCCTTTGCAGGGAGAAAAAAAAACATCACTTCCCCTCTGTCAGTAAGGAGCTCTGCCTTGTTTACATAGCCAGAGTTGTGTTCTGTGTGTCTTCCCGACGATTGGTGGGTGCCAGCAGACATCCATTGGCCAGCACCCGGTAATCGGCTTTTACTATGACTAATCACAGTAGAAGTGGTGTGCATGCTCCAACTAGTCGGAAGGTCAGAATCACCTATATATTTATATATAGATGATTCTGCACAGAACAGCCTCCCTGTAGCAGTAATTCTGCTGTGGGGTGGCCATCATTAGGTGGTTAAAGCATAATACACTTAGGAATTTGCACAAGCAGCATACTGTATCATTAGTTCATTATTTGAATTAATTTCTTTTAGGATGCAGTCACTGTTTGGCCAACAAAATTCTACCCGCCTCCTTCGATTTTTCAGTCAAAGTTTGTCGAGCCGGGTGGTGCTGACAGGGCAACCCACAGCTCAAATTTCAGTCTATTCCTGCTCTGGCTATCTTCTACTAAAAAGATATGTTTGGTTTGGTGGAGCTACTATTCAGACATTGGTCAGAGTGGGACCTGCACTTAGTTACATATGATGAAAATTATACAATTTTCCTGTTCAGACATGAGATCACAAAGTCCACCAGAGAGAAGTCTCAGAACCAATTCCCTTTGCAGCCCTGAGATATGGTCAAATGCCAAAAGCTGAAAAAATGTATATTTTCCTCCCCCATGTCCCCTCCCCCAACTTTTCCTTTGAGATAAATAACACAATCATTAGTCTATCCCCTCATGTCAGCACGCTAGGTTTGGTCCTGGACTCTGACCTCTCTTTTTGACCCCACAGCCTATCACTGCCCAAATGTTGCTGCCTTAACTCCCCTAAGATCTTCATCTTTCCAATGTCACCACCAAGATACTATTTCCCTTGTTATCCCTCACTTTGACTAAAGCAACTTCCATGTCATTGGCCTACCTCTACACAGGTTATCCCATCTATAGTTCTGCTACTAGACTCATCTACCTTACCAACAGCTCATTACCCACCAACCCTCTTTGCCAATCCCTCACTGGCTTGCGCTCACCCAACAAATACATTTTAAACTAACTTTACCTGATTAAATCTGTTAATGTTAAAACGGCGATTAAACTTGTTGGAAATATGTAAAGCTTCAGCCATAGCTTCTACTGCAATATATGCTCGTAATGATTCTCCATAAATCGTTCGGTTCTCCATAAAGGAAACATAGATTTTTACTGAATTGATGATAGAATTAGAAATGTTTTGGAAATAAATATTTTTTCCATTTTGAGTTGATGTTATATTGTGAAATGTAATGATCAGATTATCCATCAGCAGCTCAGTTTGTGAATGTCTTGACAAAAAATTGACAAACAGCTTTTCATCCATGTGAATTACTGGATCAAAAACACTGAAAGACAAACTTGTTATAAAACCTATCAAAAAAGTTATCATCCTGATTTCATATAAACTCCAGCCTGGGGGAAGGATAAGCATATTGTGTCTATTGATATGAGTGTATTCATAAAGGTATATCCGAGCATTTCTTGTGAAGGAACCACAAAGTATTAAAACTTTACATCGTACTTTACTAAGTGTGTCTGTCCACTGATTTATTGTAGCAGAATTGTCAGTGATTCTTTTTTCAAAAGCCACACAAATCTCCTGGGAAGCCAAATGTTTTTTCAGAATTTGCGCTTCATTCTCTCCGGCATCATTGTCTGATAAAAGTATTCCAACCCAGTTCCAGCCAAAGTATTTCACTAGTTTGGCAATTGCTGAATAATGGACATAATCATTCTGAATGGTCCTGAAAACATGCGGGTAAAGGAGTCTGTCACTTAATGAGTAATCGCTGGCCCAATAGCTGATCTGAAAAGAGAAGGATTAACTATTAATTATAATGTGACTATATTTGCAGATTACATTCATATCAATTGGCCGTTAAAATGATCATTAGAGACTGAACTGTACAAATATATAAAAACACAATTGATCTTTTAGATTAAGACTACCTTCACACTGGGGCGTTGAGGGCGTCGGCAGTAAAGCGCTGCTATTTTTAGCTATGTTTTACTGTCATTATTGAGGAGGATTTTGGTCGCTAGCAGGGCACTTTTAACCCCCGCTAGCAGCCAAAAAAGAGTTAAACCCACCCGCAAAGCACCACTGCAATGGTGATTTCAATGGGCAGGGGCGCTTTAGGAGTGGTGTATACACCGCTCCTACAGCGCTGCACAGATGCAGCTTGCAGGACTTTTTTTACCTTCCTGCCAGTGCACCGCTCCAGTGTGAAAGCCCTTGGACTTTCACACTGGAGTGACAGGAGAGGCTCTTTACATGCGCTATGCAGGCTCTATTTTTAGCGCGATAGCACCTGTAAAGTGCCTCAGTGTGAAAGCAGCCTCAATCAGCTAAATACCTTCCATGTGCGTCAAAACAAAAATGTTCAAAGTCTTACAGAAACTGGAGTAGTCATGAGTGGCCACTGCAAGGATTTTTGCTCTTTGCATTGTAACAGAGGTCTACCTGAAGACGTGCAACGTGCCCCCTGTTGTGTCAGATTTATAGCTCTCCAATCAACAGCAAGGGTAATAAGTATTATATGTTAAAGCTTGGACTTATCAGTGGGTATGTTAGACCTCATATAGAGAACATTGACCCTTCTCTGCACCTGGCTAGGCAGGGGACAGGCTTTCCTAGGCAAAATTGTGCATAACCAGAAAAACAATTCAAATCAGGAGATGTGACATCAACCTGACTTTACTTGTGATCTGCTTGCTCTGGATCACTGATTCTGGCAGTTTACCAGCATTTTCAGGAAGAGCCTGGCAAAAGATAGTCTACATGCTTCTCTCAGTACATGTGTATGCATATGTACCTTATATGTATAACTTTAAAAGCTAAGAGCAAACCGGAAATGAAGAGCCCAGTAAACGCAGTACAAGCTCTAATACAGTGGTGGCTGGTGTTTTTTTTTGGGGGGGGGCGGAAAACATCCTCCCCGGTTGATCAGAAGGTGGCACCCCCCTACTCCGGCACTTACCCCATTGGTTGCAGGCGGGCAGGCTCCTACAGGTGGTGGCCAGCGGCCGGGTTGCAGGCTCTTATGGGTGGGTCACAGGCTCCTGCGAGTGGCGGGTTGCGGGCTCCTATGGGTAGTGGGCAGCAACTCCTGTGCCCTCTCTGAATCACCGCGGCTTTCACCGTGTGGCTCCTCCTTCCTAGGCGTACAATAGGATCGCCTGTCCTTTAGGCCAATTGGGTGACTGGTGTCAAAACCCACTTTCCGAGTGGCCGGGAGGAGGATCAGTGTTACAACAGCGAATATTGATTCGCTGTTGTAACACACCTGGGTAGGCTCAGAGCGCACTCTCTGCGACCCGAGCCTACCCTATATTGAAGCCTATTAGAGCCTCTGGCTCTAATCAGTGCTTCAAAAAAACAGCCCCTCCGTATTGGAATCCATGCGTCGGTATCCTGAAAGAGGCTGGACGCATGGATAGAGGAGGTAGTAATGGACGGGGGGGCTGCGCCCATGCGCCCTTAGTAGATGGGCTGTCCCTGCACTAATACTTCTTTGCATTCATTCAGCAAAGACAGATCAAAGTAACCAACACACACAAACAGACCTTTAAATAAGCTTCAAAGGATTTTTAAAAACAGGCAATTAAGACCTTTTAGCAGCAATCACCTTTTAGCAGCAAGAACAGGCCTGGAGCAAAGGGAACCTGGGTGGAGGGCCCACATGACTGGGGGTTGCTATTATTGGTTGAACAGGGTGTATCCTAGAAGGGGGGTGGTTAAAAAGGTTTAGAATGGGTTTGGTGTAATGAGAGAGATATGGGGTGTGGTTTACATAGGTAACATGGTCAGTGGGGCCGGGGATTAGTCAGTTGAGGATGAACAGGAGAAGAGGCAACACCATAGAAATTTTTGTTTCTGTGTTGCACTCACAATGGAAAACTTTGATCGATTGCTGGGGCAGCTGCGCTCAGCTGCCACAGCGAACGACCCGGATTGGCTCAATATGCACCTGGCTGCGCTTCTGCGGGGGTCTGGGCAGGTTGCTTCTTCCCTTTCCCCTGCCAGTCCATGTGCTAGGAGGTCTGTGCCTCCTGCATTCTTCAGACAGGAGGAGTCCCCCAGGGTGAGCCGTTGCTCAGGGAGCCTGATCACGGACCCTCCAGCACCCAGGGCAAAGAGACCGGCTCCTTCTCCGGCCACTGGGGCTGGGAGGAATCCCCAGCACAGGCGGAACCTGGGAAGGAGGGTGCGCTCTGTGTCCCCCTCCAGGCCTCCAGCATCACGAGGGAGAAGTCTTGGGCACAGATTCTGAGGGGCCCACAGTGACGACAGTCCAGCAGGGACCTCTTCAGGGATCTGGAACAGCAGCTGGTAGGTCGGTTTCCCCTGGGCAGCCTGGTAAGTCCTCATCTGTCCCTGTGTCTGTGTCTAACGCTGTGAACATGCTGTCTGTGTCTTCCCCCATGTCAGTGGGTCTCCTGAGGTGCCATTAGGGGGTGGGCTGGTTCCGACGCCACTCATGGCATCTGGGGTTGGGGGGACAGGGGATGCATTGCTGCAACCCCTGTTGTTGACTCTGGTGGGGGGCTTCAGAGACATGGTCGGCAGGGGTGCCATTGCGGTCCACCTCACACCCAGGGTGTCACCGGTCCCGGCCTGGATGGCTGGGGGGGATGGGTCAGCTCCGGCCGTGTCACCGCCTATAGTTCCACTGGTGGTACGGACGGCGCCACAACCACCTGCCGAGGCTCCCAGGTTGGCTTCGGTGCTCTCCGGTAGTCCAGAATCTTCCTAGGTAAGTATGGTCGGGGGGCGCCCCGGGGGTGTTGTCTTTGGATGGCATACGACTGGTGGATGCTGCGTGATGCAAAGTGTATGTCTGTTACGAAGGCCCCTTGGGTTCTCATTTAAAGGGGTGAGGTGAGGGAGAAGATTTGGAAAGGGGACTACGTGGAGATTTTTTTGTTGCTACTGCTGGAGAGGTTAAACCTGGACAAGGTTTAGCCTTATGAGAGCAAAAAGGAGGAAGAAGAGAAACGGCGCTATAGACTTATTCCACGGACGTTCCCCAACTGGCTTCAGGCATTTAATATACTAGTAAGCGTTATAGGGGAGAAGGTGACGGAGAACTGTTCGGCGTTGTTTTGTTACTTGGATTCCATCAGTGAATCCCAGAGGGTTTATAGGGGTGTGCGCTATGATGAGCAGTTCCGGCAGCGGAAGGCTGTGAGACCATCGTTACGATGGGATCACAAAGACATCGGCTTGTGGATGAAACTCATGACACAAGCTAGGGTCACGCCGACTCCCTTTCTTAGGGGGGCTGGAGGTGCCCAAGCCTCTTCACCATCGGCCACAAAGAGCAAGGGGTTCTGTTGGCAGTTTAACGAGGGTACCTGCAAATTTGGAGGCTCCTTCTGTTTCCTGCATGAGTGTTCGGGCTGTGAAGGAGCTCACCCCTTGTCAAAAGGCTTCAGAAAAGGAAAGAAATCGGCCGACGCTGGAAAGAGGGATGATGCAGGTGAGGGTGGAAACATGGTGCCGTATCTAAGTAGGTATCCAAACAGGTTAGCTGCACGGACGCTGTGGTTGGGCTTTAAGGAGGGCTTTCCGATGCCAAGTACGTTGGACTGGGTACCCCTGTTTTGGCTAACCTTAAGTCTGCTTATGAACATCCTAATGTAGTTTCTAGTAAGCTGCTGAAGGAAGTGACATTGAGAAGGATGGCCGGCTCATTTGTATTGCCGCTGGTGGGGGACCTAGTGGTTTCAATTTAGGCTCATTCACCACCCGTCTCATCTTAAGGGTGGGTCAGTGAACAATGCTATCGATCCTTTCCTTTGTACGGTATCTTACACCTCATTTGACCAAGCGGTGCGGTGGGTGAAGAAGTTCAGGAAGGGAGCTTTTATGGCCAAAATGGACATAGAGTCTGCCTTTCATTTGTTGCCGGTACACCTGGACAGTGTTCGCTTGTTGGGTTGTATTTTGTGGACCGATGCCTACCAATGGATTGCGCCATTTCTTGTTCTTATATCAAGATGTTCAATTCTTTTCTGAAATGGGTCATCAACGACTTGTGTATTGTGTACTTGTGTATTGTGTACTTGTGTATTGCGAGTGCACGTAGGTCTGTGAGTACCTGTGTATTGTCTTGTTGTGTACCTGTGTATTGTCGTGTACCTGTGTATTGTCTTGAGTATTAGTGCCAGGAAGCTAGCTGTTAGGTAATTTGGACAGGGTAAAATCCCCAAATCCTCACTAAATTTAATAGGTACGATGCCCGGCGGGTGTGGAGAGGCGACTCTTTGTACATCTTGCCGCATGTATGCGTTCCTTGATCATCCGATCGAGGGCGAATACTGCTGTGCAAAATGTAAGCACATTGTTTCCCTGGAAGCCCAGGTTCTGAATCAACTGTCAGCACTGAGAAGTCCCTCCATACTAAAGGTGAGCCAGGAACGTACACGGCAGGTGTTGGCAGGGGCCAGCACAGAGGCGGGTGGAGACAAAGAGGTGCAGGCACTAGCAAAGAGTAGATGGGTGACAGTCAGGAGGGGTAGAGGGGGAAGTGCCAGAGAGGCCGATCCAGGACTGGAGCATCCCAATAAGTACGCTCCATTGAGTGACATTGGTGAAACCAGTCAGGGACCTGCACTGCTGGAGATGAGGGACTCTCCTACAGTAGGTGACCGCGAGATTGTGTCAATCTCGCCGCAATTCTCGGCGAGTTTTGACACCTGCGAGCCCCGTCGCAGGAGCCAGCGCCGAGATGCTTTACTCATCGCGAAAGGAAAACTTTGTTTTCCTCCCGCGATGAGTGACAGGCAGTGCTGACAGCTGTCTGGTATGAATCCTGAGGCGGGAACACCGCACCAAATTTTAAATGAAAAAACTGGCGTGGGTTCCCCCCTAGGGGCATACCAGGCCCTTAGGTCTGGCATGGATTGTAAGGGGAACCCCCTACGCCAAAAAATTGGCGTGGGGGTCCCCCCAAAATCAGATCATACCAGACCCTTATCCGAGCACGCAACCCGGCCGGCCAGGAAAGGGAGTGGGGACGAGCGAGAGCCCCCCCTCCTGAGTCGTACCAGGCCGCATGCCCTCAACATGGGGGGGTGGGTGCCTTGGGGGAGGGGGGCGCCCTGCGGGGCCCCCCCACCCCAAAGCACCTTGTCCCCATGTTGATGAGGACAAGGGCCTCTTCCCTGGTCTGGCATGGATTGTAAGGGGAACCCCCTACGCCAAAAAATTGGCGTGGGGGTCCCCCCAAAATCCATACCAGACCCTTATCTGAGCACGCAACCCGGCCGGCCAGGAAAGGGAGTGGGGACGAGCGAGATCCCCCCCTCCTGAGCCGTACCAGGCCGAACCCCCCCTACGCCAAAAAATTGGCGTGGGGGTCCCCCCAAAATCCATACCAGACCCTTATCCGAGCACGCAACCCGGCCGGCCAGGAAAGGGAGTGGGGACGAGTGAGAGCCCCCCCTCCTGAGCCGTACCAGGCCGCATGCCCTCAACATAGGGGGGTGGGTGCCTTGGGGGAGGGGGGCGCCCTGCGGGGCCCCCCCACCCCAAAGCACCTTGTCCCCATGTTGATGAGGACAGGGGCCTCTTCCCTGGTCTGGCATGGATTGTAAGGGGAACCCCCTACGCCAAAAAATTGGCGTGGGGGTCCCCCCAAAATCCATACCAGACCCTTATCCGAGCACGCAACCCGGCCGGCCAGGAAAGGGAGTGGGGACGAGCGAGAGCCCCCCTCCTGAGCCATACCAGGCCGCATGCCCTCAACATGGGGGGGTGGGTGCCTTGGGGGAGGGGGGCGCCCTGCGGGGCCCCCCCACCCCAAAGCACCTTGTCCCCATGTTGATGAGGACAAGGGCCTCTTCCCGACAACCCTGGCCGTTGGTTGTCGGGGTCTGCGGGCGAGGGGCTTATCGGAATCCGGGAGCCCCCTTTAATAAGGGGGCCCCCAGATCCCAGCCCCCCACCCTGTGTGAACGAGTTTGGGGTACATGGTACCCCTACCCATTCACCTAGGTAAAAGTGTCAATATAAAAAAAAAAACACAGTACACAGGTTTTAGGAGTAATTTATTAGTCAGCTCCGGGGTCTTCTTCCAACTTCGGGGGGGTCTCTTTCCGCCTTCTCCCGGTGTTTGGCCTCTTCTCCCGGTGTTCGGCCTCTTCTCCGGGCCCCGCCGCTATCTTCTTCCACCTCTATTGCCAGCAAGGGGCCCGGTCTCTGCTGCCGCTGTCTTGTCGCCGCTGTCTTGTCGCCGCTGTCTCGCCGCCGCTGTCTCTTCTTCTCTTCTTCTCTTCTTCCCCGATGTTGACACGACGCTCTCTCCGGCTCGAATGCTGTGTGCGAGCTGCGGAGCCATTTATATAGGCGGTGACCCCGCCCCCTTACGACGTCATGGTCCGGCCAGGGTTGTCGGGAAGAGGCCCTTGTCCTCATCAACATGGGGACAAGGTGCTTTGGGGTGGGGGGGCCCCGCAGGGCGCCCCCCTCCCCCAAGGCACCCCCCCCCATGTTGAGGGCATGCGGCCTGGTACGGCTCAGGAGGGGGGGGGGGCGCTCGCTCGTCCCCACCCCCTTTCCTAGCCGGCCGGGCTGCGTGCTCGGATAAGGGTCTGGTATGGATTTTGGGGGGACCCCCATGCCAATTTTTTGGCGTAGGGGGTTCTCCTTACAATCCATGCCAGACCTAAGGGCCTGGTATGCCCCTGGGGGGGAACCCACGCCGTTTTTTTCATTTAAAATTTGGCGCAGTGTTCCCGCCTCAAGATTCATACCAGACAGCTGTCAGCACTGCCTGTCACTCATCGCGGAAGGAAAACAAAGTTTTCCTTTCCTGATGAGTGAGCCAGCGCGACATGCACAGTACCCTGTCACCGAGAACCAGCGCGATGCTATCGCGCTGGAAACACAATCTCGCGGTCAGGTACTGTAGCTGCCAGGGGAAGAACTCCTCCAGTGAGAGTGGGGGGGCAGCAAAGGGAAAGGAAAGACAGATTCTGGTTGTAGGGGACTCAATTCTTAGAAGGACAGAGAGGGCAATCTGTAACCAAGACCTGAAGCGCCGAACAGTATGTTGTCTACCGGGCGCTCGGGTTCGGCACATCAAGGATCTTGTGGACAGATTACTGGGAGGGGCTGGGGAAGACCCGGCTGTCATGGTGCACGTTGGCACCAATGACAAAGTCAGAGGCAGATGGAGTGTCCTAAAGAACGATTTTAGGGACTTAGGAGCTAAATTGAGGAAAAGGACCTCCAAGGTAGTGTTCTCAGGAATACTACCGGTACATCGAGCCACACCAGAAAGGCAGAGGGAGATTAGGGAAGTAAACAAGTGGCTGAAGAGCTGGTGTAGTAAGGAGGGGTTTGGGTTCCTGGAGGACTGGGCCGACTTCTCAGTCGGTAACCGGTACTATAGAAGGGACGGACTGCACCTAAATGAGGAGGGTGCAGATCTGCTGGGAATGAAGATGGCCAAAAAGTTAGAGGGGTTTTTAAACTAGGCGATGGGGGGGAGGGTCCAGAAACAGTGATAGCCAGCGCGGAAGAAATTCCAAAGGGTAGTATTGGGGGCATTAGTGGTAGGTTAACCAAAGCACAAAAACACAAGGTGAGTATAGTAGCAAGTCCTAGTTGCAATCTTGAAACACCCAATACGATGACAATATGCGACCGGTCTAAACTATGTGGCATGTTCACCAATGCCAGGAGCATGGCGGACAAGATGGGTGAACTAGAGATACTGTTGTACAAGGAGGATTTGGATTTTGTGGGAATTTCAGAGACCTGGTTCAACAGCTCTCATGATTGGCTGGCAAACATTCAAGGGTATACCCTATACCGCAAGGATAGAGAGGGTAAAAAAGGGGGAGGGGTATGCCTATATATCAAGAATAATGTACAAGTGAATGTGAGAGATGACATCACTGAGGGGGCTAGGGAGGAGGTGGAATCTTTATGGGTAGAGCTCCAAAGGGATGAAGCTAAGGGGAAAATAATACTGGGAGTATGCTATAGGCCCCCTAACCTGAGGGAGGAAGTGGAGACGGATCTCCTATCACAAATTGGATTAGCAGCAAGGATGGGAAGTGTTATCATAATAGGGGATTTTAATTATCCAGACATAGACTGGGCGGAGGGAACTGCGCATTCATTTAAGGCTCGCCAGTTCCTTAGTGTCTTGCAGGACAATTTTATGGGTCAGATGGTAGACGCACCAACTAGAAAAAAAAACATTACTAGATCTACTGATTACCAACAATACAGACCTGATAACAGATGTGGAAATACGGGGCAATTTAGGTAACAGCGATCACAGGTCAATTAGTTTCAGTATAAATCACACAAATAGGAAACATGAAGGGAACACAAAGACACTGAATTTCAAAAGAGCCAACTTCCCTAAACTACAAACCTTGCTAAAAGGCATAAATTGGGATAAAATATTAGGAACAAAGAATACGGAGAAGAGATGGGTTTGCTTTAAGAGCATATTAAATAAGGGCATTAGCCAATGTATCCCATTGGGTAATACATTTAAAAGAGCGAACAAACATCCTGGATGGCTTAACTCCAATGTAAAAATGCATATAAAAGCAAAGGAGAAGGCCTTCAAAAAATACAAGGTTGAGGGATCATCCTCAGCATTCAGAATTTATAAAGAATGCAAAAAGAAATGTAAGGGTGCAATTAGGATGGCTAAGATAGAACATGAAAGACACATAGCGGAGGAGAGCAAAAAAAATCCCAAGAAATTCTTTAAGTATGTAAACAGTAAAAAAGGGAGGACAGGCCATATTGGCCCCATAAAGAATGAGGAAGGACATCTGGTTACAAAGGATGGGGAGATGGCAAAGGTATTGAATTTATTCTTCTCCTCAGTCTTCACGAGTGAATCGGGGGGCTTCAGTAACCAAAACTGCAGTGTTTATCCTCATGACACAACACAGGAAGCACCTACATGGTTAACAGAGGACGGAATTAAAATTAGACTTGAGAAACTTAACATAAATAAATCTCCGGGACCAGATGGCTTGCATCCGAGGGTACTTAGGGAACTCAGTCAGGTGTTTGCCAGACCGTTGTTCCTAATTTTTACAGACAGTCTATTGACTGGAATGGTACCAGCTGATTGGAGAAAAGCCAATGTAGCACCAATATTATAAAAGGGCCCAAAAAACATCCCTGGGAATTACAGACCAGTTAGCCTAACATCAATAGTATGTAAACTCTTGGAGGGGATGATAAGGGACTATATACAAGATTTTAGTAATAAGAATGATATCATTAGCAGTAATCAGCATGGATTCATGAAGAATCGTTCTTGCCAAACTAATCTATTAACCTTCTATGAGGAGGTGATTTGCCATCTAGATAAAGGAAGGCCCGTAGACGTGGTATATCTGGATTTTGCAAAAGCATTTGACACAGTTCCCCATAAACGTTTACTGTACAAAATAAGGTGCGTTGGCATGGACCATAGGGTGAGTACATGGATTGAAAACTGGCTACAAGGGCGTGTTCAGAGGGTGGTGATAAATGGGGAGTACTCAGAATGGTCAGGGGTGGGTAGTGGGGTTCCCCAGGGTTCTGTGCTGGGACCAATCCTATTTAATTTGTTCATAAATGACCTGGAGGATGGGATAAACAGTTCAATCTCTGTATTTGCAGACAATAATAAGCTAAACAGGGCAATAACTTCTCCGCAGGATGTGGAAATCTTGCAAAAAGACCTAAACAAATTAATGGGGTGGGCGACTACATGGCAAATGAGGTTCAATGTAGAAAAATGTAAAATAATGCATTTGGGTGGCAAAAATATGAATGCAATCTATACACTGGGGGGAGAACCTCTGGGGGAATCTAGGATGGAAAAGGACCTGGGGGTCCTAGTAGATGATAGGCTCAGCAATGGCATGCAATGCCAAGCTGCTGCTAATAAAGCAAACAGAATATTGGCATGCAATAAAAGGGGGATCAACTGCAGAGATAAAACGATAATTCTCCCGCTCTACAAGACTCTGGTCCGGCCGCACCTGGAGTATGCTGTCCAGTTCTGGGCACCAGTCCTCAGGAGGGACGTACTGGAAATGGAGCGAGTACAAAGAAGGGCAACAAAGCTAATAAAGGGTCTGGAGGATCTTAGTTATGAGGAAAGGTTGCGAGCACTGAACTTATTCTCTCTGGAGAAGAGACGCTTGAGAGGGGATATGATTTCAATTTACAAATACTGTACTGGTGACCCCACAATAGGGATAAAACTTTTTCGCAGAAGAGAGTTTAATAAGACTCGTGGCCACTCATTACAATTAGAAGAAAAGAGGTTTAACCTTAAACTACGTAGAGGGTTCTTTACTGTAAGAGCGGCAAGGATGTGGAATTCCCTTCCACAGGCAGTGGTCTCAGCGGGGAGCATTGATAGCTTCAAGAAACTATTAGATAATCACCTGAATGACCGCAATATACAGGGATATGTAATGTAATACTGACACATAATCACATACATAGGTTGGACTTGATGGACTTGTGTCTTTTTTCAACCTCACCTACTATGTAACTATGTAACTATGACTTGTCCGGCCTGGACAAGGATTTTTTTTTTGGTGATAGGCCCACCGGGTGATCGGTCATCTCTCATCTTGTCGGCCACCTTACAGCATATTTTTCAAGTTTTTGGGGTTCCGTTGGCTAAAGACAAGACTGAGGGACCCACTACGGTTTTGCAGTTTTTGGGGATCGTCACCAATACTAATTTGATGGAGTTCCGCTTTCCGAGCGACAAGCTGGAGGATCTCCAGCGGACGGTTGCCGAGGTGAGCCACCATTCAAAAGTGCAGTTGAGGGAGTTGCAATTATTGTTAGGAAAGCTCAACTTTGCTTGTCGCATTATGCCCATGAGGCGTGTGTTTTGTAGATGCTTGGCGGCTGCCACGGCGCGGGTGAAGGCCCTGCATCACTTTGTCCAGATTAGTCAGGAACATCGGGGAGATTTGCGGGTGTGGGACGTGTTCTTGGAGCAGTTCAATGGCCGATCTTTTTGGCAAGGGTCGGTGGTGCAAGCTGCAGAGCTGGATCTCTTTACTGAAGCAGCAGTGTCAGTGGGTTATGCAGCTTATTTCAATGGTCAGTGGTGTGTGGGTAGGTGGCCGGAAGTGTTGTCGGGGTCTGGGCTCATGCGGAATTTAGGTAATATGGTAAGGTAATATGTGAAAAACACAATAAATGCAAATATGTGAACAATCAAAATGATACAAGCAGCGATTCTTCTGCACAAACAAAAACAGTGTAAATAAAAAGAAAATAATAGAATTGCACTACATTATTTGTCTTGTGTGTTCACGGCCGGAGCACCGGACATTTTAAGGCGTTATATGTACCATGTACATGTGAGTGCAATATATCCTTATCTTTTATACAATAAATCGAAGGTTTTACACTATTGAAGCTTTTCTTATTTTTTATGCTACGTTGGGCAGATACGATTGGATCTGAGCTCCATTAGCCCTATTTTGATATCTGTGGATGTCCAATGACTACCTGTGCACCCTGGATCTGGGTTTACTTGTTTAGCTCCGGAGGGCTATTTCTGTACAAGCTTCCCCGGATCCTCTGTAGTGGGGGGTCATGGGGCTCTGGTAAGCGGCTAATTTTTATCACTGGTGGTGGATTTAACACAGTATTGTTCACGCCATGGAAGACTTCATATGCATCACAATTTGATGGACTTTTTCCAACATATAGCTTTTATTTGATCACTGGTGTTGGATTTATTATATATATTTGGACACTATATTATTTTATTTGTTTAATTTTTTAATTTTTGTTCTCAATGATTATTTTTGCTTTTTATTTTTTACCACATGCACTTGTGGTAACTCTTTCATGTCACTTACTTTTATGTCTAACAGAC
The DNA here is from genome assembly GCA_037952925.1 of Lithobates clamitans. Classification (NCBI taxonomy): domain Eukaryota; kingdom Metazoa; phylum Chordata; class Amphibia; order Anura; family Ranidae; genus Lithobates; species Lithobates clamitans. Next base: position 5,530,724 of record JBBGZY010001416.1, read on the forward strand.
AGTATTATTGATTGATTATATTATTTAGTTAATATTGTAGTGCGATTATATTATTTTCTTTTTGTGTTTGCAGTTGAATATTTCTGCGTGTGCTGTTCATATTCCGGGGATTGAGAATGAGGTGGCTGATGCACTTTCTCGATTACAATGGGATAGATTCCGGCAGTTGGCCCCAGAGGCGGAGCAGCTTGGAGTCCCGTGCCCCGGTCGTTTGTGGGATCTCATATTGACACTGTGATGTTGTTGGTTTGTAAGTCAGTGGCGGAGGCTACTTGGTGGGCTTATGAGCGGGTGTGGAAAGAATAGCACGAGCTGGTAAGTAGGGTAGAGGGTTGTTCCAGCGATGAAGACTGGCAATACATGTTGTTGTACTTTCTGGGTAAAAATTGCGAGGACGGGTGTCTGTTGCTCAGGTTGACGGTAAGATGGCGGGCCTGGCTTTTTTTGTTTAAATTGGGTGGTGTGGAGGATGTTACTAAGGCTTTCATAGTTTGGAAGGTTTTGAGGGGTTACAGAAAAGGACACGGTAGGCCGGATACCCGGCGACCAGTGTCTTTGAGGATGTTGGTGGAGTTGACGGGGGTGCTGCCCAGTGTATTTTTCACTCATTTTGAGGTTCCACTGTTTAGGACAGCTTTTGTTGTGGCCTTTTTTGGGGCACTGAGGGTGGGTGAGTTGGTCAGTTCTTTCAGATCGGTGGCTGGGGGTTTGGATGTCTCGGATGTTACAGTCTGGGGCGATACTGCTACGCTCCTTATTCGTAAGTAGAAAACCGATCGGATGGGTAAAGGAGCCAGGGTGGTACTAGGGGCAGTGGAGGGTCTGGCGTTGTGCCCGGTGGTGGTGATCAGGGAATATCTGGGGTTGCGGCCTGCTGGGCCTGGCCCCTTTTTGGTCCACAGGGACAGGTCGGCGTTTGTGAGTGTGTTCCAAAAATACTTGGAGGCGGGTGGTTTCTCTTTGAGGGACTATTCTTCGCATTCATTCAAGGATTGGAGCGGCCACTGAGGCGGTGCGTTGGTGTGTAAGCGATCAGATACTTCAGCGTATTGTTCATTGGGAATCTCACCCATTCCGGTTATACAGTATGTACGCCCTCATCTCCTTTGAAGTGGGTAAAGGGGGATGTGGATCCCTCAACACAAGGGGTTGGGGGGGCAAAGGGGGGTCTATGTCCTTTTTGGTGTTGTTGTGTGGTGTTGATTGTGTGTGGCCTTTCTAGTCTGAGGATGGTAGTGCAATGTGGGGCTTATGTGTGTTTGGTGTCTTGGGTCCTGTTGCCTATTTGTTCTTTTTGTGTTTTTGTTTTTGTGCCTGATGTGGATCCTGGGTCACTCCTATGTTAACTGGGGGGTTAGGAGGGCTCTGGTTAGAGCGGAAAGTAGGCAGCTGGGTTTTTCCAGGGCCACGGTCCTCTGGATCGGTATACCTGGCATGCTGTGGTCCCAAGTAGTGCCGGAGATACAGCGGTGTGCTAGGATGTATAGGCCTCCTATTGTGCTGCTTCTGCATGTTGAGGGCAATGACCTTAGTATCAGGGCATTCAGCAACCTCATTAGAGACATGAAGTGGGATTTCCTTTGGTTGCGTATGGCCTTTCCAGATACTGTCTTACTGTGGTCGGACATCATTGGCAGAGCAGCCTGGAGGGGGGGGGGGTCGGTGGAAAGGATAAATAGGGCTAGGATCAAGGTCAACAAAGCAGTGGTCAACATTTGTGGTCCGCAATGGGGGGACTGGTGGTTTGCCATTGTGAGTTAGAAGGAGACTTTGGACTGTATTTAAGGGGAGATGTGGTTCACTTGTCAGCTGTGGGCATAAATATGTGGTTCCTGGGTCCCAACAGGCCTTCCAGCTGTGGCGGGCCGCCCACACGTAAGGTGCCATTAGTGGGTGCCTGTGGCAGGGGTTCATGAAGGTCAGAATGGTGGAAGGTATACAGTATATGATGTGGAACAGGTTCAGCCTATCTCGGTATGGGTACCTTCCCTATATGGTAATCATGGGCTATGATATATATATATATATATATATATATATATATATATATTTATAGTTGGAGCCCTATGTCCGATATGGACATAGATAACATTTATAGTTAACATAAGACTTACCATCGGAAATAGACCTGGAAGTGTGGACTTACCATATGAAATGGACCTGAAAGTGTGCCTTGGTCTAATGGCCGGTATGCCAAAATAAGGGGGCATACCCTGGTTTAAGAAATGATTATTCTGTAAAGAGAAATGAATAGTTGAGAAATGCTGTGAAATGGGGATGGGAGGGTGGGTATCGCGCACAGGAAACCGACAAGCACCACAGGTGAGCGGGCTGCTTAAATACCCCCCGGGCTCCTCCCATAAATTCTGGCCACCATACTGGCCTTTCTACTTATGGTTGGAGCCCTATGTCCGATATGGACATAGATAACATTTATAGTTAACATAAGACTTACCATCGGAAATAGACCTGGAAGTGTGGACTTACCATATGAAATGGACCTGAAAGTGTGCCTTGGTCTAATGGCCGGTATGCCAAAATAAGGGGGCAAAAACATTCAGGTAGGGGTATAATATTTTATTGGTTTTCAGTTATTCATTGAGCCAATTTGGAAAATGCCTGTGCCATCTCTACTTGAGGATTGGGGATATACCGGGCGAAGCAGGCTGATTTCCACCTGCCTAGTCTTTTGATGACGTGGTCTGGGACCCCATGGCGGGATGCTGCGGAGGCTGCTCTGATATGAAAGGAGTGTCCGGAATACTGACTGGGGTTAAGGTGAAGATTGCGGAGAAGTATCCTTATGTGTTTCACAAACTGACAGGCACTTAAGGGTTTAACTGGGAATGGTAGAAGAGGACTGGTGTCCGGTTATTCAGGCATTAGTGACAGGAGACGGTTAAGTACGGTGACTGGACACCAGCTGTTATTGGTTTTGTAGAGGTGAATGTCCACTCCAGAGCCTGTTTGCTGGGTTTTAGAAACCTCGAGGTGAAGGATGAAATGGTCTTGGTAGCGAAGCAAGTGCCGTCTGCATAGTACTTGGTCTGTGGGGTTGTTACAGGTGAACTCGCCAGGTCGCAAGAACCCATAGTAAGCCAAATATATGGCTGCTTGTAGGACCGTGCTGGGGAGCAGACCGAATGGAGAAGTAGCCAGAATAGTCGACATATCCCTGAAGATGGGCCCCCTAATGGGTAAGCGCTTGATGCTGATCACTGGTTGTTGTTTCTGAATGCCCCTTAGGATGGCTCGTATAGCGTGTGATGAGAACAGTGAAGATTTTGTGGGGTCTTCAAGAGTCAAGAAATGTTGTATGCCGGCTAGGTATAGCCGAATGGTATTGTAAGATAAGGCCAGCTGAGTGTGGCAGTATGAAGTGAAGGCCAGTACCTGTTTGACATCTGGTGGTCCTTTACAGCAGGATGTGAGGAATTTATTGAACACCCTCCAAGCTGTCTGGTAGGCTTTGAGTGTGTTATGAGAGAGTGAGTGATTGATTAGCTGCGTTGCTCCTTGTAAATGTTGAGCTAGTCCAGGGTCAGCTGTGAACAGACAGGGATAGGGGCCGACACTGGATCGGCTCCGGGAACCTGTTTGAAAAAGGAGGTGTAGTTAAAACGTGACAGTGCGTCAGCAGCTAAATTGTATCTGCCTGGAATAAATGCACAGTGTATGTTAAACTGATGCTGTAAAGACAGTTGTACCAATCTGCGCAGGAAGGACATGACTGCTAGGGACTTGTACCTGCCTTTGTTGATGATGTCTGCCGTGGCCTGATTGTCGGTGGTGAAGACCATGGTTTGCCCTGTCCAATGCTGACCGCAGAGTTGTGCAGCTGCCACTATGGGATAGAGTTCGAAGAGGGAAGATGTTTGGGTAAAGCTGGGTATCAACAGTATCTGTTGAGACCAGGGTCCTGAAAACCATTGGTGGCCAAAAATTGCCGCAAAACCTGTGGAAGCTGCAGCGTCTGTCACCACCTGAGGTGAAAGGGCGGAAACCATGGGTATAAATAGGGATATGCCGTTCCAGGCGGACAGGAATTCCTCCCACATCGATAGGTCCGCTATTGCTGCGGAGTCTAGATTCAGGATCTGATCGGGGTCTTGTGTTTCTGACAGGAATCTCAGCAGACGTGACACGAAGGTGCGGCCTTGTGGAATAATTCGCATGGCGAAATTAAGCATTCCCAGGAGAGATTGCAACTGCTTTTTGGTACACCCCTTGGTGTGGGTGAATTTGTGAAGGACCGCCCTAATGCGGGTTAGTTTATCGAGGGGGAGACTGGCTTGCATAGTGCAGGTGTCTAAGTTGACTCCAAGAAAGGTGATGTTGTGTGCTGGGCCGTCGACTTTGTGTTTGGCGATGGGAACATTAAGATTTCCGAATACCACTCTGAGTTTGTCGAGGTCTCCTGGGGGCTTGCTGGGAGGTTCTATTAGTAGGAAGTCGTCCAGGTAATGGATGACTTCTTGGCACTGAGCCTTGTGTACCAGTATCCAAGCGAGGGATTGAGCGAATGTGTCGAAGAGCCAAGGGCTACTCTTCGAACCAAACGTCAGTTTTGTGGCGAAATAATATGCTTCCTTCCACTTGATGCCATGCCAGCACCAAAGGGATGGGTGTATAGGCAAGAGCTTGAAGGCATCCGAGATGTCGGCTTTGGAAAGCCAGGCACCTGTACCTGCTTTGATGACTGCTTGGATTGCCATGTACACGGAGGAATATTTTAGGGAGAATTCTTCAGAGGGGATCAGGGAATTGAGACTGGGGATGTGGGAAGAATGAGGCGCAGACAGGTCGTACACCAAACGTAATTTATTTGTGAATTTGCCCTTGACAAGCCCAATAGGGCTGACTCTCCAAGTGCTGAAAGGGGGCTGAGTGAAGGGGCCTATGACGTACTCTCGGTCTACTTCTGCTTGTAAGAGCCGATCTATGGCTTGTTCGTCAATGGCCACTGAACGAAGATTCCCACATTCGTAAGTACTGTGGGGTAGTGAAATGAGGCCGGTGTGAAACCCTACTGTGAACCCCTACTGTGAACCCCTGGATAAGGTAGGTGGCCAGGGAGGGGGTGGAGTGTGAGGTGAGGTAGAGTCCTAGCCACAAGACGTTGATCCGGCTTAGTCATGCCCTCTTCTGTTGTTTGATTTCGCACAAGTTTCTTGGGTGCGCTCTTTGGCATAAGGTGCAGATGTGGAGTAGGCGGCACTGACTGAAGTTGCAGGACCCGTAATTGTAATTATTGCAGATGGCTGCCCCTCCCACGGTTCGGACTGGGCATCCAAATTTGTCCACCTGAGGCGTTTGTTCAGGGACCGACTAACCCTGAAGTGCACCGGAGGTAGAGGGAAATTCGAAGGGTCGTCTGATTGTCGCATTGGCGCACCAGGTGGCAGTGTGGGTGGAGGACTTGCAAATCGCACACAGGGGTGAGCGTAAGATGGCAAAATGGCGGCAGAACAGCTCTGTGTCCATGAGACTCCAATTTGTTGTCGTTTGGAACTGTGTGAGCCTGGCTGCCGCCTTTGCGGAAAAGGAACGGTGGTAGTCGTAAAAAGAAAATCCTCCATACTCGTAGCCCAGGTCTACTACCGTATGGAGGTACAAGTCCAGCTCTTCCCTTCTGCTGGGGGCAGCTGAGCATATGACGTCTCTCAGCATGCCAAGGGCCAAGGTGAACTCTGGGACAGATAACTTCCGGTTCAGTCTGGGGTCTTTGGCTTTAAGGACCACCAATATGTCACCCCAGGTGTAGGCCTTATTTTCTGCCAGATCGTGCACAGAAATGAGGAGAGAGGCCAGGTTGACGTCCCTGCCGTCCAAAATGTCCTTCCTGATGCTGGTTGGAACCAAATGGGAGGGGTAGACAATGGGGCTCCAGCCTGTGGTACCTGCAGGAAGGGGTGTTAAAGTTTGGGCTGCGGTTGGGTCGGGGATAGCCGCGGCCGGTCGAGCCTCCCGGAGTGCCACCCTGGTTTGTACGTCTGTGACCGAGGTAGACAGGGACGACACCATCGTGTGAAGTTGTGAGATGGCTGAAGATATCGACTGGAGGGATGCCTGTTGGGTGCTGGGTCCTGCTGCTGGTGGGGGGAAGAGGAGCTTGAACAGCTCGCCTTTCCTCGCTGTGGCGGGGAAGGGCATGCCTCTGCGTCTTAGCTCTGCCGTCAGTTTGGGGATAGTCCATCCCCTGAGGGACTGCACGCTGCCGCTCTCTGAGACCGGGGAAGGTGACAGAGGGGCCGTGAAGTCTTCGCTGCCGGCCTGAAACATGGTTGATCTGGTGAGGATATCCTGTCTTTGAGCTTGTGTTTTTTGGTTGACTGTAACCTATTGGGGGTGACATGAATTTCAAGTTTTTGCTTTGATTCCCTGAGTCATACTTACCCGACTTATTTTCTCCCATTTTTTTTTTTTTTTACCTGGGGGGATATCGTCCAACCTGGTGCAGGGTGGACCTACTGAACTTTGACTGACCTGGAGGAAAATGAAAGGTGATAATTCGTGAAGGGTTGCTGGCTAACTTGAAGCAATGATTTGTATGGTGCTTGCAATCTTGTGACAATGAAATGATTTGAAATGTTTGCCTTGATTATGAAATGAGTGAACTCTCTTGTCATGACAGAGGTCCGGCTCGGTCGTGCCGTGACTGTGCCGTGACTGTGCCGACCGTGAACCGGGCTCTGGAGCATGTACTGAAATGAGGCAACTGAAAAAACATTGGTGCACACCGGGACGAATCAGTGCATGTTTGATGCATCTGGATTCAAATCGGAGCGCAGTATGAAACGAAATGAGAGAAATGTTTTACCTTCACCGAGGCTCGAATTGGTTGTGCAGCATTTTGCGACTGGCAACGAACCGAGCTCTGGTATAGGTATGGATACGGCCGAAACAACTGAGGCATTCCGTGATGAATCGGTGCATCTCGGATGCGACTGGTTTCGAAACGGTGATGTCCTGTGGGAGTGAAATGAATGGTAGCAATTCCCATGACAGAGATGCGGATCGATCGCCCGATATCTGCGACTAGCTACGATCCAGACTCTGGAGCATGTTTCAGAAATGAGGCCGAGCCCTGGGGCACGCTGTAACGAATCGATGCATCGAGGATGCGACTGGATTCGAAGCGGAGCGCGGTAAGTGCAGATGTAACATTTGTTGCCATGACAAAGGCGCGAATCGGTCATGCCGTTGTAGCGACTGACTGCGAATCGGACTCTGGAGCATGTACTGAAATGTGGCAAATAGTTGGGGCATGCCGAGACGAATCTGTGCATTTCCATGCGACTGAATTCGTATCGGAGCGTGATACGTGGCAGTGAAATGATAACCATGACAGAGGTACGAATCGGTGAGTCGACAGTGACTGAAAATGACGTGACTCTGGAGCATGTACTGAAATTAGGCCGTAACTACTGGGGCACACCGGAACGAATCGGTGCATCTTTAGGTGCAACTGGATTCGAATCGGAGCGCGGTACGTGACTGAAATGAGAAATGATTTGAAATGGTTTGAAATGTTAGAAATGTATTTAGAAATGTTCAGAAATGAGAAATGATTGGTATCGAACTGACGCAATTCGATAAGATTTGCGAATTGCGAATCGCTATGGCTGTCTACTGACGCATGGTGACAATTTAGACATGCCTGAAATGAAGCGACATCTGCGTCGCGGTGGTTTCTCAGATAACGCGAAATGGTAACATAACGATAGTGCGAGTGATATGCATTGCGGTTACGTTTGTGAAATTTGCGAGTGATTTGTAAGTTTGATATCACGGTTTAGTGACATGATATCTAACAATGCGTAAATACAAAAGTCCGACGGGACCCTACCTGCGACAGCCAAGCCAGACACGTGATATGAACTGCGAATCGGTAACACGGACTTCGAAACTCTCGAGCACGGAGATTGCGAATGTGGAAACTCGCGAGACAAGAACTTGCGGACGCTGGTATTCGAATAGTCGGCCTAGTGACGTATATCGCGCACAGGAAACCGACAAGCACCACAGGTGAGCGGGCTGCTTAAATACCCCCCAGGCTCCTCCCATAAATTCAGGCCACCATACTGGCCTTCCTACATATAGAAAAAAAGTCCAAGAGGTTGCTGCACTTAAAAACTTTTTTGCTTTATTTCACAATATCTTCAGGAGAGATTTACAAAGCAAGTATAATCCTTTCAAACAGTATCACAGGCAAGAAATGCCTACACAGTTTCAGACATGAGTAGATTCAGATATGGATGGATGGATGGATGGATGGATTACGTCTCGGACTAGTCAGCTTACGCCCTTCCTAAGATCCATTAAAGCACATCTGAGGGTTTCAATCCAATCATTCATTTAAATACAAGTTTAGTGAAGTACTTCACATATGGAATCAATATGGCTAATTAGTTCAAATCGCATAACATTTAACATCTATATATGCATATATTTATCTATAACATGCCATTAGAGCAAGGATAAGCAACAGGTGTCAAATCTTTCATTTTAATATTCGGAATACCTATAAAAATGCAGGGAAATGGTACATTCATGAGTAAAAACAAAAAGATATCCCCATCATAAAGTTATTTTATCTGGCTACTTTTAAATGCTTATTCCAACAATTAAACAAATAAATAAAGATCCAAATCAACATTTAAGCCATATGGAACAATCGTATTTAAAAAATGTATCCAGTATACTTCTCTTTTTCTTAGAATCAATTCACGGTTACCCCCTCTCCTATTTTTTTCAATACCTTCTAGGACCATATATTTTAATTGTGACATTGAATTGTGACAGTGAATTGTGGCATTGTGGCCAAATTCCAAAAAGTGTCTCGCCAGTGGTAATTGGGTTAGTTTATCTCGTATTGAGTATTTGTGTCTCACTATCCTGTCTTTTATTTTTTGTGTAGTCTTCCCTACATAAACTAAACCGCACGGGCACTTTATGGCATAAATTACATATGAAGATTGGCATGTATAGTAACCCCGTATGGGGATATAGAAATCCCTATGTGGATGTGTAAAGTATTTACCTTTAATCATAGAGTTACATTGTATGCATGACAAGCAGGGATACGATCCCAGATTTTTTGGTCCCAGAAAGGTTAGTTTGGCTGCTGTAGCCACAGGTTGATCAGATTTAATCAATCGATCTCGTATCGTTCTACCTTTTCTATAGGAGGATATGGGTGGATTCCAGAATTCCTGTACCATGGGGTAACTGGATCTTAAAAGATTCCAATGTCTTTTGACAATTTGGTTGATTTTGTTGGAGAAGGGATGATACTGCATAATAAAGGGGATTCTCTTGTTTTCCTTTCGGGGTGATCGATTATAATCTGTATTAGAATAATCGATATTAACTAAAGCTTGCGGGTATCTTCTACTAGTAAGTTTGTTTTTTATTTCATTAAGTCTCTGATCACGGCACAGCGGGTCAGCAGGAGATTCCTGAACTTGAAAGACAGTTACAACAATGTTCTAATCAAGAGGAACTACAGGAATTCAAGAAAACTAATAATGATAAATTAGAAAGATTTTGCACCAATATTCAATTCCGTAAGCGTACAAAACTTGAACGAGATTGTGAAGATTAGAAAAATTATCGTGTCTACAATTGGACTGTTCCTACATATTACCATTCAAAGGGCTACAGAAAAATACAACGAAAAAATCTGGCTAGCTCAAATTTCTCTATGACATCTACTGGATCATCCACCAGTGTATCAACTACTCCTTTTTTACCAGGGAACCTGACCGAATCCGGACCAGGAGGGGCGGTCGTCGAACAAAGAAAAGACACAGCAGGGGGTGTAACCACCAGACGCCAGAACCGCCAGAGACATTAGATGAAAACCTGGTACATAACATTTCTTCTATTGTTTTGTCTAAAACTGAACTAAGTGTTTTGAATAAGGGTTTGGGCTTTTGATCTAAAGAGAAAATGAATGATTTTGTACTTAAACAGGATTTATATAGATTTTTTAGACAATTAAGATTTAAAGCGTACTATTCTGGTGTGTCCACTGCCACAACTAAAGAATTATCAATATTATCAATCAAAAACATGGGTTTAAAACCAAAAAGCACTAAAGTACCACCCACTTCATGTGCTGCTGTAGAGGTATATATAGAGAAAGTGGAAAATGACATAAAAAATTTTTTGTGTGATAGAGATAAGAGAGACCATATACCTCACAATCTAAATAGAGATTAGATTGCAGTGTTAAACTCCTTGTCAGTCCGGCATGATATCACTATCAAGCCGGCTGACAAGGGGGGAGCTATTGTGGTAATGGACACATCCATGTATGAAAATGAAGTAATGAAACATCTCAGTGATACTCTTACTTATAAAAGACTTGATTGCTGTCCTGTTTTTAAAGTACAAAAAAGGATAAAAACAACCTTAACTAAGGCAGTTAAACAAAAAATCATTGATGATGAAACTATGGAGTTTTTGATATGTGAATATCCGGTTACACCGGTACTGTATATGTTACCAAAAATCCACAAAGACCCCAAAAATCCCCTGGGACGTCCCATTGTATCAGGGATGGAATCTGTGACAACACATCTAGCACAATACCTGGATAAGTGTTTGACACCATTGCTATTAAACACTAAATCATTTATAAGAGATACTACTGATTTTTTGTCAAAAATTCAAGATATAAACTTGTCATCAGATTCCATCCTAATATCATGGGACGTCTCTAGTTTATTTACTATCATTCCACATGATTTAGGAATAGAGGCATGTCAGCGATTGTTAATTCAATCAGGCATCTATAAAACCGAACAAATTTCATTTCTGCTTGACCTTTTGAAAATTACTCTTGAAGAGAACTATTTTCTTTTCAGGGATACTCATTTCTTGCAACTGAACGGAGCAGCGATGGGTTCAAATGTTGCACCCCCATATGCGAACGCATTTATGAATATGATAGAGACATCATTTATTTATGTCAATGATTTATTTTTAAAACATTGCCAATGTAGGTACAGATTTGTGGACGATATTTTCGCTATATGGGATGGTAACATGGAAAGCCTATATTTATTTGATAAATACATTAACTATTTAGTACCTGGATTAAAGTTTAACATTGAAATTGGTAAAAATGAGATCTCCTTTCTTGATACTCTTCTTAAATTGAACAATGGGCAGATTACTACCGACTTATATGTGAAACCCACGGACCGTAACCAATTGCTACATTTTAATAACTTTCATCCCCCAAACGTTTTTTCATCCATCCCAAAAAGTCAGATGATGAGGGTACAGCGGATCGTGAGTGACCCGCTGTGCCGTGATCAGAGACTTAATGAAATAAAAAACAAACTTACTAGTAGAAGATACCCGCAAGCTTTAGTTAATATTGATTATTCTAATACAGATTATAATTGATCACCCCGAAAGGAAAACAAGAGAATCTCCTTTATTATGCAGTATCATCCCTTCTCCAACAAAATCAACCAAATTGTCAAAAGACATTGGAATCTTTTAAGATCCAGTTACCCCATGGTACAGGAATTCTGGAATCCACCCATGTCCTCCTATAGAAAAGGTAGAAAGATACGAGATCGATTGATTAAATCTGATCAACCTGTGGCTGCAGCAGCCAAACTAACCTTTCTGGGACCAAAAAATCTGGGATTGTATCCCTGCTTGTCATGCATACAATGTAACTCTATGATTAAAGATAAATACTTTACACATCCACATAGGGGTTTCAATATCCCCATACGGGGTTACTATACATGCCAATCTTCATATGTAATTTATGCCATTAAGTGCCCGTGCGGTTTAGTTTATGTAGGGGAGACTACACAAAAAATAAAAGATAGGATAGCGAGACACAAATACTTAATACGAGATAAACTAACCCAATTTCCACTGGCGAGACACTTTCTGGAATTTGGCCACAATGTATCACAATTAAAATATATGGTCCTGGAAGGTATTGAAAAAAATAGGAGAGGGGGCAACCGTGAATTGATTCTAAGAAAAAGAGAAGTATACTGGATAAATTTTTTAAATATGATTGTTCCATATGGCTTAAATGTTGATTTGGATCTTTATTTTTTTTGTTTAATTGTTGGAATAAGCATTTAAAAGTAGCCAGATAAAATAACTTTATGATGGGGATATCTTTTTGTTTTTACTCATGAATGTACCATTTCCCTGCATTTTTATAGGTATTCCGAATATATTAAAATGAGAGATTTGACACCTGTTGCTTATCCTTGCTCTAATGGCATGTTATAGATAAATATATGCATATATAGATGTTAAATGGTATGCGATTTGAACTAATTAGCCATATTGATTCTATATGTGAAGTACTTCACTAAACTTGTATTTAAATGAATGATTGGATTGAAACCCTTAGATGTGCTTCAATGGATCTTAGGAAGGGTGTAAGCTGACTAGCCCGAGACGTAATCCATCCATCCATCCATATCTGAATCTACTCATGTCTGAAACTGTGTAGGCATTTCTTGCCTGTGATACTGTTTGAAAGGATTATACTTGCTTTGTAAATCTCTCCTGAAGATATTGTGAAATAAAGCAAAGAAGTTTTTAAGTGCAGCAACCTCTTGGACTTTTTTTCTATATACAAGGTTGGTGGGAAGACCTGATTGCTGGCACTAAACTGTAAGCAGAGTGCGATTCTCCTCTACAAGTGAATATATTTTTTTTTTAAATGGAAATTAATTTATGTAATTTTGTTATGGTTGTTAATAAAGGGGCCAGATGGCCATTTAATCCAGAAAGTGTGGTGTGTTTTATTGGGAAGGTAAGAGTAAGTAATACGAGAGTGGGGTGGTTAATAAGTTGGGAAACCATGTATCAGCATACACTAGTCAAGAACCGGCCTGGAGCAAAGTGAAACTCGGTGTAGGGCCCACATGACTTGCTATTAGTGGTTGCACAGGGTGTATCCTGGAAGGGGGTGGTTAAAAAGGTTTAGAATGGGTTTGGTGCAATGAGAGAGAGATGAGGTGTGGTTTACACAGATAACATGGTCAGTGGGGGCGGGGATTAGTCAGTTAAGGGTGAGCAGGAAAAGAGGCAACACCATAGAAACTTATTGTTCCCTCCCTCCCTCCCTGTAGTTATCCTGATGTTTTCTGTTTCAGGTGGTATGCAGGGGTCTCTGGTAGCGATGAGCCGTCAACTCCCGGTTCAGTTCGCACCAGAACCTGCGAACGGACCGAAAGTTTGTGCGAACTTTAGAACCCTGTTAAAGTCTACGGGCCTCGAACGTTCGAAATCAAAGGTGCTAATTTTAAAGGCTAATATGCAAGTTATTGTCCTAAAAAGAGTTTGGAGACCCAGGTCCTGCCCCAGGGGACATGTATCAATGCAATAAAATTTTTTTAAAACGGCCGTTTTTTCGGGAGCAGTGATTTTAATGATGCTTAGAGTGAGAAAAAAAGTGACAAATTCCTTTAAATATCATACCTGGGGGGTGTCTATAGTATGCCTGTAAAGTGGCGCGTGTTTCCCGTGCTTAGAACAGTCTCTGCACAAAATGACATTTTAAAGGAATAAAAGTCATTTAAAACTGCTTGCAGCTTTAATGTAATGTAATGTTTGTTGTTAAATAGAATCTGTTTGTAATTTTGAACTGGTACATTTTTAAAGTGTAGCTCCAGTCAAAAAATCTATTTTTAAGCTTTTTGGAAAACATAGGGAAGGGTTATCACCCCTGTAACATTTGTTTTGCTGTCTGTGCACCTCTTCAGAAGATTTCACCTCACTTTCTGTCCCAATGACAAATGTTTTTTGAAAATTTGTAGTTTTTAGTGAAACAAGGATTGGTGATAAAGCATCAGTGAAGAGGAGACACGTTTCTCCCATATTAACTCTTACAGGAGAGAATTTCCCTTCCTAGGGGTAGATTTCATCTCACTTATTGTTGTCTCCTTTCGTTTGCAAGTAGGAGTCGTTTGTAAGTTGGATGTTTGAAAGTAGGAGCCTGCCCTATATACTCTGCAGAAATTGGGGCCTTAGGTGTTGGTGTTGCCACAACACTGTAAGCCCTCACAGTGAGACCCCATTCACACAGGGACTACTTGTCAGGCGACCTAGTCGCCTGACAAGTCGCCTCCCGTTCTGTACTATGGAGCCGTTCTAAGGGGAGCGACGCAAGTCGCTCCGACTTACAAAAAGGTTCCTGTACGACTTCGGGGGCAATTTGAGGCGACTTGCATAGACTTCTATGCAGAAGTCGTTTTGCAAGTCGCCCGGGCATTCATTTGCAGGTCGCCTCGCTGAGGCGACCTGCAAGTCGTGTTGCCCCTGTGTGAATGGGGTCTTACTCACAGGTGTGACACACCTAATTCTACACCTTCACTCCTCCCAGTGCAGGTTTCAGAGAGGACTGAAGGTATAGTGGGGTTGGAGATCCCAGCTGATGAGGAGCAAGGAGGGGTCCGCTTTGTTCTTTGGTATGGATCTTTTAGGTACGGTTGCCAACGAACTGCATGGCAGGTTGACCTATGTCTGGTCAAGCATTTGGTGCCCAAGCGGGTGATGTTTTGGTCACCCGAGATAGGCTTGAGACATATGTTGCAAATAGCAGTGGTGGGATCTGATGCACTCGTCTCAAAAAAAGGCCCACACCAAAGAACTTTTGGAATAATGCACAGAGACAGCAGCGCCCTGCACATGCGGAGCTCTGCGGCAAGATGCAGAGATGTGCCTCCTCCTCCTCCTCCTCCTCTCTCCTATCAGGCACCCACATGGAGTCAGTGACCTCATCATCCCTTCCCTCCTCATCACTGGAGCAAAGCTGGCAGTAAGCTGCAGCTGGGGAACATGACTGCAAGATTGCTGTCCTTCTTGGGCACCCCCTCTCGCTGGGCTCACGCTACTGCCTTCCTCTAGCTAGGTACCATCATCGGAGCCTTCAAAATGCTGGGCATCCTCTTGGAGCATGTAACCAACACTGTGGTCAAACAGTTCGGGGGACTCCTAAGAAGGACATGGTGGGGCTAGGGAAGGAGTGACTGATGCCATTGAGCTGAGGGAAGAGGCCGTGTTGGCAGCTGCTTTGGCAGAAAAAGTACCCTGAGCCTGGGTGAGAGAGGATGAGGACGATGAGGACGGCTTGGTCATCCACTCTACCAAGTCTTGCCCGCATGTTGCGGCTCAACACAGCCAGCTGTTAAAAATAATGACAAGCGTTTTGCACAGCCATGTGCTGATGAGGATGCACCGTCTCCACGACCAGCACTGTTGCCTCTAGACACAAAGCCGGCTTGCCCTCTTTTATTGGCTCATGACTGTCTGCCTCTCCTTGTTGGCCTTCCAGACATACTAATGGCCTGCAGTGAGATGTAGCTGTACAAAGCTGGGATGGATATATATACTGATACTGCAGATAGCAGACTTAACTGCCTGCCTGTTGTATTAATAGGATCAGAACACCAGCAATTGTCTTCAGGTAGCTTTAGGTGCACACTGTGCAGAGAACAAAGAACACTAACTGTAAATACTGCAGCTGCCTTCCTGTGGTATTCATAGGATCAGAACAACAGCAATTGTCTTCAGGTAGCTTTAGGCGCACACTGTGCAGAGGACGCAGTACAATAACTGTAAATACTGCAGCTGCCTGACTGTGGTACTAATAGGATAAGAACACCACCATTTTTTTTCAGGTATCTTTAGGTGCACACTGTGCAGAGGACACAGTACACTAACTGTAAATCCTATAGCTGCCTGCCTGTGGTATTAATAGTATCAGAACAACAGCAATTATCTTAAGGTAGCTTTAGGTGCACACTGTGCAGAGGACGCAGTAAACTAACTGTAAATACTGCAGCTGCCTGCCTGTGGTACTAGTAGGATCAGAAGAACACCACCAATTTTCTTCAGGTAGCTTTAGGTGCATACTGTGCAGAGGACACAGTACACTAACTGTAAATACTGCAGCTGTCTGCCTGTGGTATTAATAGAATCAGAAGAACAGTAATTGATTTCTGGTAGCTTTAGGTGCACACTGTGCAGAGGACGCAGTACACTAACTGTAAATACTGCAGCTGCCTGCCCGTGGTACTAGTAGGATCAGAAGCACACCTCCAATTTTCTTCAGCTACACGCTGTGCAGAGGACGCAGTACACTAACTGTAAATACTGTAGCTGTCTGCCTGTAGTATTAATAGGATCAGAACAACAGCAAATTGAGTTCAGGTAACTCTAGGGGTAGAGGGGGAAGTGCCAGGGAGGCCGATCCAGGACTGGAGCATCCCAATAAGTACGCTCCATTGAGTGACATTGGTGTAACCAGTCAGGGACCAGCACTGCTGGAGATGAGGGACTCTCCTAGCTGCCAGGGGAAGAACTCCTCCAGTGAGAGTGGGGGGGCAGCAAAGGGAAAGGAAAGACAGATTCTGGTGGTAGGGGACTCAATTCTTAGAAGGACAGAGAGGGCAATCTGTAACCAAGACCTGAAGCGCCGAACAGTATGTTGTCTACCGGGCGCTCGGGTTCGGCACATCACGGATCTTGTGGACAGATTACTGGGAGGGGCTGGGGAAGACCCGGCTGTCATGGTGCACATTGGCACCAATGACAAAGTCAGAGGCAGATGGAGTGTCCTAAAGAACGATTTTAGGGACTTAGGAGCTAAATTGAGGAAAAGGACCTCCAAGGTAGTGTTCTCAGGAATACTACCGGTACATCGAGCCACACCAGAGAGGCAGAGGGAGATTAGGGAAGTAAACAAGTGGCTGAAGAGCTGGTGTAGTAAGGAAGGGTTTGGGTTCCTGGAGGACTGGGCCGAATTCTCAGTCGGTAACCGGTACTATAGAAGGGACGGACTGCACCTAAATGAGGAGGGTGCAGATCTGCTGGGAATGAAGATGGCCAAAACGTTAGAGGGGTTTTTAAACTAGGCGATGGGGGGGAGGGTCCAGAGACAGTGATAGCCAGCGCGGAAGATATTCCAGAGGGTAGTATTGGGGGCATTAGTGGTAGGTTAACCAAAGCACAAAAACACAAGGTGAGTATAGTAGCAAGTCCAAGTTGCAATCTTGAAACACCCAATACGAGGACAATATGCGACCGGTCTAAACTATGTGGCATGTTCACCAATGCCAGGAGCCTGGCGGACAAGATGGGTGAACTAGAGATACTGTTGTACAAGGAGGATTTGGATTTTGTGGGAATTTCAGAGACCTGGTTCAACAGCTCTCATGATTGGCTGGCAAACATTCAAGGGTATACCCTATACCGCAAGGATAGAGAGGGTAAAAAAGGGGGAGGGGTATGCCTATATATCAAGAATAATGTACAAGTGAATGTGAGAGATGACATCACTGAGGGGGCTAGGGAGGAGGTGGAATCTTTATGGGTAGAGCTCCAAAGGGATGAAGCTAAGGGGAAAATAATACTGGGAGTATGCTATAGGCCCCCTAACCTGAGGGAGGAAGTGGAGACGGATCTCCTATCACAAATTGGATTAGCAGCAAGGATGGGAAGTGTTATCATAATGGGGGATTTTAATTATCCAGACAT
Source organism: Lithobates clamitans (assembly GCA_037952925.1). NCBI lineage: Eukaryota > Metazoa > Chordata > Amphibia > Anura > Ranidae > Lithobates > Lithobates clamitans. The sequence continues at coordinate 5,548,265 of JBBGZY010001416.1, forward strand.
AGACTGGGTGGAGGGAACCGCGCATTCATTTAGGGCTCGCCAGTTCCTTAGTGTCTTGCAGGACAATTTTATGGGTCAGATGGTAGACGCACCAACTAGAAATAAAACATTACTAGATCTACTGATTACCAACAATACAGACCTGATAACAGATGTGGAAATACGGGGCAATTTAGGTAACAGCGATCACAGGTCAATTAGTTTCAGTATAAATCACACAAATAGGAGACATGAAGGGAACACAAAGACACTGAATTTCAAAAGCGCCAACTTCCCTAAACTACAAACCTTGCTAAAAGGCATAAATTGGGATTAAATATTAGGAACAAAGAATACGGAGGAGAGATGGGTTTGCTTTAAGAGCAAATAAGGGGATTAGCCAATGTATCCCATTGGGTAATAAATTTAAAAGAGCGAACAAACATCCTGGATGGCTTAACTCCAATGTAAAAATGCATATAAAAGCAAAGGAGAAGGCCTTCAAAAAATACAAGGTTGAGGGATCATCCACAGCATTCAGAATTTATAAAGAATGCAATAAGAAATGTAAGGGTGCAATTAGGGCGGCTAAGATAGAACATGAAAGACACATAGCGGAGGAGAGCAAAAAAAATCCCAAGAAATTCTTTAAGTATGTAAACAGTAAAAAAGGGAGGACAGACCATATTGGCCCCATAAAGAATGAGGAAGGACATCTGGTTACAAAGGATGGGGAGATGGCAGAGGTATTGAATTTATTCTTCTCCTCAGTCTTCACGAGTGAATCGGGGGGCTTCAGTAACCAAAACTGCAGTGTTTATCCTCATGACACAACACAGGAAGCACCTACATGGTTAACAGAGGACGGAATTAAAATTAGACTTGAAAAACTTAACATTAATAAATCACCGGGACCAGATGGCTTGCATCCGAGGGTACTTAGGGAACTCAGTCAGGTGATTGCCAGACCGTTGTTCCTAATATTTACAGACAGTCTATTGACTGGAATGGTACCAGCTGATTGGAGAAAAGCCAATGTAGCACCAATATTATAAAAGGGCCCAAAAAACATCCCTGGGAATTACAGACCAGTTAGCCTAACATCAATAGTATGTAAACTCTTGGAGGGGATGATAAGGGACTATATACAAGATTTTAGTAATAAGAATGATATCATTAGCAGTAATCAGCATGGATTCATGAAGAATCGTTCTTGCCAAACCAATCTATTAACCTTCTATGAGGAGGTGAGTTGCCATCTAGATAAAGGAAGGCCCGTAGACGTGGTGTATCTGGATTTTGCAAAAGCATTTGACACAGTTCCCCATAAACGTTTACTGTACAAAATAAGGTCCATTGGCATGGACCATAGGGTGAGTACATGGATTGAAAACTGGCTACAAGGGCGTGTTCAGAGGGTGGTGATAAATGGGGAGTACTCAGAATGGTCAGGGGTGGGTAGTGGGGTCCCCCAGGGTTCTGTGCTGGGACCAATCCTATTTAATTTGTTCATAAATGACCTGGAGGATGGGATAAACAGTTCCATCTCTGTATTTGCAGACGATACTAAGCTAAGCAGGGCAATAACTTCTCCGCAGGATGTGGAAATCTTGCAAAAAGACCTGAACAAATTAATGGGGTGGGCGACTACATGGCAAATGAGGTTCAATGTAGAAAAATGTAAAATAATGCATTTGGGTGGCAAAAATATGAATGCAATCTATACACTGGGGGGAGAACCTCTGGGGGAATCTAGGATGGAAAAGGACTTGGGGGTCCTACTGGATGATAGGCTCAGCAATGGCATGCAATGCCAAGCTGCTGCTAATAAAGCAAACAGAATATTGGCATGCATTAAAAGGGGGATCAACTGCAGAGATAAAACGATAATTCTCCCGCTCTAAAAGACTCTGGTCCGGCCGCACCTGGAGTATGCTGTCCAGTTCTGGGCACCAGTCCTCAGGAGGGACGTACTGGAAATGGAGCGAGTACAAAGAAGGGCAACAAAGCTAATAAAGGGTCTGGAGGATCTTAGTTATGAGGAAAGGTTGCGAGTACTGAACTTATTCTCTCTGGAGAAGAGACGCTTGAGAGGGGATATGATTTCAATTTACAAATACTGTACTGGTGACCCCACAATAGGGATAAAACTTTTTCGCAGAAGAGAGTTTAATAATACTCGTTGCCACTCATTATAATTAGAAGAAAAGAGGTTTAACCTTAAACTACGTAGAGGGTTCTTTACTGTAAGAGCGGCAAGGATGTGGAATTCCCTTCCACAGGCAGTGGTCTCAGCGGGGAGCATTGATAGCTTCAAGAAACTATTAGATAATCACCTGAATGACCGCAATATACAGGGATATGTAATGTAATACTGACACATAATCACACACATAGGTTGGACTTGATGGACTTGTGTCTTTTTTCAACCTCACCTACTATGTAACTATGTAACTATGACTTGTCCGGCCTGGACAAGGATTTTTTTTTGGTGATAGGCCCACCGGGTGATCGGTCATCTCTCATCTTGTCGGCCACCTTACAGCATATTTTTCAAGTTTTTGGGGTTCCGTTGGCTAAAGACAAGACTGAGGGACCCACTACGGTTTTGCAGTTTTTGGGGATCGTCACCAATACTAATTTGATGGAGTTCCGCTTCCCGAGCGACAAGCTGGAGGATCTCCAGCGGACGGTTGCCGAGGTGAGCCACCATTCAAAAGTGCAGTTGAGGGAGTTGCAATCATTGTTAGGAAAGCTCAACTTTGCTTGTCGCATTATGCCCATGGTTTAATACAGCGCACTCTCTTCTTCTTTATAATGTGAGAAGAATGAAGTAGTTTTGCTGCTCATATTCACACACACTTCTCACAAAGTTTTATTTTTGCTTTTTTATTGGGATTCCCTGAATATATTGTTATTAGTTGTCACATCTGACAGAATGTTTTTTTTTTTTTTTTTAATTTTTTGGGGGATTTTAAGACTTTTTTTTTAGATTTAATGTTTGTATTTTTTTCAAGGCTGATCTTTGTTCAATGATATTTTTATTTTTACTCCAGAATATGTTTGTGTGTGTTTTGTGTGTCAAGTTACCCCAAGTAGTTATATTTTATTATTTAATCTCAAGGAGATTGTTTGTTGTTGGTGTCCCTTGTTCATTTCACATTGTATATTTGAAATCTACCTGAATCCTCACAAACAAACTGTCTTTTTTGAAGTAAAACACATAGGAGAGTATAATTCAAAACAAAAATCCTTTATTAAGGGATCAGAACCAAACAAAGAGGAAGACAACACTGGATCAACAGGAGAAATTAGCCAAAACTGGGACCCCCACGGCAGACATCAATTCTTGAACATCAAAATTGGTGGCCTGAGGAGTCCATATGTAAGGGAGGGCAGTCTGGTCCAGAATTTGCAGAGATCCGGAAAGCAGCAGATGACATGTGTGTCCCCAGGCTGTGGTACCACAAGAGGCTGCATTTTTTGGCCGACCAGACTGGATCCAGGGTCCTCACTTTCTGGTCTTCCTTCCATGCTTCCTTCCGGGCTGTGCTGTTGGAGATGTGGCAGGAGGAGGAGTAGGACCTGGAGGAGGAGGACTGGGAGGACCTGGAGGAGAAGGAGGAGGAGGCAGAGGACCTGCAGAAGGAGGAGGAGGACCATCGCAAAGGTGTGTCTGAGCTGTAATTTGGCCCCTCATAACTTTGTTAAGAGCCTCCAATATGAGCGACTCACACATGGCTTGTTGGCCCTCCTCCATCCTCTGCATTTTATAGGCAATGGTGGCAGCAATGTCCTCCTCCACGGTGTGTGGTGCTCCCAGGACCTCTGTAGCCCTCCAAAAGAGTCCTCTGCCAGCCTCCTCTAGGGCACTCCTCCTCCTGCCACTTTCTCTTTCCCGGGGGGTGGAGGGACCTGCAGATCAGCCAGTCGGCTCGGCCCATCCACCTCCTGGCTGAGACTTCCCTGTGTATGAAAAAGGGACATGGTTTTAGTTGTTGCATCATCAATCCCAATCATAAATTAGTACTCCCAACTAACATCTAGTTAACATCATTGATTGGACAACCAGCAATATTTAGAGGAATGCTATACCTGGCTCAATCTGGGCTCCTCCACACGTTGCCTGGAAGGCGCAGGTTGGGCGTCAGAAGCCTCAGCCGGGGGGGAAGGAAGCGTGGAAGGAAGACTGGAGAGGGATGGCCTGGGTTCAGTCTGGCCTGCCAGAAAATGCAGCCTGTCGTAGTACCACATCCTGGGGACATAGATGTCATCTGCTGCTCCGGATCTCTGTGAATCCAGGACTTTCTTGCGCTCCCTCACATATGTGCTCCTCAGGCCACCAATTAAGATCTTCAAAATTGTGATGTCTGCCATGGGGATCACCTGCTTCACAATTTCACACAATTGCTCCAGTGCTGCCTTCCTCTTTGCTTGGTTCTTGAAATGGGGGTGTTTAATCTCTCACAGACATGACAGCTCCCTTAACATATCTATGAATACTGACATGAAGTCATTGTCTTTCACTAGCATATCCATGTTCACTGCAAGACACAACACAAGACAAAGCCTAATGTCAGATAAAACTCTCCTAAAGTTGTTACAATATAGGCCTCAATGTAGAAGCAGTATAGGCACAAGTTTTGTCTCTTACCTTTGTTCTTACGATCGGCGCGTCCAATGCTCCTTCCTCCGCTCACAGATCGTACGTAATACGCACGTGTGTTACGCTTTATATACACTGCGCATGCGTGTAACTCCGCCCGCCCCTCATGTTCTTTCTATTCTATTCCCCGCCCCTTTTCGTTCGGCGCAGTGAGGGAAGAGCACATGGCGGAGTCACAGCAGGTGCGTGATAATTACAGGAACGAGGAGGAGGAGGAGGAAAGCCCGGATCCGGACACGTCCCGATCCAGACGAAGACGTTTTAAGGTCATAAATATGTCCTTTGGGGAGAAGTTGGAGATGGTCGACATCATGAAGAAGGCCGACTATGACGGAAAGTATAGGCCTTACCCCAACCCCAATATCAGAAAGGCCAAGATCATGGCGAAAGTGGTCAAAAGTCTTCACAGGAATTTCGGGGTATGACGATTGAAAGATCAGCTCAGGAAGAGGTGGTTGGACCTGAAATTAAGAGAGCCAGAGCAGTACCGAAAGATCCGGAGAGTGCTGCAAAAAAGTAAGTAGTTGTGCGTTATTCCTATTCTTTCTGTCTTTATTCCATTTGTGCTGCTCCATATGCTTTTCTTAATTGTACAGTTTAAAAGGGCAACTTTAATGTTCATGGGCCCATTATTCGTTCGTATCAAACATTTTTCTTTCGGCCTCTAAAACACCATTGTTTAGGCCATATGCATTTTCCCACATTTTTTAGGGCCTACTTGGATGCCAAATATTTGTTTGTGTAGATGGGTTTGTTACTAGAATGAAATGCAAACTAGATTTTGTGTAAGGAGAGGACACTCAGCAGCTGTTTTCACATCTGGACACTGGAGCACTAGTGTGGGACACAAGAACACCATTTTTATTAGGGAGCCACACGGGTGCTCCAGTGTATACTATAGGGGGGTCTCCATCTGTAGTACAAGCTTGTACTAAACAGGTAAAGTATTGCAGCTTGACAAAGGCCAAAAAAAAATACATCTTGGAACTCTGCTAAAATAGATAATTGTACCCCACTTCCAAGCAATGTTTCCTATTTATAGTTCTGCCATCAAATATCTGTGTGCTAATTATACCATTTTTGTTTTACATAGGGGAGAAAAGACTCGGAGGACAGCCCTCATCCGAGGAGACCAGAGACCCCCCACCTATGGAAGAAGGTGAAATACCCCCAACCCAAGAAGAGCAGGAGGAAGAAGAAGATGTGGTGGAAATTGGCACCACAACAGGTGAGTGTCTGCGACCACAGACTCAGGTAAAAGAGATTGATGGTGGCAGATTTTTGATACCTGTTTTTGTTTGGTTTCTCTCTTTTTAGGTGATCGTGATGTGAGGGATCGAGATCCTTTCACATCTGAAAGTGCCCAGATCCTGATCGGGGAGATCATGGGGTGTAATGTCGAATTGCAAAACATCCAGAAAAAAATAAATGATGTGATTCAAAAAAATAATAACATCATTGATGTTTTGGGGCAAATTTAAAACCCCACAAAATCACTTTTTTTATTGTGGTCCAATGTTTTAAATCTTTTTGCAATGTTTTGAAAAGCCAAATTTGGAGGATGCACACAGTGTGCCAACATGTGCTATCTGCCATCACTGGAGATCAATGGATGCATTTTGGGGGTGCAACCCCTTCCTCAATTATAAAGTAGCGGTGAGGAAGGGCTTGCTCCCCCAAAACACGTCCCTTGATCCCCCGTGATGGCAGCTAGCACATGTTGACATTCGTAAATTGGTGTGCATCTTCCAAATTTGGCTTTTCCAGGGGTGATTTTCCCCCCATCTGAACGCAATATCAAACACAGTTCCTAAATACTGATGTCTGATATTGCCTTCAGGTTTTACCTAATGTGAACTTTGTAAGTTCAAGTTTTTTGCCTTTCTTGTTGGTTTTACACAGGCCTGTTTTATCGTAAATGGACATTTCTATTTTTGATAATGCCACCCCAAAAATTGTTATACAACAAACATGTTGGTTTGCTTTAAAAACCTTTGGTAAATGCACATGTGATTGTGCAGGTATAAAAAAGTTGGTTAATCAAGAATGTGTGGATTATTGTCTCAACACTACAACACTTTTGGGGTGATGTAATTGCTGTTTTCAGCGAAAATGGGGGTTATTTCCTAAGGGCAAATCCACTTTGTACTACAAGTGCAGGTTCAGTGCAGTTGCAAGTGCACTTGTAGTGAAATGTGTTTTTGCATTTAGTAAATAACAGCCAACAGTGCTTTGTATAAGGTTACACAATCACGCCATTTTCTGCACTCAAAACATTTCTGCCAGGGTCAGCTAAAACAAGCACAAGCAGTAAATGTCCACAAAGAATTTCTTTTTGTTTTTTATTATAAAAAGGCTTCACATATTTGCTGGCATATTGATGGCCCCCCTACCCGCAAAGAACTCCAGGTAGCGTAACCGGACATCATGGGCACTCAGGGAGGGCAAGCCAGGACGGCCGCTTTCAAGCGCCGTCAGTGTGGTTTGATGTATCATTCCGGCCTCAGGCCCATCTGAGCCAGCATAGTTGGCCGAATGTTTCCTTAAAAAGTTATGGAGAACACAGCACGCAAGTATAAAATTGTTCAGTTTATACTCCGCCATATGGATGGGTGTCAGAAATAAGCGGAACCGGCTGGCCAGGATTCCAAATGTGTTCTCCACCACTCTTTGGGCTCTGGCCAGCCGGTAATTAAAAACCCCCTGTTCCGGGGTGATGGTCTTCATTGGGAATAGCCGCATCAGGTGGTCCCCCAGCGCAAATGCTTCATCGGCAACAAACACGAATGGGAGTCCTTCCACATTGTCCTCTGGAGCTGGCAAGTCCAAGCTGCCATTCTGGAGATGCCTGTAAAATTCCATCTGGGCGATGACTCCACCATCGGACATCCGGCCATTCTTCCCCACGTCCACATACAGAAAGTCGTAATTAGCCGACACCACCGCCAACATCACTATACTATTGAACCCCTTATGCCGCGTACACACAAGCGGACTTTACGGCAGACTTTGCCCGGCGGACTGGATTTCGTCGGAAAATTCGATCGTGTGTGGGCTCCAGCGGACTTTGTTTGCTCAAAAGTTGGACGGACTTAGATTTGAAACATGTTTTAAATTAATCCGTCGAAATCGAGTCCGGTCGAAAAGTCCGCTGTCTGTATGCTAGTTAGACGGACGCCACGCTAGGGCAGCTATTGGCTACTGGCTATGAACTTCCTTGTTTTAGTCCGGTCATACGTTATCACGTACGAATTCGACGGACATTGGTGGATTGTGTGTAGGCAAGTCCGTTCATTCAGAAAGTCCGTCGTAAAGTACATCGAAAAGTCCGCCGGGCAAAGTCTGCCGTAAAGTCCGCTCGTGTGTACGCGGCATTATAGTTGAAATAGTATGACCCAGAGTTGGGTGGTGGAACGATGTGGACGTGTTTCCCATCAATTGCCCCTCCGCAGTTAGGAAAGTCCCACCGCTCGGCAAAGTGGGAGGCCACAGTCTGCCATTCCTGTGGCGTGGAAGGAAACTGTTGAGGAAAAAACAATAAACATTACTATTTTTGATCAGAAACATGGCAAGCAGATTAGACACAAACATTATGGGGCAACCTCCAGATAGCATTTATTAAGGGGAATTTAACAACGCCAAAGTATAAGGTACACCTATCATATTCCCCCTCCCCCCCTCTCATGGGCCATTTCTAACATTATGGGGTGTGTGGAAATCTTGGACAGGTAACCTCTTCACTTCATTGAGAGATGAATGCCTAAATAATGGGTATTACTTGGAACAGCCCCTCCTTAGTTACACTATTGGCAGCCCACTGGACAGGTAAGAAGTGTCATAATACAAAGATAGAAATACACACTGTACACATTTGAGGACATTTGGACATTCTGCTATTACCTATCAAGATAATAATAGGATCCAAAATCTTTAAACAGTGCCATTTGAACGTATACAGGCAGGCCCTTGCACTACATGCTTTGGGGAATTCATCCATAAATATGACCACAAAAGAGATGGGTATAGTGTGTATGGGTTTGGCAAAGTCAGCAGATAGATGATTGAGGATAGAGAATTGGGATCAGCTGACTTAGCAGTTGGGGGAGGGAGAGTTACTAAAAATTATTTGGGGACACCACCAAAAATAGCCTCTGGCACTCTGCCTGAATTTAAAGCAAAAATAACATTTCCAAACATTTTAGGGGGTGTTTGGGGTAAAGCACTACTATGGAGCAGAAAAAATACATTGTTAAGTGACTACATGAGGTGAATATAGGGCCAGGAGTCACCATGCTGGGGAGATTATTGAAGGGCAAATATGTATGAAGGACCTAAAATAATAATTACATAAAAATCCAGCATGCATGAGGACAAAGGGGACATTCACAGCATATTACAATCATGGTAATTAGGGAATGAGGAAAGAAATACAATATATTAGCAAACATTCAATACAATAAAATGTGATATTAAAGGATAAAAATCTTACCTTAATATACTCCTTCTGCAGGACCTGGATGATGGCAGAACAGGTCTCTGGGATAATGATCCCCAGAGCCTGGGGGGAGATGCCTGTCGAGAACTTCAAGTCCTGCAGGCTTCTCCCTGTCGCTAAATACCGTAGGGTAGCGACCAACCTCTGCTCCGGAGTGATGGCTTGCCTCATGCAGGTATCCTGCCTGCTAATATAAGGGGTCAGCGAAGCCAACAGACGGTGAAACACGGGGTCCGTCATTCTGAGAAAGTTCCTGAAATCATCAGGATTATTCTCACGGATCTCACAGAGCAAAGGCATATGACAGAACTGGTCACGCTGAAGCAACCAATTCTTGGTCCATGAACTCCTCCCCACCCTGTTCATGGACTGGACTATTGTCAAGGTCAGGACCCCAACACCAAGCCCCCGTACAGCATGAACTCTACGAGGAGTACGCATACACAACATGGCTAGAAAACGGTGTGCTGCTCAGAACGGAGTAACAGAACGCACTGAAGAACAGCAAGGCCTGTGAAGAGCGACCTGAAAAACAGTAACGAACGAACAAGAATACAATGACTAATTAAAGTCACGCGGAACTTGCTGCACGCACTGAAGAGCAGATACAAACCCACAAGCACAAACTGAACAGCAGAAAACGATCTGAAAGCCACGAGTCTGAAAAAGCGCGAATCGTCTCTCACTAAACTTTTACTAACACGAGATTAGCAAAAGGAGCCCAAAGGGTGCCGCGCTTGGTTCTGACCCGGCCTTTTCCAATCTCGTCGTACGTGGTGTACGTGACCACGTGGTTGGCGATCGGAAATTCCGACAACTTTGTGCGACCGTGAGTACGCAAAACAAGTTTGAGCCAACATCCGCCGGAAAAAATCCTAGGATTTTGTTGTCGGAATGTCCGAACAAAGTCCGACCGTGTGTACGGGGCATAACTGTAACTACTGTAGCTGCCTGCCTGTGGTACTAATACGACCAGAAGTTCGTATTACGACCTTCTGAATACATCCCTATATATTTATTTTTATGTGGATTTTTTATGTGAATTTTTTACACATTTGGTGTCACTAATTTTTTATAATTTTACACTATTTTGATTGCTGGATTTTATAGGAATTTTTACTCACCGCTGGATTTATTTGACTATTTATATTTATTCTTATATATTCATTTTCATGCACATTGTGAAGCACTTCAAATATCATTATTTATTCTTTTTAAGTGACTCTGAAAACACTCTCTTTTGATAGCAGCCTCACTTGGTTTCATGTGTAATTATCAGCTATTTAGCATCACAGCGCTATGTGTTTTATATATATTTTTAATACGACCAGAAGAAAACCACAAATTTTTTCAGGTAGTTTTAGGTGCACACTGTGCAGAGGACACCGTACACTAATTGTATATACTGTAGCTGCCTGCCTGTGTTATTAATAGGATCAGAACAAAAGCAATTGTCTTCAGGTAGCTTTATATGCACACTATGCAGAGGACGCAGTACACTAACTGTAAATACTTCAGCTGCCTGCCTGTGGTACTAATAGGATCAGAAGAACAACAGCAATTGTCTTCAGGTAGCTTTAAGTGCACACTGTGCAGATGAGGCATTACACTAACTGTAAATACTGCAGCTGCTTGCCTGTGGTACTAATAGGATCAGAACAACAGCAATTGTCTTCAGGTAGCTTTAGGTGCACACTGTGCAGAGGATGCACTACACTAACTGTAAATACTGCAGCTGCTTGCCTGTGGTACTAATAGGATCAGAACAACAGCAATTGTCTTCAGGTAGCTTTAGGTGCACTCTGTGCAAAGGACGCACTACACTAACTGTAAATACTGCTTCTGCCTGCGGTACTAGGATCAGAAGAACACCACCAATTTTCTTCAGGTAGTTTTAGGTGCACACTGTGCAGAGGACACAGTACACTAATTGTAATTACTGTAGCTGCCTGCCTGTGGTATTAATAGGATCAGAACAACAGCAATTGTCTTCAGGGAGCTTTAGGTGCACACTGTGCAGAGGATGCAGTACACTAACTGCAAATACTGCAGCTGCCTGCCTGTGGTACTAATAGGATCAGAAGAACACCACCAATTTTCTTCAGGTAGCTTTAGGTGCACACTGTGCAGAGGACACAGTACACTAACTGTAAATACTGCAGCTGCCTGCCTGTGGTATTAATAGGATCAGAACAACAGCATTTGTCTTCAGGTAGCTTTAGGTGCACACTCTGCAGAGTATGCACTACACTAACTGTAAATACTGCAGCTGCTTGCCTGTGGTACTAATGGAATCAGAACAACAGCAATTGTCTTCAGGTAGCTTTAGGTGCACACTGTGCAGAGGACACACTACACTAACTGTAAATACTGCAGCTGCCTGCGGTACTAATATGATCAGAAGAACCCCACCAATTGTCTTCAGGTAGCTTTAGGTGCACACTGTGCAGAGGACGCACTACACTAACTGTAAATACTACAGCTGCCTGCGGTACTAATAGGATCAGAAGAACATCACCAATTTTATTCAGGTAGCTTTAGGTGCACACAGTGCAGAGGACACAGTACACTAACTGCGAATACTGCAGCTGCTTGCCTGTGGTACTAATAGGATCAGAAAAACAGCAATTGTCTTAAGGTAGCTTTAGGTGCACACTGTGCAGAGAACGCATTACAATAACTGTAAATATTGCTTCTGCCTGCGGTACTAATAGGATCAGAAGAACACCACCAATTTTCTTCAGGTAGCTTTAGGTGCACACTGTGCAGAGGACACACTACAATAACTGTAAATACTGCTTCTGCCTGCGTTATTAATAGGATCAGAAGAACACCACCAATTTTCTTCAGGTAGCTTTAGGTGCACTCTGTGCAGAGGACACACTAAATTAACTGTAAATACTGCACCTGCCTGCGGTACTAATAGGATCAGAAGAACACCACTAATTTTCTTCAGGTAGCTTTAGGTGCACACTGGGCAGAGGACGCAGTACACTAACTGTAAATACTGCAGCTGCCTGCCTGTGGTACTAATAGGATCAGAAGAACACCACCAATTTCCGTCAGGTAGTTTTAGGTGCACACTGTGCAGAGGACACAGTACACTAATTGTAATTACTGTAGCTGCCTGCCTGTGGTATTAATAGGATCAGAACAACAGCAATTGTCTTCAGGGAGCTTTAGGTGCACACTGTGCAGAGGACGCAGTACACTAACTGTAAATACTGCAGCTGCCTGCCTGTGGTACTAATAGGATCAGAAGAACACCACCAATTTTCTTCAGGTAGCTTTAGGTGCACACTGTGCAGAGGACGCAGTACACTAACTGTAAATACTGCAGCTGCCTGCCTGTGGTACTAATAGGATCAGAAGAACACCACCAATTTTCTTCAGGTAGCTTTAGGTGCACACTGTGCAGAGCACACAGTACACTAACTGTAAATACTGCAGCTGCCTGCGGTACTAATATGATCAGAAGAACCCCACCAATTGTCTTCAGGTAGCTTTAGGTGCACATTGTGCAGAGGACGCACTACACTAACTGTAAATACTGCAGCTGCCTGCGGTACTAATAGGATCAGAAGAACATCACCAATTTTCTTCAGGTAGCTTTAGGTGCACACAGTGCAGAGGACACAGTACACTAACTGTGAATACTGCAGCTGCTTGCATGTGGTACTAATAGGATCAGAACAACAGCAATTGTGTTCAGGTAGCTTTATGTGCACACTGTGCAGAGGACGCACTACAATAACTGTAAATACTGCTTCTGCCTGCGTTATTAATAGGATCAGAAGAACACCACCAATTTTCTTCAGGTAGCTTTAGGTGCACTCTGTTCAGAGGACACACTAAATTAACTGTAAATACTGCACCTGCCTGCGGTATTAATAGGATCAGAAGAACACCACCAATTTTCTTCAGGTAGCTTTAGGTGCACACTGTGCAGAGGACACAGTACACTAATTGTAAATACTGTAGCTGCTTGCCTGTAGTATTAATAGGATCAGAACAACAGCAATTGCCTTCAGGTAGCTGTAGGTGCACACTGTGCAGAGGACACAGTGCACTAACTGTAAATACTGCAGCTGCCTGCGGTACTGTACTACTAGGATCAGAAGAACACCACCAATTTTCTTCAGGTAGCTTTAGGTGCATACTGTGCAGAGGACGCAGTACACTAACTGCAAATACTGCAGCTGCCTGCCTATGGTACTAATAGGATCAGAAGAACACCACCAATTTTCTTCAGGTAGCTTTAGGTGCACACTGTGCAGAGGACACAGTACACTAACTGTAAATACTGCAGCTGCCTGCCTGTGGTATTAATAGGATCAGAACAACAGCATTTGTTTTCAGGTAGATTTAGGTGCACACTGTGCAGAGTACGCACTACACTAACTGTAAATACTGCAGCTGCTTGCCTGTGGTACTAATAGGATCAGAACAACAGCAATTGTCTTCAGGTAGCTTTAGGTGCACACTGTGCAGACGACACACTACACTAACTGTAAATACTGCAGCTGCCTGTTGTACTAATATGATCAGAAGAACCCCACCAATTTTCTTCAGGTAGCTTTAGGTGCACATTGTGCAGAGGACGCACTACACTAACTGTAAATACTGCAGCTGCCTGCGGTACTAATAGGATCAGAAGAACATCACCAATTTTCTTCAGGTAGCTTTAGGTGCACACTGTGCAGAGGACACACTACACTAACTGTAAATACTGCAGCTGCCTGCCTGTGGTACTAATAGGATCAGAAGAACACCACCAATTTTCTTCAGGTAGCTTTAGGTGCACATTGCAGAGGACGCACTACACTAACTGTAAATACTGCAGCTGCCTGCCTGTGGTACTAATAGGATCAGAAGAACACCACCAATTTCCTTCAGGTAGTTTTAGGTGCAGACCGTGCAGAGGACACAGTACACTAATTGTAAATACTGTAGCTGCCTGCCTGTGGTATTAATAGGACCAGAACAACAGCAATTGTCTTCAGGGAGCTTTAGCTGCACACTGTGCAGAGGAGGCAGTACACTAACTGTAAATACTGCATCTGCCTGCCTGTGGTACTAATAGGATCAGAAGAACACCACCAATTTTCTTCAGGTAGCTTTAGGTGCACACTGTGCAGAGGACACAGTACACTGACTGTAAATACTGCAGCTGCCTGCCTGTGGTATTAATAGGATCAGAACAACAGCAATTGTTTTTAGGTAGCTGTAGGTGCACACTATGCAGAGGACGCAGTGCACTAACTGTAAATAATGCAGCTGCCTGCCTGTGGTACTAATAGGATCAGAAGAACAGCAAATGTCTTCAGGTAGCTTTAGGTGCACACTGTGCAGAGGACACAGTACACTAACTGTAAATACTGCAGCTGCCTGCCTGTGGTACTAATAGGTTTAGAAGAACACCACCAATTTTCTTCAGGTAGTTTTAGGTGCACACTGTGCAGAGGACGCAGTACACTAACTGTAAATACTGCAGCTGCCAGTCTGTGGTACTAAGAGGATTGGAAGAACACCACCAATTTTCTTCAGGTAGCTTTAGGTGCACACTGTGCAGAGGACACAGTACTCTAACTGTAAATACTGCAGCTGCCTGCCTGTGGTATTAATAGGATCAGAACAACAACAATTTTATTCAGGTAGCTTTAGATGCACACTGTGCAGAGTACACAATACACTAACTGTAAATACTGTAGCTGCCTGCCTGTGGTAATAATAGGATCAGAACAAGAGCAATTGTCTTCAGGTAGCTTTAGGTGCACACTGTGCAGAGGACGCAGTGCACTAACTGTAAATACTGCAGCTGCCTGCCTGTGGTACTAATAGGATCAGAAGAACACCACCAATTTTCTTCAGGTAGCTTTAGGTGCACACTGTGCAGAGGACACAGTACACTAACTGTAAATACTGTAGCTGCCTGCCTGTGGTATTAATAGGATCAGAACAACAGCAATTGTCCTCAGGTAGCCACACAGGCAGCCTTATATAGTGTGGGGCGTGTACTAAACCCCCTGAGCCATAATTGGCCAAAGCCACCCTGACTTTGGCCAATTACGGCTCTCTGTACAGACGGGCTGTGATTGGCCAAGCATGCGGGTCATAGTGCATGCTTGGCCAATCATCAACCAGCAATGCACTGCAACGCCGCAGTGAATTATATATATATATATATATTTAAATGGAAGTTGATTTATAGAATTTTGTTATGGTTGTTAATAAAAGGGCTAGATGGCCATTTAATCCAGAAGGTGTGGTGTGTTTTATTGGGAAGGTAAGAGTAAGTAATACGAGAGTGGGGTGGTTAATAGGTTGGAAAACCATATATCAGCATACACCAGTCAAGAGCCTGGAAACAAAAAGAGGGAGAGATCCAGTGCACAGGTAATGACTAGATTTGTCCCCACACAGGATCAACAGGTATTTTTTGTACCTATACAATAAAATAGGGATGGGTGAATGGTTCGGCCCGAGCACGAGTTCATGCCGAACATTTGCCTGTTCGTCCATTTCCTGAACACCCGGATTTGCAGGGTGTTCTCCAGGTGTTTGTCCCGATAAACACTCTGCAATGCACAGTGCATTCTGCTCCCTGATTGGGCAAAGCTTTGCCCAATCAGGGCACAGTGTAAGCTGGTTGTTAACCACTTGACAACTGGGCACTTAAACCCCCTTCCTAACCAGACCAATTTTCAGCTTTTGGTGCTCCCACATTTTGAATGACAATTACTCAGTCATGCAACACTGTATCTTTATGAAATTTTTGTCCTTTTTTTCACACAAATAGTAGGTGGTATTTAATCACAGCTGGGTTCTTTATTTTTTGCGCCTTAAAAGAAAAAAGACCGAAAAATCTGTAAAAAAATACATTTTTCTTCATTTCTGTTATAATATTTTGCAAATTAGTAATTTTTCTTCATATATTTTGGCCAAAATTTATACCGCTACATATCTTTGGTAAAAATAACCCAAATCGGTGGATATTATTTGGTCTTTTTGAAAGTTATAGAGTCCAAAAGCTATGGTGCGAATATCTGAAAATTGATCACACCTGAAGTACTGACAGCCTATCTAATTTCTTGAGACCCTAACATGCCAGAAAAGTTTAAATACCCCCCAAATGACCCCTTTTTGGAAAGAAGACATTCCAAGGTATTTAGAAAGATGCATGGTGAGTTTTTTGAAGTTGTCATTTTTTCCCACAATTCTTTGCAAAATCAAGGTTTTTTTTTTACTTTAATTTTTTTTCCACAAAATTGTCATATTAGCAGGGTATTTCTCACAGACCGCATATGCATACCACAAATTACACCCCAAAACACATTCTGCTATTACTCCTGAGTATGGAAATGCCACATGTGTGAGACTTTTACACAGCGTGGCCACATACAGAGGCCCAACATGCAGGGGAGCACCTTCAGGCGTTCTGGAGCACCCAGGCCAATTCTGACATTTCTCTCCTACATGTAAAAATCATCATTTATTAGCTAGAAAATTACTTAGAACCCCAAAACATTATATATGTTTTTTTAGCAAAGACCCTAGAGAATACAATGGCGGTCGTTGCAACTTTTTATCTCGCACGGTATTTCCGCAGCAATTTTTTTAACACGTTTTTTTGGAAAAAAATGTTTTGTGCTTTACAAAAACCAAAACAGTAAAGTTAGCCCAATGTTTTTGCATAATGTGAAAGATGAAATTATGCCGAGTAAATAGATACCCAACATGTCACCCTTCAAAATTGCACGCGCTTGTGGAATGGCGCCAAACTTTGCTACTCAAAAATCCCCATAGGCGACACTTTAAAATGTTTTACTGGTTACATGTTTTGAGTTACAGAGGAGGTCTAGGGCCAAAATTATTGCTCTCGCTCTACCGATCGCAGCGATACCTCACATGTGTGGTTTGAACACCGTTTTCATATGTGGGCGGGACTTACGTAAGGCGTTCGCTTCTGCATGCGAGCACACAGGGACAGGGGGGCTTTAAATTTTTTTTTTCTTTATTGTTCATTTTACATTATTTATTTTAGTTTGATGCTTTTTTCCAAAAAAAAAATTTTTGACCACTTTTATTCCTATTACAAGGAATGTAAACATCCTTGTAATAGGAATATGGCATGACAGGTCCTCTTTACAGTGAGATATGGGGTCTTCTCACCTCTAGGCTGGGAAGCCTGAAATTTAAAAAAAAAAAAAAAAAACGATCCTGGCTTCGATCGTAGCTGTGAGTCGGTAGAAGCACAGGAGGGGGGGACATCCCCTCTCGCCTCCCGTAAGAACGATCAAGCAGTGGAACAGCCGCTATGATCATTCTTATGGTGTAGGGAATCGCCGGCTGAAAAAGCTGATATCTGAATGATGCCTGTAGCTGCAGGCATCATTCAGATATCCCCGCACAAAGTCAAGGACGTTGTATGACGGCCGGCGGGCGGGAAGTGGTTAAAACACATTTTTTTTTAACACAAGGTTGTCCATTTATACAATATTTCTACCACATTACATGTACATACCAAAAATGACACCCCGAAATAGATTCTCCTACTCCTCTTGAGTACGGCGATACCACATGTGTGAGACTTCCACAGCCTGGCCACATACAGGGGCCGAGTACAGCCGAGCATGGCTCAGCATGGCAGGGTATGGCTGGGTATGGCGGGGTATTGCAGAGTATGGCGGGGTATGGCAGAGTATGGTGGGGTATTGCAGAGTATGGCGGGGTATGGCGGGGTATTGCGGGGTATGACGGGGTATGGCGGGTGATGGCGGGGTATGGCGGAGTATGGCAGAGTATGGCGGGGTATGGCGGAGTATGGCGGGGTATGGCGGAGTATGGCGGAGTATGTCGGAGTATAGCGGGGTATGGCGGGGTATGTCAGGGTAATGCAGGGCTTTGCAGAGTGTTGTGGGGGTATTGCAGAGTAATGTGGGGCTTTGCAGAGTATTATGGGGGTATTGCAGAGTAATGTGGGGCTTTGCAGAGTATTATGGGGGCTTTGCAGAGTATTGCACAGCAGAAGGGATGGCTGAGCATGGATGGATGGATGGCTGGATGTCTCTGTGCAGCGCTGTGGACACTACACATCCAGCTCACAGCGCTGCAGCCATCCATCCATCCCCCTCTCCTCCACAGTGTACCGATCAGTACACAGGAGGGGAGGAGAGGAACCGGCGTCATCAGATGACGTCGGTCTGTTTACATGTGATCGCGCCGTCATTTTTGACGGCGCGATCACATGGTAAACGGCCGCGATCAGTGGCCATTTACCGGGATCCGTGATGTGCCGGGTCCAGAGGTGCTCGGGTGCGCGCCCCAGGGGGCGCGCGAGAGGGGAATTCCGGGAGGACGTCATATGACGTCCTCCCAGAGTTAAGCAACCGCCCTGCAGCCGTCATTCGGCTATGGGCCGGTTGTTAAGTGGTTTTAAGGAGCGGGGATGGGAAGCCGGCCATGGCATCAGTAAAAAACAACCAATCATCAGCTGTAAATGGGTTTCACCGCTAACAGCTGTATAATAATAAAAAAAAGTGTCCGCTAAAAATAAAGAAAAAAAACAGTGTGCGGTCTGTCTCCCCCCCAGCCCATACAAGGTCCTGCGGGTCTGGTATGGCCCCCAGAGCCTGCCCCCCCGAGGGCCACATGCCTTCAACATGCCCTCCCACCCAAAAGCACCTTGTCTCCATGTTGCTTTGCTACAATATCAGTGTTCATAAATAAAGTGACACGTGAGTACAGTCCTTGTTACATGGTATATCCTCAAAAGAAAAATTATATTAACTACTTAAGGAACACCCTACACAAATATACTGTGGCAAGGCGGACCTCCTGCGCAAAATCACGTACAGCTACATTATTTCGGTGACTCGCTCCCGCTGTAATTGAACACAGCGGGAGCCAATCTGGGGGTCTGGTGGGCCACGATGGCTGGCGGGACCTGCCTTTCATTCACAGGAGAGGCAGAACAGCAGTCTGCCTATGTAAACAAGGTAGACCACCATTCTGTGAGGGAGAAAGATGGAGATCTTGTGTTTTCTTCCAGTCACAGCATTCCCGCTACAGTTAGAAAGCACTCCCTAGGAGCACACTTAACCCTTCCCTGATGTTGCTCCTTCCCTGCCAGTGTCATTAGTACTGTTATAGTGCATATTATTTAATTTCAATAGATTTTTATTGAGTTTTTTAATACAAAAACTGTAAGAAAATAATTCAGTTGTTACAAAAACAGAGGATCCGCCTAACTTATGGCAGTCTAGTTCAATCTCAACAAGCAACAAGTATGATTATGTTTGATAACATATGTAATGGTACGTTTGCTTTAATTTAGTTTTTAGGTTAGAAAGCAGGCGGGGAGGAAATGGGAGAATCGGAAGGGTAGGATGGGGGTGGGGGGATGGAGGGGAGGGAAATAAGGGGGGGGACTGGGGAGTGGGGAAAGTGAGGATACAAAGTAGGGGGGGAGGGTCACCAGCACATCAAATGGGGAGTTTTCAGATAAGCATAGAACATGAGCTATTGAACAGTCTATTACATAGCATTTCACGCGTGTACTTTGCATTTTGGATGTGTCAGCCATTGGGACCATTGTACAGAAAATGTATTTATTTGCATATTTTTCCTAGCTATTATCTTTTCCAATTCACATTGTTGATTGAGATCTGTGATTGTATTAGCTATGGATGGTGTCTCTGTGGTTTTCCATAGCCTAGTGATATTTAGCTTAGCTGCTAGCAGGAGATGTGTTATGACAGTTCTAGTGTTTGAGGGGTATTTTTCTAGTCCTACATGGAGCAGCGCTAATGCAGGGGTAGGAGTAGAAGGCAGGCCGGAGATAGCAGAGATTAAAGTGAATACTTGCCTCCAGAATGAAGTAAGGGATTTACAGTACCATAGTATGTGGGCTATGGAACCTATGCTGCCACAATTCCTCCAACAACATGGTGGGCTTCCTGGGTATATTTTCGATAGCTGGTAGGGTGTTAGATACCACCTTTGTAGGGGTTTTTTGGTATGTCTCGCAGTGGTTGGAACAGTGAGATGCAGTGGAGGTGGACGTAAAGGCTCGTTGCCACATATCAGGGGTAATATGGACCCTCAGTTCCTTGGCCCATTTGGTTAAGGTGGGAATTTGTGAGTAGGGGGTAGGGATGAGCTTCAACTTTGAGTCGAACTCTTGTTCGACTCGAACATCGGCTGTTCGCCAGTTCGCCGAACAGCAAACAATTTGGGGTGTTTGCGGCAAATTCGAAAGCCGCGGAACACCTTTTAAAAGTCTATGAGAGAAATCAAAAGTGCTAATTTTAAAGGCTTATATGCATGGTATTGTCATAAAAAGTGTTTGGGGACCTGAGTCCTGCCCCAGGGGACATGGATCAATGCAAAAAAAGTTTTAAAAACGGCCGTTTTTTTGGGAGCAGTGATTTTAATAATGCTTAAAGTGAAACAATAAAAGGGTAATATTCCTTTACATTTCATACCTGGGGGGTGTCTATAGTATGCCTGTAAAGGGGAGCATGTTTCCCGTGTTTAGAACAGTCTGACAGCAAAATGACATTTCAAAGGAAAAAAGTCATTTAAAACTACTCGCGGCTAGGAATGAGCTTCATGTTTGAGTCAAACCCATGTTCGACTTGAACATCATGTGTAGTGTGTTCCGGCGTTTTAACAGAGATAGGGAGAGAGAGAGAGAGAGAGACAGTGTCATTTGATTTAAGTAAGATAGAATAGGCAGGTCGAGTCAGTTAGCTGCAGTTACAGTGTATTGTGTATATATATATGCATCCCAGGTGTTGTGTGTATATATATATATATATATATATATATATATATATATATATATATATATATATATATACACACTGTATTCAATTTAGCTAGATCCTGTTCTTCTCTTCCTAATATACTAACATGCAGGCAGCTGTTTTTACAGTATTTTCAGTTACTGTACTGTGTACCCTGCACAGTCTCACCTACAGTATGGCTACCTGCAGCCAGGTGCTTGTGTAGGCTCTTTGAAGTATTTCCAGTTACTGTACTGTGTACAGTGTCACCTACAGTATAGCTACCTGCAGCCAGGTGCTTGTGTAGGCACTTTGAAGTATTTCCAGTTACTGTACTGTGTACCCTGCACAGTCTCACCTACAGTATAGCTACCTGCAGACAGGTGCTTGTGTAGGCTCTTTTAATTATTTCCAGTTACTGTACTGTGTACCCCGCACAGTCTCACCTACAGTATAGCTACCTGCAGCCAGGTGCTTGTGTAGGCTCTTTGAATTATTTCCAGTTACTGTACTGTGTACCCCGCACAGTCTCACCTACAGTATAGCTACCTGCAGCCAGGTGCTTGTGTAGGCTCTTGGTGTATTTCCAGTTACTGTACTGTGTACCCTGCACAGTTGCACCTACAGTATAGCTACCTAAAGACAAGTGCAGGTGTTATACTAATAATACTACAGGCAGGCAGTTGATTCTGCTAGCTGCAGTATAATCGGTATATATATATATATATATATATATCCCAGTTTTGTGTGGCTCACTGAAGGCCAATAGTATGTCTGGAAGGCCAACTGGAAGGGGTGCCCAAGAAGGACAGCAATCTGGCACTCATGTTCCCCCTGCTGCAGCATACTGCCAGGTTTGCTCCAGTGATGAGGAGGGAGGGGATGATGAGGTCACTGATGACTGGTGATTCCGGCTCTCTACCGGCATGTGGAATGCAATGTCTTAGCCTCGCTGGACAGGGCGGTCAGTGATAAGGTGAATATTACCGCTGACTCATGGTCCAGCAGGCATGGACAGGGACATTACCTAAGTTTCAGAGCACATTGGGTGACTCTGCTGGAAACTGGGAAGGATGCAGGACAAGGTGCAGTAGTGTTGGAGGTTGTTCTACCACCATGCCTCCAAAAGCCACTACTGGTAATTCTGACACACCTCTCTCCTCCACCCCCTTCTCTTCTTCCTCCATGGCCTCTTCCAAAAAAGATGCCATGCGGTGCTTGAGCTGGTGTGCTTGGGGGACAGGAGCCACACTGGGGCAGAGATTCCATCAGCTCTGCAGGGGCAGGTTCAGAGGTAGTTGACACCATGCCAACCTAAGGCATTAATGGTGGTTTGCTACAATGGCACCATCCTCCTCTCCGCCCTCCAACAGGGACAACTGACCTATGTGCCCTGTTTGGCTCACGTCCTTAACTTGGTGGTGCAGCGGTTCTTGGGCAGGTACCCGGGCTTACAGGATGTCCTGAGGCAGGCCAGGAAAGTCTGTGTGCATTTCCGCCGGTCATATAATGCCAGTGGTCGGCTGACGGAACTCCAAAAGGAGTTTAACCTGCCCAAGAACCGCCTAATCTGTGACATGCCCACCAGGTGGAACTCAACGTTGGCACACGCAGCAGAGGACCATCAATGAGTACCTGTGCGACTATGGCACCAGGACAGGGTCAGGGGAGCTTGTTTTTTTTTCCCCACGCCAGTGGGCCATGATCAGGGATGCATGCACTGTCCTGTCACCATTTGAAGAGGCCACGGGGATGGTAAGCAGTGACAATGCATGCATCAGTGACACTGTCCACCTTGTCCACCTGTTGCATGGAATAATGGACAGGGCACTTGAGGCAGAACAGAGGCAGGAAGAGGAGGACTTCCTTAGCTCTCAAGGCCCCCTTTATCCAGACAGTGTTCCTGCGTGCCCGCCGATCACACAGGAAAAGGACGAGGAGGAGGATTGTGTCAGCATGGAGGTGGAGCCTGGCACTCAACATCAGCAGCAGTCTCTAAGGGATCATTTACAGTCCCAAGAAACCCATGGACTTGTATGTGGTTTGGAGGAGGTGGCTGCAGATCATGTCGTCCTTAGTGACCTAGAGGACTCCGGACCGATTGCCTCAGCAAACCTAGGCTGCATGGCCTCCCTGATCCTGCAAAGCCTGCGGAAGGATCCTCGTATTCGTGGTATCAAGGAGAGGGATCAATACTGGCTGGCAACCCTCCTTGATCCATGTTACAAGGGTAAGGTTGCAGACCTTATCTTGCCGTCGCAGAGGTAGCAGAGGATGAAACATCTTCGGGAGGCCTTGCAGAAAGGTCTGTGCAACACGTTCCCAGAGACTGGGAGGTTACAGACTCCTGTTCCTGGACAACGTGTTGCTGAGGCTTCGGTCAGTCAAAGAAGGAGCGGTGGAGAAGGTGGTCGTCTGACCGATGCGTTCAGACAATTTTTTAGTCCACAGCCCCAAGGTATGATCGGTTCCAGCAACCATCGCCAGCGTCTGTTTTACATGGTGCAGGAATACCTAGGGCAAGATCTGACTTGGACACCTTTCCCACCGAAAATCCTTTGGGTTAATGGGTCTTGAGGATGGATCACTGGCCAGAGCGTGCACAGTATGCAATTGAGCTACTGGCCTGTCCTGCATCCAGCGTTCTTTCGGAACGCACATTCAGTGCAGCTGGAGGCTTTGTAACCGATCACAGGGTGCATCTGTCCACCGACTCGGTCACTTGACTGACCTTCATAAAAATGAATCAGTCTTGGATCACTACCAGCTACCAAGCACCTGATGCTGATGTAACCGAATTACCGTGTATACTCGAGTATAATTCGAGTTTTTCAGCACATTTTTTTGTGCTGAAAGTGCCCCCTCGACTTATACTCGAGTCAAGCACTTTTCTGCAGCAAAAAATTTCATTTTCCGAACCGATTTTGGGGCCTCGTATCTCAGGGCCACTTTGTGCTAGGAACCCTAAATTTGGTGTGCAAACCCAGTGGAACTGGTACCATAACATATCTATATCTGGGGTTCCTAGCACTAAGTGGCCCCAAATTTGGTTCAGAAAATGTCATTCCCTGCTGCAGAAAAGTGCTTGACATTTTCTGAACCGACTTTGGGGCCCCGTATCTCAGGGCCACTTGGTGCTAGGAACCCCAAATTTGGTGTGCAAACCCAGTGGAATTGGTACCACAACATATCCAAGGCTCCTAGGATCAAGTGGCCCCGAGATACGGTGCCACAAACCCGGTTCTGAAAATGTAATTCTCTGCTGCAGAAAAGTGCTTGACATTTTCTGAACCGATTTTTGGGGCCCTGTATCTTGGGGGCACTTGGTGCTATAAACCCCAGTTTTGGATATTTTATGGTGCAAATTTGGGGTTCCTAACACTAAGTGGCCCCAAGATACGGGGCCCCAGTCGGTCAACTGTGTCCATCTGCAGCAATATCATTTTGGGACCCTTTGGGTTCAGAGACCCCAAATTTTGGCTGCAGCTAGGGGGCATCTAGGAACCTTTAACTACCGAGCTTAAAGTTCAGGGACCTATGGCTGCAAATGGGCACAGTGAGGCTGCAAATGGGCATTGTTGACCCTCTTTTACACTTACAGTAGCTGTGCATTTCTCGCCCTCGTCTTATACTCGGGTCACTAAGTTTTTCCCATTTTTTTGTGGTAAATTAGGGCCTCGACTTATACTCGAGTATATACGGTATTTTTTTTTAAATGTCAGATCCCTTCAAGACTGCCTATGCTGATGCTGAGTGACTATCCTGTTATGCTGAAAGATTATCCTCTTCCTCCTCAATGATCATGCTGATAGCTTGTAAGAACATTTTTGGTTCTGGCCGCCGCCACCAGTGGCTAAGGCCCAATTTTTCAGTCCCTGTTTAACAGGGGCGTATCATTACAATTTTTGATGCTATACTTTGCAGCAGGGCTCGTTCCAGCACCCAACAAGAGTAACTGTGAGAACTTACAGTGTTGTGGCACCAGCACCACAACCACCTCAGGCCCAATTTTTCTGCCCCTGGTTAACAGGTGCATGTAATTACAATTCTTGATCTAACATTTTACAGCAGCTACCCATTTCTGTGCCCACCAAGAGTAACTGTGGGGACTTACAGTGTTGTGGCACCAGCACCACCACCATCACCAAAGGCCCAATTTTCTGCCCCTGTTCAACAGGGGCATGTAATTACAATTCTTGATCTAATATTTCATAGCAGGGCTCTGTGAGGGCTTACAGTGTTGTGGCAACACCAACACCTAAGGCCACAATTTCTGCAGAGTATATAGGGCAGGCCCCTAATTTAAAACATCCAACTTACAAACGACACCTACTTGCAAACGTAAGGAGACAACAGGAAGTGAGATGAAATCTACCCCTAGGAAGGGAAATTCTCTGTGTGTCAGAGCCCCTTTGTCACCGGGTGGCCCCGCCCTCTGTTATTTAAGACGTATCAGAAGATGAGAAGCGTCACACAGCGGGAGCCTCCCGTCATGGATTCGGAGCGGCCCGAGAACGAAGAAAGGAAGAAGACGATGCGTAGGAAGATGCCGGGCAAGAACACCGGAGCAAGAAGCAGAGGATCGGAGGAAGAACTAGAGGAAGAAGAAGATCGAGGAAGAAACCGAAGGAAGATAGAAGACAGAAGATAGAAGAAAGACGATGGAAAGAAGAAGCATTTAACTAAAGGAATTGTCAAAAACCGTCTCTTGTCATTTTTAACATTTTTGACACTTTTTTTGTGAAATGGTAGGGTTCTTTTGTACCCCCTTACCATTTCACACAGGGGGGGGTCGGGATCTGGGGGTCCCCTTGTTAAAGGGGGCTTCCAGATTCCGATAAGCCCCCTGCCCGCAGACCCCCACAACCACCGGGCAAGGGTTGTGGGGACGAGGCCCTTGTCCCCATCAACATGGGGACAAGGTGCTTTGGGGGGGACCCCAAAGCACCCTCCCAATGTTGAGGGCATGTGGCCTGGTACGGTTCAGGAGGGGGGGCGCTCTCTCCTTCCCCCTTCTTTTCCTGCGGCTTGCCAGGTTGTTTGCTCGGATAAAGGTCTGGTATGGATTTTTGGGAGGACCCCATGCCATTATTTTTAAATTTTGGTGGGGTTCCCGTTAATATCCATACCAGACCTAAAGGGCCTGATATGGAATTTAGGGGGACCCCCACATCATTTTTTATAAAAAAATTGGTTCGGGGTTCCCTGTAGAGAATTCCCATGCCGTTTTTATCAATGAACTTTTATGTGTTTTGTCGGACCGACAATTCATTAATAGCCGTGAGTAGTTTTAAATTACTTTTTTTACCTTTGAAATGTCATTTTGCTATCAGACTGTTCTAAACACAGGAAACATGTGCCCTTTTACAGGCATACTATAGACACCCCCAAGGTACGAAATTTGAAGGAATATTACGCTTTTATTGTTTCACTTTAAGCATTATTAAAATCACTGCTCCCAAAAAAAGGCCATTTCTAAAACTTTTTTTTGCATTGATACATGTCCCCCGGGGCAGGACCCAGGTCCCCAAACACTTTTTATGACAATAACTTGCATATAAGCCTTTAAAATTAGCACTTTTGATTATTCATGTTCGAGTCCCATAGACTTTAACGGTGTTCGCGTGTTCGAAATAGTTTTTTGCCTGTTCGCATGTTCTGGTGCGAACCAAACAGGGGGGTGTTCTGCTCATCCCTAGCCACCAGTGGTATATTTGGTCTAAGATGGAGGCATGGTAGTAACTGCTAATGTAAGGGAGGCCAACTCCTCCCTTTTTATACAGTCTGGTTAAGATGTAGTTGGCACATCTAGGAGGTCTTTCTCCCCATATACATTTTGAGATTTGCCTTTGGATGGAGGTTAAGAAGGAGGGGTATTATCAGTGTGCGGAGTTTTGGTAGTATTATCATCTTAAGGGTAGTAATCCTACCTATTTTGGAGAGTCCTGTTGAGCATAGTGAGAGGAATAATTGAGGAGGAGTTTTTGGAGAAAAGTCTGGTAGTTAAGTGTAAATAATTGTTTTAGAGATGGTGCTACAGTATTTGTATTCCTAGGTAGGGAATAGAGTTTTTTACCCAAGTGAATGGAGTTATTTTCCGAAGGTGGGATTCTAATTGTGTGAGGAGGCACAGGGGCATTATTACAGATTTTGATACATTTTGCTTATAAAAGGAGACCTTGCGAAATTGAAGGATAATTTCTTGTATTTTCTGGAGGGATTGTTTTGGTTTAGTAATCATTAGTATCACATCATCTGCGAATAAACTTATTTTATGGTTTGTGTTATTGCTTTTAATTCCCAAAATTTGTTTATCAGTTCTGATTTTGGTCTCTAGGGGTTCCATTAACAGGGCAAAAATAAGTGGAGAGAGCGGACATCCCTGGTGTGTGCCGTTCGTTATGGTGAATGGGGTGGATAGGGCTCCTCCTGTGAGTACTCTTGCTGAGGGATTAGAGTAGAGAGAAAGTATTGCATTTTAGAACCATCCTGTGATTTCAAATTTGACTAGGACCTCTTTGAGAAAACCCCAATGTATTCTATCAAACACCTTCTCTGCATCCAGAGATAGGATCAGAGAAGGCATTTGTGTTTGGGTTGCATGGTGTATAAGGTTCATTACCCTTCTCGTGGCATCCCGTGCCTGGCAGCCGGGGATAAACCCGACTTGGTCGGGGTGCACTAAAGATGGGAGGTATGTGATTAATCTTTTGGCAAGGACCTTGGCTAGTATTTTTATGTCAGTGTTTAAAAGAGAAATTGGCCTATAGTTTGCAGTTGAGGAAGAATCTTTATCTGGTTTTGGTATGGTTACAATAGTTGAACGTAGCAAGTCTATTGGTAGGGACCCAGAGGAACCGGCAAAGTTGAA
Source organism: Lithobates clamitans (assembly GCA_037952925.1). Lineage (NCBI taxonomy): Eukaryota > Metazoa > Chordata > Amphibia > Anura > Ranidae > Lithobates > Lithobates clamitans. Next base: position 5,576,065 of record JBBGZY010001416.1, read on the forward strand.
GAGGGTCATTAATTGGGGTGCTAGTATGTCTTTAAATTGCTTATAAAATTAATTTGAAAACCCATCTTCTCCAGGTGACTTATGTAGGGGTAGTTCTTTGATGGCTTCGGTTATTTCCTCTATGGCGAAGGGCTGAAACAGAGACTCAAGTTGGGAGGCTGAGATAGTGTGTAGGGTTGTAGAATTTAAAAAATTTTGAATAGCAGATTCACGTGGTTGGTACATCAATAGGTCCTCTTTAAATTATATATAGAGGAGTAATATTCGTTAAAGGCATTTGCAATGTTTGCGGGTCTGTTAGGAGTTGTCTAGAGGTGGGGTGGAGGAGAGAGGAGATTTTAGTTTTCAAACGTTGCAATTTGACTGTTCAAGCCAATAGAGCTCCTGGTTTGTTACCGAGTACATAATGGTTGGCTTTAGTGTTTTTATGGTTGTTTTCATATTTGTACAGGAGTAATGACCTGAGTGTCTGTCTCAGCTCGAGTTCACTGGATAGTTTGTGAGAAGGATGAGTTTTGTTTTGCTTCTCTAAATTTTCAATTTGTAGCATGATCTCGTCAATTTGTCTGTTCGTCTGGTTCTTCAGTCTCTTATTTAGCTTAATAAGATTTCCACGCATATAGGCCTTGTATGTTGACCAAAGCGCAAAACTCAGGTATTAGTGTTGGGGAGAGCGTTCAGTTCGAAGAAGGCATGATGTTCTTGAATGAGTTCCTGACAAATGTCTTTGTCCACTAGTAGGGTGGGGTTGAGTCTCCATATTCGTGGAGGACCTCTTTGGTGATTGTCCACAGTTATAGATATTGGGGTGTGGTCCAAACAGGAAATGGTATCTCTCTCAGAGCTCTTGATATTTTGTAGAATCCATTTGTCAACCACTAACATATCTATGCGTGAGTAGGTCTTCTGTGAAGGTGAGAAGTATGTGTAGTCTTTTTTTTTTTTAACAGAAAAGTTTTTATTTGTCTCCAGCCGGAGATTATTCATCATACAAACATATTTACAAAGAACATAAAGAATATAACGTTGCTACACATTTCCAGCTATATTTCTATAGATAATTACATAGTTCCTACTGATACAATGCAGGGTCATAGTATACAGTTTACTGTGTCATTATTGCTTGTGCATCCTCCTATCTGGAGGGAGGAGTTCTTGTGTCAGTTATACCAATTTATCCACTTTTTCTTCTACAGTAGTTTAACCAGCAGCAAATAATCAGTATGTTATCTACTTGTCAATCATTCCCTCATTAAGTATTGATATGTCTGTGATCAAGGAGTAGGAGAAGGGAGGGGGGGGGAAGGGGAGGGCCAAGGGAGGAAGGGAGGGGGAGGGGGGGGGAGAGGGAGGGCACCAAGAAATAGACGGACATTCTAATTGGGCTGGTCGCTACTGAACCCTGCTACTGCCTGGTCCAGGCTCCCCAGATCTTGGAGAATTTCTTGGGGCATTTACGGTTGATATATGTGGCTTTATAGAGTGGTAGAACAGAATCTACTATACCCCTCCATTGAGTTATCGTGGGGGGGTCGGGTTGCTTCCACCTGAGGAGAATAGCCTTCCTGGCATAAAATGAGGCGTAGAATACAAATAGTCTTTTGTGCACACTAGGTATAACATTGTCACATACCCCGAGGAGCAGAATAATCGGATTTCTCTGAATATTTAGATTACCTACTGCATTAATCACTTCAACCACCTCAGTCCAGAATTTTTGTATAAGCGGGCATTCCCATACTACATGAATAAACGTACCCAGCTCCCCCGTACATTTCGGGCATCTGTCCGTTTGTGTCGGGTATATTCTAGCTAATCTCTGTGGCGTGTAATATACTCTATGAATAAACTTGAGCTGTATGAATCTATCCCTTGCCGAGATCATAAGAGGAATATATTGCTGCAGACCCTCTTCCCAGTCATCTGGCGCCAGGTCCGGAACGTCTCCCTTCCACTTATCGTACAGGTCCATCTCTCCAGTCTGTTCGTCAGTGAGAATTTGGTTGTATATGGACGACAAAGTTCGGTCTAAGTGCTTAGAAATAAGAAGCCTTTCTACCCCATGTGACCGCAAAGTAATACCGCCTGGATATTGGGCTCGCACTGCGTGTCTCAGTTGTAGATAGCGAAAGAACATTTTTGAGGGGAGTTGGAAGTCAGTTTTAAGAGTGTCATATGGGATAATTCCATCCCCAGACCACACTTGCTGTATTGTTTTTATTCCATATCCCGCCCATAGGGCTGGTTCTGGGACTGTTTGGAGATGCTTTAATTTAGGGTTGCCCCACAACGGTGTGTGAGGGGAGATAGTAGCAGGCCCTGCAATCTTTTTGGACATCTGTTCCCATACTGCGACCGTCGTTCGCATCGGGGTTGTCATATCTTTATGTGTCTTGACCCCTCTGAAGACCAGGTTACTCAGAGCTGAGTATGATCCCTATATTGCTGCTTCAAGATTAAGTGAGGGGTTAGATTTTGGCTGAGAGAACCACCACCGGACAGTAACTATTACTGCCGCCCAGTAGTACTTCCGAAAACAAGGGAGCGCCAGGCCTCCCAACGTTAAGGGGAGTTGGAGGGTTGTCCTTGCCACTCTGGGGGCAGATCCCCCCCATACAAACGAGCTAACAACCTGTTCCAGCTTATCAAAAAAAGATTTGGGGATAGGGACTGGGGTATTGCGGAATACATATAGGAATTTGGGGAGGAACGTCATCTTTAACAAATTAACCCTACCTACTGGTGATAACGGGAGGGACCTCCAGGCCTGACATCGAGCAGTAAGCTGGTGAAGGATTGGATATACATTGTCTATTAGGTACATGTGTGGGTCTCTCTGAATCTCAATCCCCAAGTATCTGAACTTAGAGACCAACACCAGAGGACTTGAAGGGTCGACATCCGGCAGCGCCAGAGACAACGAAAATATGATGGATTTAGACCAGTTGATCCAAATGCCCGAGAAGGATCCATATTGGTTAATAATTTCGAGAGCTGCTGACAGTGATGCCGACGCATCTGGAAGGTACAGCAACGCGTCATCAGCATACAGGGAAAGCCTCTCAGTCAGCGGACCAACCTTTATACCCCCAACCTCCGGGGACGTTCTAAGCAAAATAGCTAAGGGCTCAATGGCTAGAGCAAACAAACCCGGGGACAGTGGGCACCCCTGCCTGGTCCCCTCTCTAGAGAAAACGGGGGAGAGAGTAGCCCGTTCGTACGGACTCTAGCTGTGGGGTGTGTGTAGAGCAGTTTTATCCATGAAATGAACCGGGGGCCAAAATTGAATCGCTGCAGCACACTCCACAGGAACCTCCATTCAACTGAATCGAAGGCCTTCTCGGCATCTAAGGAGGCCACTACACCCCGGGACTGAGACCTCTCTGCGTGTGAGATATTAGTGTATAATCTGCGTAGGTTTATGTCCGTGCCCTTACCTGGCATAAAGCCTGTCTGGTCGCCATGTATAATAGATAAAATAACCGAGTTAAGTCTATTTGCTAGGATCTTGGTAGTTATTTTGGCATCCACATTTAAAAGTGATATGGGACGATAGGATGAGCACAACGTGGGGTCTTTGTTGGGTTTAGCTATGACTACAATCACCGCCTCCGATATTGAGGGAGGGAGGGAGCCCTCTTTTAGCATTGTGAGGAGCAGTTTATGAAAGATAGGGTTGAGAAGGTCCTTGTTTGCCTTATAAAATTCTGCAGGTAGGCCGTCAGGGCCTGGGGTTTTTGCCGACTGGAGAGATGTCACTGCTACTTGGACCTCTTTAAGAGTAATTGGTTCCTCTAATTTGTTTCTAGCCTCTGTGGTCAGTTGGGGAAAATCGATCCGATCTAAGAATGCATACAGATCCTCCTCAGTAAAGGAGACCCTAGAGGTGTATAGCCATTGATAGTATTGTGTAAATTGCCTATTTATATCCCCGGGGTCCGAGTGGATCACGCCCCCGTCATCCCTGATATGGGCTATATGTATGGAAGGTGAACGTTCCTTGGCCAGCCAGGCTAGCATTCTACCCGTCTTCTCTCCCTGCTCGAAGATCCTTTGCGACTGAGCCAGCAGCTGTTTCCTAGTGGTCTCAATCCGCAAAAGAGAGATCTCTCTATGCAAGGATTGCATAGCATCATATGTTAATACGTTTCTCGTGTGCACATATTCTTTTTCTAAAAGGAGTACTTTTTTCTCAGCTTCCTCTAATGCCAACCGGGTATCTTTCCTAACCCTCCCAATTGCCGTCTGATATTGTCCTCTAGTGTAGGCCTTAAAGGCATCCCAAAGCGTAGGGGGAGAGACTGTACCCTCATTGATCGTCCAGTAGACTCCCAACTCGCCCTCCACCAGGGGGACCACCCTCTCATCCGCAATCCAGAGCCCCGAGAGTCGCCAAAGGACGTTGGCAACAGGGGAGTCTGTCTGTAATTTTAATAGGAGGGGAGCGTGGTCTGAAATACCCCGAGGCAGAATATCTACCTCAAGTATTCTGGGGAGGAGAGAACCAGAGGAGTATATCAGATCTATTCTAGAGAAGGAAGCATGCGCCGCAGAGTGGCATGTGTATTGCCTCTCACCCGGATGCTTCATCCTCCAGACATCTGTAAATCCGTAGTTGTCAGCCCATAGTGTCAAGGGGGTCACCCCGGATGGCCCCACACCCATTCTATCCAGGTCTGGGTCTGGGGTCATGTTAAAGTCCCCTGCTATAATTATCCCAGCTGAAGGGTACTGAGCCAATATCGGAGTGATTTTCTTAAGGATCTCCACCGTGGCAGGGGGGGGATATATATCCCTACTATGAGTAACTCCACTCTATCACACATTGCATGTATAGCTATATATCTTCCATCTGGATCCAGATGGAGATCCAACAGTGTAAACCCCACCGACTTGTGAACTAGGACACTGACACTGCAGTACGAGGAATAAGTCGAGTGGTAATACGCACCGACCCACGGCTTCCGCAGTGCCAGCGTCCTGCCCCCCACCAGGTGCGTCTCCTGTAGCAGACATATATGCGGGTTATATTTTTTCAGGAAGTTAAAAACCAGAGATTGTTTGATTTTGGAATTTAGCCCTCTAACATTCCACGACAGTACTGTCAGTGGTGGCATTGGTTCACTGTAAAAAATATAACACCAGGTTGATAGTCAACCCTCGTCAGGGTCATTGTAAATTTAAGGCGGAAAAATGAAATCAAAAGTAGCATACATCTTTTACACAGAGAGTTAGACATTAGACCTCTCATGCCATCTGGTGGACACATATGCAAATAGCCCTGTTCTTCAATACAGTATATAGTAACACAGCATATTAGGTACATGTAGCAGCAAAAAAGGAAAAGGAAAGAAAAAAAAGTCAAAAGTCCCAACTTGGAGCAAAAACTTGTGCTCCCCATCCGTCCCCCCCCCCCACCCCGCACCACCCCCCAAACTTCGGCGTGCTTCATTCCCAAAAACCTTCATGGCAACTGCCAATTGGGGTAATGAACAAAAAGGGGACCGAACCTCCCCTTGCTGGTGAAGGATAAATGTTCCCTGCAGAATAAAGGAGTCAACGTCACCCGGAGAAACACACACAGTCCTCCGGGGGCACTTATCTTGAACCTGTTACCTTCCTCCCCCTCAAACTTCCTCAGTGATACAATCAGGGGGGACTGCTTTGTTGAGAACGAACAGTAGAAATGTTCTGTCTCTCCCCTTTTTCTGGCTGCATTGCTCCTCGCAAGCTTGTATCTAAAGCAGCTCGTCAGTGTCTCTGAATGGTTTCCAGCCACTGCGATTCCTCTTCAGGGGAAGTAAAGAAGCGTACCCTCTCTCCGTCCTGGACCCTCAGCCTCGCCGGGAACAGCATGCTGTACTTTATTTTCTTGTTGCGTAGATTCATTTTTACTTGGTCAAATGAACGTCGCTGCTTTTGGGTATCAATTGAAAAATCCGGGAAGATCATTAGTTTAGCCCCTTCATAGCGCAATTGCTCGATCTTTCTAGATTCACGGAGAACAAGGTCCCGATCTCTAAAGTTCAGTAGTTTCAGAATGAATGTGCGTGGAGGAGCTCCCGGGGGCCCCCGGGTAGCAGGCATTCTATGTGCCCTCTCCACCACAAAGACATCTGAAAAAGCTGCCTGAGGCAGCAATTCACGCAGGAGTTTTTCCGTGAATGACGTGGGTTCAGCACCCTCAGTTCCCTCTGGGAGACCCACTATACGGAGGTTGTTCCTTCTATTTTGATTTTCGGCATCCTCTGCACGAGTTTCAAGGGCCTTGATTTTTGTCTGCAGCGTGCGAAGTGAGACCGTATGGTCTTGCAATACATCTTCCGCGTCTCCCACACGGCGTTCAGCCTCAGTAAGGCGGGTTCTGAATGTGTCCATGTCTCTTCGTATGAGGCTAATATCTAGCTGCATTTGTTAAATTTTCCCTGTGAGGGTAGACTGGCAGTTAGTGATAGCCTGCATAAGTGCCTCAAAGTTGGATTGCTCCTGTTCCCTTTCCAGAGGGGCCTGTTCTATGTCCTCATGCTGCGCCGCCATCTTGGAGCCCTTAGCGGGGCGTGGGGTCCATGCGGGGGTATTTGGGGCACTGTTTTGGGACTTGCGGGCTGATATAGCACCCTTCCCCCTGGTCATACCTCCCTTTACCGCTACCTCAGCCTGTGGGGGCCGCGCACAGGGAGCGGGCTGCAATATAGCAGGGTCTGAGGCCTACAGACAGGGGAGTCAGGTGGAGCAGCAGCGGGATCAAGGTGACCACTGTGGGGACCGTGGGTTGTATAGCAGTGTCTCCCTCCACGTCCTACCTTCCTCTGCTGTGGATCGCCACCTCCTCCTGAGCGATCTGTGTCCGCAGTTCGCAGGGATAGGGGACTGCAGGCCGGGAGCGGGATTTCGGGCCTAGTACCAGGCGCGGTCATAACGGGTCCCAGGCGTCCTCCGTGGGGTCCGTGGAGTGCGACTCAGCCTCCCCCCCAGGGTCTCACCGTTCTCCGCTGTGGATTGCAGCTAATTTTGGGCAGTCAGGGGTAGTAATCTGCAGGGAAGCAGGATTTTTGACCGGGAAGGCAGCGGAGCTATCTCACTGCACGTCCGCTCCGGTCGCCATCTTGGACACGCCCCCATGTGTAGTCTTTTTCGGACCCATGCTGGCATATCTATACATCAAAGAGGTTTGTTGTTCGAAGAAAGGGGTTTAGTGCCTCTCGCTGCCGTTGTTTGTGTGTAGAAGTGTCCATGGAGGGGTCCCCAACTATGTTGAAATCACACCCTAGGATAAGGCATCCTCTTTGCATGTTTTCGAGTTTTCTATACAGGCGTTTGTGGAAGCTGAGTTGTTTAGTATTTGGCCCATAAAGATTGACCAGAGTGTAGGTGAACTGTCTTATATCACAAATCAAAATTAGATAGTGACCTATGGGAGCTCTTTATCTATTGAGCTCAATGAGCAGTAAATACTGCTGGTGTTAACGGGGGGGAGAACAGTGATTCTCAGCGGTTGCCGTCACAGACGGGTCCGCGAGAATGGGACTTGGCTTCTGCAGAGTGAACTGCTGCTACCCAGCCGGATATTAAGATGGTGGGTGGAGGGCATTCAGGTTTCCCAAAGCATCCTGAAGGGACCATTCCACGTCCATTTGTGAAGCTGAAGGGTCGTCAGGGAGAGTGGATACCTCAGGGATGAGACGCCAGTCTCTTAGGAGTTTGAGGCCCCCAGCAAGTGATCTAATGTTATACGTTTTGCTTTGGTAGGTTATTAGCAACTTAACAGGAAAGCCCCACTTGTAGGGGATTTGGTGGTTCTGTAATGATTTTGTGATAGTGGCCAATTGTCGCCGGGTATCCATTGTTGTTTTTGAGAGATCTGCATACAATTTGATAGTGGCAAATGGTTCTGGAAGGGCAGGTGAGCACCTTGCAGCATATATCACTTTCCCTTTTGCAGTGAAAAAGTGGATGCGGGTGAGTACATCACTGGGTTTTGATTCAGGAAGGTGAGGTGTTTTTGGGAGTCTATGTGCCCGATCTATTTCCAAATCCCGGTCGGTCAGGTCAGGTACTATGGACCTCATTAGCTTCTTTAGGTATTGAACCAGGTCAGATTGCTGTATTGACTCTGGTATGTTGCAGAATTTTATATTGTTCCGACAGGAACGGTCTGCTAAATCTGCCAGTTTAAGTTTAATCAAGTGTAATTCATACTCCTGTTCTGTATATACATCAATCAGCTCATTGTGCGCAGTGTAGAGATCTGTCATTTTGGTTTCTACATGTAGTAAACGCTGGTCTTGTGCTTGTACTACAGTAGCTAAGGAGGATACTGAGGCAGACAGATCTGTATACAGAGTGTGTCTCAGTGAAATGAGCATGTTCTTCGTTGTCATCTCAGAGAATGGTTGGTTTGTGGCAGGGAATGCGTCTATTGTTGAGGGTTGCTGGGGATAAGTAATTGGCAGGGTGAAGGAGGAATTGCTGGGCTGGTTAAGGTCTGTGTCATCCCTGTGGGGCTTTGAGTTAGCTGGGCTAGCTGTGGAGGGAGAAGCAGGGGGACATGACTTACAGTCCGCCACTGGAGAGGAGGAGAGGTGCTTCTGTTGTGTGAAGGTGAAGCCAGTGTGTGGAGAGAGGAGCCGCGCTGTGTGCTTGAGGAGGCTGTCGGCGCCATCTTGCCCTCGGTCGTGTTCATTATAGGGAAGAAGTTTGTCAGCTTCTGTGGCCCCTTCAGATGCTTCCTAGGCTTTGACATTGCACCCGGAGCTATCGGGAGGCCCTGGGAGTTATGCAGGATGATTTTGCCCTCGGTTTGCAGGCTAGGAGTTGCTCTTAGCTGGGTAGGTTTGCGGAGGTGAGAATTCAGGCTTCCATGCACTCCGCCGGCAAGCCACGCCCCCTCCTAGTGCATATTATTTAGCACTTATCACTGTAATAATGTCACTTGTCCCCAAAAAGAGTCAGTTAGGTGTCTGATTTGTCCACCACAATTCTGCAGTACCATTAATGATGGCCGACATTACTAGTAAAAAAAAAAAATTAAATAAAAATTCCATTAAAATATCCCCTAGTTTGTAGATGCTATAACTAAAAATATGTAGCAGAATACATATTGGCCTAAACTTATAAAGAAATTAGCTTTTTTCAATTTTTTTATTGGATGTGTTTTATAGCATAAAATAAAAAATATTGTTATTTTTTCAAAATTGTTGGTCTTTTTTTGTTTATAACGCAAAAAATAAAAACCACAGAGGTGATCAAATACCACCAAAAGAAAGCTCTGTTTGAGGGAAAAAAAAGGAAATACATTTTATTTTGGTACAGTGTCGCATAACCAAGCAATTGTCAGTAACAGTGCCGTATTGCAAAAAATGGCCTGATCATTAGGGAGTAAAAACTTCCGGGGAACACCCCACTCGTGCTCCCTTTCTGGGTGTGCTCTCACCTCTATGCCAGTGACCCCACAATTAAGTTTGATCAATGCTCGCTTTTTAGTCACCAGCGGACTAATGAGTAAGGGTGTTCTGTCTACCTTCAATCCTCTTTGGCTGTGGTAATGTCTCTTACCATAATGCCGCGTACACACGGTCGGACTTTTCACCTGCAAAAGTCCGACGGACGCCGCCGGACAAAGTCCCGCGGAAAGTCCGACCGTGTGTGGTCTCCATCGGACTTCCGACGGACCGTTTCGGTCGGATTTTTGCGGAAATCCGACGTACTTTAGATTTGAAGCCAGCTTCAAATCTTTACGTCGTACCTCCGCCGGACTCAGTTCCTGACGGAAAGCCCGTTCGTCTGTATGCTAGTCCGAAGGACCAGATACGACGGAGGGGCAGGTTACTGCATCTCGCGCTCGCTGCAATAGGAAAAACAAATCTTCCTATTGCGGCGAGCGCGGGGCATACCAGGCCCTTAGGTCTGGTATGGATTATAAAGGGGAACCCCTACGCCGAAAAAACGGCGTGGGGTCCCCCTAAAATCCATACCAGACCCCGATCCGAGCACGCAGCCTGGCCGGTCAGGAAAGGGGGTGGGGACGAGCGAGCGCCCCCCCCCCCCTCCTGAACCGTACCAGGCCGCATGCCCTCAACATGGGGGGTGGGTGCTTTGGGGGAGGGGGCGCCCTGCGCCCCCCCCCCAAAGCACCTTGTCCCCATGTTGATGAGGACAAGGGCCTCTTCCCGACAACCCTGGCCGTTGGTTGTCGGGGTCTGCGGGCGGGGGCTTATCGGAATCTGGGAGCCCCCTTTAATAAGGGGGCCCCCAGATCCCGGCCCCCCACCCTATGTAAATGAGTATGGGGTACATGGTACCCCTACCCATTTACCTAGGTAAAAAGTGTCAGTAATAAAACACAACACAGGTTTTTAAAATAATTTATTAAACAGCTCCGGGGGGGGGGGTCTTCTTCCGTCTTCGGGGGTCCCTCCGGTTCATCTTCTCCCGGCGTCCGGTTGGTTCTTCTCCGCTCTCCGGCCTCTTCTCCCGGTGTCGCAGGTCTTCGGCCGGCCCCTCCGCTGTCTTCATGTAGCTCTATTGCGAGCGGAGGTCCGGACTTCTGGGCTTCTTGGCTTCTGGGCTTCTCTTCTCTTCTCTTCCCCCAGATGTTGACACGACGCTCTCTCCGGCTGGACTGGTCTCTGAGGGCTGCGTTGTGACTTATATAGGCGGAGACCCCGCCCCCATATGATGTCACAGTCCCTGGGCATGCTGGGACTGTGACGTTTTAGGGGGCGTGGTCGACCACGCCCCCTAAAACGTCACAGTCCCAGCATGCCCAGGGACTGTGACATCATATGGGGGCGGGGTCTCCGCCTATATAAGTCACAACGCAGCCCTCAGAGACCAGTCCAGCCGGAGAGAGCGTCGTGTCAACATCTGGGGGAAGAGAAGAGAAGAGAAGCCCAGAAGCCAAGAAGCCCAGAAGTCCGGACCTCCGCTCGCAATAGAGCTACATGAAGACAGCGGAGGGGCCGGCCGAAGACCTGCGACACCGGGAGAAGAGGCCGGAGAGCGGAGAAGAACCAACCGGACGCCGGGAGAAGATGAACCGGAGGGACCCCCGAAGACGGAAGAAGACCCCCCCCCCCGGAGCTGTTTAATAAATTATTTTAAAAACCTGTGTTGTGTTTTATTACTGACACTTTTTACCTAGGTAAATGGGTAGGGGTACCATGTACCCCATACTCATTTACATAGGGTGGGGGGCCGGGATCTGGGGGCCCCCTTATTAAAGGGGGCTCCCAGATTCCGATAAGCCCCCGCCCGCAGACCCCGACAACCAACGGCCAGGGTTGTCGGGAAGAGGCCCTTGTCCTCATCAACATGGGGACAAGGTGCTTTGGGGGGGGGGCGCAGGGCGCCCCCTCCCCCAAAGCACCCACCCCCCATGTTGAGGGCATGCGGCCTGGTACGGTTCAGGAGGGGGGGGGGGCGCTCGCTCGTCCCCACCCCCTTTCCTGACCGGCCAGGCTGCGTGCTCGGATCGGGGTCTGGTATGGATTTTAGGGGGACCCCACGCCGTTTTTTCGGCGTAGGGGTTCCCCTTTATAATCCATACCAGACCTAAGGGCCTGCGACGGGGCTCGCAAGGTTTCAATCTCGCCAAAAAAAGCGGCGAGATTGAATTCCTTTTCTAGTCCCGTCGTACCAAAGTCACGTTCAAAATGAACGGACTTGTCCGTGTGTGGGAAAGTCCGTTCATTCTGAAAGTCCGGCGGAAGTCCGTCGGGAAGACCGGATTCCGGAAAGTCCGGCCGTGTGTAGGCAAGTCCGGCCGTTCAGAAAGTCCGGCGGTAGTCCGCCGGAAGTCTGGCGGCAAGTACGTCGGACCTAGCTTTTTAGAAAGTCCGACCGTGTGTACGCGGCATAAGATTCATGTATGCAAGAAAAAATACTCCCATAGTACTTATATCATTTAAAACCAACACTTTTTTAAAATCTCAACAAATCACTACTCACATTTTTAGGGTGCTTGTAGTGCACCACTCTGACCTCGCTTGATAAATCAAAATTTAGTTATGATATTGGGATTGTTGTAATATAATGTGAGATAAGAAGTTGACAATATTATATATATATATATTTTTATTTATTTTTTTTTCTTTTGTTATTTGCACGCAGAGATTTATTACATAAGCACTTGATGTTATACAGTATATATAGAGTGATACATAGGATCTGTTTAGAAGGAGGTTTTAAGGTTGGTTTAGAAGCACAGCACATTGATTGGATTTTAATTGGATTGGATTGTAATTATGGAAAATGGGGAAAAATCCTTAGTGAGGGTGCCAGCTGTGTATTCATTCATTTTAACTGAGTTTACATACACTTTAACTTTCATAGACTGGCATGTTTTTGTAAAATGTATATTGTTGTCTCCGTTGACATAGAACAGTATTACAAAAAGACAAGTAGTTTTCACTCACCTGTGTGTATCTGTACAATCTGAGGATTTGGGCGATTGGGATTGTAGTGGATGAATAGCGATCTCCAATAACACCAGCCAGCTTGCCTTGTCCTTTACATGAATAATTAGGAATTGTCCCATTTGGTCCAGATAAGATCTGCAGAACACTCTGTACAGCCTTCCTGGGTTCCAACCATGAATCATATAGATGGAAGCCGAGAGTGATATTGGGTAAGATGTCTGGATCCTGGTTAATATTATCAATTGCGGAAAGGAAAGCTAGGAGGTTCAAGTGATGCTGGAAAGAAGGTCTAGAAAAAGGGTTTTTTTTTCCAAAACAGTAAGTTATTAATTTCTATATATTTGTAAAATATTTTTAAAATATTCATACATGTGATCAGGTTAACATTAAATACAGAGGGGAAGACTTTTAGGCAATGCTTACTGGAAAATATATAAAACAGCAAAAACAATGTTAAGTTATTGCTAAGTTTTTCACAGCATGTCTGTAAATTAAAGTCTCACCGCTAGGTGTGAAGTGTTTTGGTATATTCTGCACAGGTCTGGCAGGTAGTGATGAGCCAAACTGCCTTGGGTTCAGTTCAGTAGGTAATTTGGTCAACTTCACTGAAACCACTTTAATTAAACCTGCTAATTTTCTGCCCTAATAAGCAAAGGGGTGTCAAAAGGGGGTGGGCATTTACCTAGGGAACATGTACCAATGCAAAAAAAAATAAAATACATTAAGAAACCTTTCTGCCCAAAGTAGTGATTTTTTTAAATGCTTAAAGTGAAACCCTATAAGTCTCATATGGATTTTAAGGAGGTACTTCGCACAAAAAAAATGCATGAGGTCCCTCAGAAAATACATACCAGACCCTTTGATTCTGGCATAGATTTTAATGGGGCTCCACGTAAAAAAAAAGACCCTTAATCCAAGCATGCAGCCAGGCTGGATTGGGAAGGGGAGACTGAGCATGCGCCTCCCCTCCTGAACCATATCAGGATACATGCCCTGATCATGAGAGGTACCTTGCCGGGGGGCAACCCCCTGGTAAAGCAGCCTGTCCCCCTGTTAATGAGATCAAGGGCCTCTTCCCCACATATATTGCCTGGGGGTTTGCACATGAGGATCTTAGCAGAATCTGAATGACCCCTTTTATAATAAGGGGGTCTGTAGATACCCGCCTCCCACGAGTACCACTACTCATTCACAAAAAAAAATTAAAAATAAATAAATATACTCAAATATTTGGCAGATCCTTTATTTAAAAAAAATATAAACCCTCAAAAAATATTCCTCATTGTAAATCCATCATCAGTCATGATGTATGACACCTGCCTAATTGCTGGAAAAAAAAAAAAAACAGAAGACCTGACACATGCAGCCCATCCCAATGGTAACACTTGCCGAATAGCTGCTCCCTGAGCTGTCATTAGCTATATAAGGTAAAGGGTGATAGTCAATGTCAGGGGCATGGTGACCGCGCTGATGAATGGCTGCCTGACACTCAAGCGATGAGACAATCGATGATTCCTGGGCCCCTGCGGACATCAGAGCAGAGGTTTTTGCTCGCTCAACCTCAGGCAACCCTCAGCTATACCCCATAGAAAGAGGGAAGTGCAGCAGCCTGTCAAGCTATATGGCTTCTTCTGCAAACTCCCCACTGGTGCTCACCAAAATGGCACCTGCGGCGGCTCCCAGAGGGGGAATAGAGCCTCCTCAAGACATGGCGCAGGCCCCTGCCCTCCACAGGGGGCTCATCCACAGGGGTTTACAGGCTAGTTCCCATCCTTCATGGGCCTCCACAACCTCCACAAGAAGTCCAACGAATTCCAGGCTTTGGAGGGACTCCTCAGATGATGCCCCAGTATCTTTGGAGGTGAGAGCACAGGCTACTGTCCCACAGGCCTCACAACCACACACAGACCCCTTTGTTGTGCTCCAAAGTGTGATTTGACTCAGGGTAGCAGCTGGGTCACACGCTCTGAGGTGAGCATACTAGCCTAAGGGGACCACTGAAGTGCACCGGAGCATGGTTTGCAACACCTAGGATATTTCAGCATGATGATTGATATCACATTTGGACATCACCTGCATGCACTGATTTGGAGTGTTATATAGAACTTTTATTCTCTGTTATCCAGGCTTATGAGGGCTCTTCCATCTTGCTCTCACCCTCGCCTCGGTATAGCAGTGAGTACTCAATAAAAATATTAGTGCAGCACAACACGAATATAAATCTATATAAAGTGCATGTGCAACAAAATCCCATATCACATCAATATTGAAACGTATATAAAATGATACTGTCTGTGCAAATTGTCCATTTGGCTCAAAACATCACACTGAATAATCCATAATTAATGTTCTTCAACCTCTGTGCTTAAAAAGTGGTTTAGGGGGGGCGTGACTTGCAGCATGGAGCAGTGAAATATGTTTGCTCACAGCTCCCGGATCCCTCGGCTCCATGGACCTTATACAGGGCAGGAAACCCAGCCAAAATACTGCCTATGGGGAAGGACAGGCACAAGACACCGAGGGACACCAGTGGGACCCGAAAAGACGGTGATCTAGAGGATTATTTCACTCCAGACCGGGCCTCCTCACAGCTCCATGCAGATTCCAAGATGGCGCCGGCGCTGCCGTCTTCCGCCCGCTCAGAATCATCCCTGCATACACAGGTGAGCTCCCGCAGCCACTTCCTACCCCCTGAGGACCATGATTTCTCCTCAAGGCTCACCAGAAGCCAGTCCAATTCCTCCCTGGGCTCAGGTGAGGGCTGGGACATGGAGTCCCAGATAAGATCACTGCACAGCTATGTCAGATCCCTGCCCACCAAAGCAGACTTTGAGCTAGACTTTGTGTACACAGAATTAAAAAGCCTACAAGAAAGAAATCTCTGATATTATGAAAGACTTGGGGGCCCGCTTTGAGGACATAGATAGTACCACTGACAGCCTTAGCCACTCTGTCCAGGCTGATGATAAAATCCTTAATACCCACACTGTCATGTTTCATACCAACAGGACGAAGCAATAACATCTACATACGCGGGATACCTGAGACTGTTGACCCCAAAAATCTACCTGTGTTTGTGACGGCTATCTTTAACCAACTGCTGCAACGTCGCAAGGATGACCCCATTGAACTGGACTGCGTGCACAGGACCTCAGGTCCCCGGACGCCTGATCCCTCCTTTGTGCTGGACACCCTGTGTCGGGTCCACTTTTACAAGATCAAAGAGGACATCATGAGAGCTGCCAGCTCACAAAACACCATCCTCTTCAATGACACCCTAGTGATGCTCCTACCGGATCTCTCGCGTCAAACACTGGCGATGAGGAAAGCATTGAAACACAGCTTTTGCAAGCCAATCAGATGAAATACCAATGACAATTCCCCTTCCACCTCCGGGTACGCCATGAGAGCAAAACCTCCATCTTTCGCACCCTGGGGGATCTGCCTATCTTCCTTAGCATGCTGGAGCTCCCGCAGGTTTCTCTCTCAGACTGGCCGTTCACACCCACTACTCCTGGCCTACCTTTTGCGCCTCAATGGCAGAAGCAGAGCCGCAAACGTAACTCCAAGCCTATGTCTCAACAGGACCCCAACGATTGAATTTTGCCTAGTGAAATAACCTTTTTGTTTTCCTATTGTAGGACCTGACCCTGTGTCTACACAGGGCACCTACAGGCACGATCCTTATTCAGCCTGCTCTCCACGCATATCACTAATTTGTTTTTTGATACTTGTTTTTGAGTTTTCTGTTCTCCTATTGTTTGCCTTTTTCTCAAAGTACATTCGCCTTCTAACCTGGACCGTTCCCCATGTCTCATATTTTTCACTTTTCATGATTTTTTTCATATGTTTTATTCTTTTTCTGCTTACACTCGCTCCACCCAGGTTAATCATGTTGCTTTACTCATTACATTTGTCTTTTCATATACGTAATCAGTATAGAGCATGCATATATGTGTTTTTGTTCCACTACTGTTTTGCACCTGTTTCTGCTATGTTGTGTTCACCCATAACCTTCTCACTTGTCTCTTAATGCACAAAGTTTCCTCTAATATGTTTATAAGCATTATACGTTAATAGTATAATTTTGTACTACCCTGTTTCTTAGTTTTAAATGTCCTTTGTTACCCCGTGGAGCTGGGGATTGGGGGGGGGGGGGGGCTGACCTGCCCTGTGAGTTCCCCACGCACCCCCCCTTAAAGGATTTTTTTTTTCAGTGCCATCATGGGCACTGTGTGGTACACTACAGTGTGCCACTCTGCAAGTTTTTTTTATCCGTTACTTTTTGATCTCTGGTGCCATCTACTGGCCTTTTTCGCTGCTGCTACACTTTTTCTATATTTAATTTGCTGGTCCCCTTCTCCATTGATCCCGAGTGCATTCACTATATTGCTCCCTCCTACCATTTTGGGGCCTGGAGACGGGGACTGCAACCACGCCAACTGTTTATGTTTGTTTGAGGTCTCACGGACCTGCATTAGTCCTCTCTTTTTCTTTTTTGTTTATTCGCTTTTTCCTTTTTTCACCCCCCTCTCTTCTCTATTCTCTACTCTCTTTCTTTCTTTTTGCCTCTCTAGGCCCTGGTTTTCCTGCCAAGAACTGCTGACTGGTAAGACACCGGACTTTCTTTTCCCCCCTCCCCCACCGATATGGATACCTTATGGCGAATGACTGCCTGATTACCCTAGCGTCCTTTAATTGCAGGGAGTTTAACGTACCAAAGAAGTGGAGTCAGATCTTGTACCACTTCCACAAAACGTGCCTCAATATACTCCTACTGTAGGAAAAGCACTATCGTACGGGCTCAGTACCCGCACTACGAAATATATACTACCAGCAATGCTACCACAGTACTAATCCTCATGCCAAATCTAAGGGAGTGTCCATTGCCTTTCATAAATCTTTTAAACCTGAGGTCTTAGATTCCCTCATTGACATTGCTGGTCGCTTCATTTTTCTCAAGCTGAAACTAAACAATTTTCTCTTCACAGTGGCCACTAGGGATGAGCTTCGAGTTCGAGTCGAACTCATGTTCGACTCGAACATTGGCTGTTCGCAAGTTCGCCGAACAGCGAACAATTTGGGGTGTTCGCGGCAAATTCGAATGCCGGCGGAACACCCTTTAAAAGTCTATGGGAGAAATCAAAAGTGCTAATTTTAAAGGCTAATATGCAAGTTATTGTCATAAAAAGTGTTTGGGGACCTGGGTACTGCCCCAGGGGACATGGATCAATGCAAAAAATTTTTTTAAAAACGGCCGTTTTTTCAGGAGCAGTGATTTTAATAATGCTTAAAGTCAAACAATAAAAGTGTAATATCCCTTTAAATTTCGTACCTGGGGGGGTGTCTATAGTATGCCTGTAAAGGGGAGCATGTTTCCTGTGTTTAGAACAGTCTGACAGCAAAATGACATTTTGAAGGAAAAAACTCATTTAAAACTACCGCGGCTATTGCATTGCCGACAATACACATAGAAGTTCATTGATAAAAACGACATGGGAATTCCCCAAAGGGGAACCCCGAACCAAAATTAAAAAAAAAAAAAAAGACGTAGGAGTCCCCCTAAATTCCATACCAGGCCCTTCAGGTCTGGTATGGATTTTAAGGGGAACCCCGCGCCAAAAAAAAAAAAAAAAAACGGCGTGGGGTCCCCCCAAAAATCCATACCAGACCCTTATCTGAGCACGCAACCTGGCAGGCCGCAGGAAAAGAGGGGGGGACAAGAGTGCGCCCCCCCCTCCTGAACCATACCAGGCCACTTGCCCTCAACATTGGGAGGGTGCTTTGGGGTAGCCCCCCAAAACACATTGTCCCCATGTTGATGAGGACAAGGGCCTCATCCCCACAACCCTGGCCGGTGGTTGTGGGGGTCTGCGGGCGGGGGGGCTTATCGGAATCTGGAATTCCCCTTTAACAAGGGGACCCCCAGATCCCGCCCCCCCCTGTGTGAAATGGTAAGGGGGTACAAAAGTACCCCTACCATTTCACTAAAAAACTGTCAAAAATGTTAAAAATGACAAGAGACAGTTTTTGACAATTCCTTTATTTAAATACTTCTTCTTTCTTCTATCTTCCTTCATCTTCTGGTTCTTCTGGTTCTTCTGGTTCTTCCTCCGGCATTCTCGTCCAGCATCTCCTCCGCGGTGTCTTCTATCTTCTTCTCCTCGGGCCGCTCCGCACCCATGGCATGGGGGGAGGCTCCCGCTCTTCTCTTCATCTTCTTCATCTTCTTCTCTTCTTTTCTTCTCTTCTTCTCTTCTTCTCTTCTTCATTTTCTTCTCCGGGCCGCTCCGCACCCATGCTGGCATATAGGGAGGCTCCCGCTGTGTGACGGCGCTCCTCGTCTGACAGTTCTTAAATACCGGGGGTGGGGCCACCCGGTGACCCCGCCCCCCTCTGACGCACGGTGACTTGACGGGACTTCCCTGTGACGTCACGGGGAATGCCACAGGGAAGTCCCGTCATGTCCCGTGCGTCAGAGGGGGGCGGGGTCACCGGGTGGCCCCGCCCCCGTTATTTAAGAACTGTCAGACGAGGAGCGCCGTCACACAGCGGGAGCCTCCCTCTATGCCAGCATGGGTGCGGAGCGGCCCGGAGAAGAAAATGAAGAAGAGAAGAAGAGAAGAAGAGAAGAAGATAGAGAAGAGCGGGAGCCTCCCCCCATGCCATGGGTGCGGAGCGGCCCGAGGAGAAGAAGATAGAAGACGCCGCAGAGGAGATGCTGGACGAGAACGCCGGAGGAAGAACCAGAAGAGCCAGAAGAACCAGAAGAACCAGAAGATGAAGGAAGATAGAAGAAAGAAGAAGTATTTAAATAAAGGAATTGTCGAAAACTGTCTCTTGTCATTTTTAACATTTTTGACAGTTTTTTAGTGAAATGGTAGGGGTACTTTTGTACCCCCTTACCATTTCACACAGGGGGGGGGCCGGGATCTGGGGGTCCCCTTGTTAAAGGGGGCTTCCAGATTCCGATAAGCCCCCCGCCCGCAGACCCCCACAACCACCGCCCAGGGTTGTGGGGATGAGGCCCTTGTCCTCATCAACATGGGGACAAGGTGTTTTGGGGGCTACCCCAAAGCACCCTCCCAATGTTGAGGGCATGTGGCCTGGTATGGTTCAGGAGGGGGGGGCGCACTCTCGTCCCCCCCTCTTTTCCTGCGGCCTGCCAGGTTGCGTGCTCGGATAAGGGTCTGGTATGGATTTTTGGGGGGACCCCACGCCGTTTTTTTTTTTTTGCGTGGGGTTCCCCTTAAAATCCATACCAGACCTGAAGGGTCTGGTATGGAATTTAGGGGGAACCCCACATCATTTTTTTTTTTAAATTTTGGCCGGGGTTCCCCTTAATATCCATATCAGACCTGAAGGGCCTGGTATGGAATTTAGGGGGACTCCTACGTCTTTTTTTTTTTTTAAATTTTGGTTCGGGGTTCCCCTTTGGAGAATTCCAATGCCATTTTTATCAATGAACTTCTATGTGTATTGTCGGCAATGCAATAGCCGCGGTAGTTTTAAATGAGTTTTTTCCTTCAAAATGTCATTTTGCTGTCAGACTGTTCTAAACACAGGAAACATGCGCCCCTTTACAGGCATACTATAGACACCCCCCAGGTACGAAATTTAAAGGTATATTACACTTTTATTGTTTGACTTTAAGCATTATTAAAATCACTGCTCCTGAAAAAACGGCCATTTTTAAAAAAAATTTTTGCATTGATCCATGTCCCCTGGGGCAGCACCCAGGTCCCCAAACACGTTTTATGACAATAACTTGCATATTAGCCTTTAAAATTAGCACTTTTGATTATTCATGTTCGTGTCCCATAGACTTTACCGGTGTTCGCGTGTTCGAACGAACTTTTTTCCTGTTCGCATGTTCTGGTGCGAACCGAACAGGGGGGTGTTCGGCTCATCCCTAGTGGCCACCATATACGTTCCTAACGTGGATCAGTCTCGGTTCCTCTCATACGTTCTCACCAGACTATCCTCCTTTGGGGGCCCTTGCTTCATCATTGGCGAAGATCTCAATGTTGCCCTCTCCCTGTCTGCAGACACATCCTCGGGTAAGTCCTCTGTTCCTTTCTCCACGCTAAAATGCATCAAGTCTCTGATACATTCTTTCCATCTGGTGGATGTATGGCGTGTCCAGCATCCCACAGAGAGGGACTACAGCCACTATTCTGTAGCACACGACTCATATAGCAGACTCAATCACTTTTTGATCTCACAATCCCTACTAGACTCCCCCGTCCAAGCGTCTATTGGCCACATACTCTGGTCCGACCACGCCCCGCCTATTTGACCCTGGCTCACCCTCCAACATCTCGTGGGGGTGCGCTCGGGGGGGTGCGCGCTGGAGGCTCAATGACAACCTGTTACGGGATTCGGTCTGTGTAGCCAATATCTCCAAGACCATTCAGCACTTTGTATCCAATCATTCCTCAGACACCACCTCCCCCTTATCCAATGGAAAGTACAGAAATGTGTCTTACGGGGTGTGCTCATACAGCACGGCTCTCGCCTCGAACGGATAAGGGCTGATGACATCCACCGCCTCCTCTCGACTATTGCAGAACTCAAACCTCGTCATAAACGAGACTTGGACCCGGTCATCCTCGTTCAATTAATTAATGCCCGAAGGGACTTACTCAAACTACTAGACACTCCTTGATAGCTCAGGATAGGGCGTGCAATCACCATTACTCCTTGGCCAACAAATGCGACAAACATCTGTAGCGGATCCGTCACCCTAGACTGCCCCAACACTCCATCCCTTTCATCACTCAACCCAACCAAGACAAGACATTCAACACAAAAGTTATTTCTTCCTCCTTCAGACAATACTACTTCCAACTCTACAACCTGTCACCTGCAGCCCCATGCTCCCAGATCACCTCCTCTAGTGACAAAACGCGAGACTACATAATGGAGACGGCATTACCCACTGTCGACGCTTTAGATTCCGCGGAGATCGATGAACCCCTGACCACTCCTGAATTTCTAGAAGCCATCAAACACCTGAAGATAGGCAAATGTCCTGGTCCAGACGGGTACACCCCCTATTTCTACGAAACCTTTGCCCCACAACTAGTGCCACTTATCACTAAAGCTTTTAACGCCATAGACGGCTGTCACCTACCCTCTAAAGACCTGCTATCTGCTAATATCTCTATAATACCTAAACCGGGCAAAGACCCTTCCCAATGTAGCAGCTATCAGCCGATATTTTTGCTCAACATGGACCACAAGCTGTTGGCAAAGGTGTTGGCCAATTGCCTACCCCCCTACTCCCAGGAGTGATCCATAATGACCAGGTGAGATTCGTTCCTGGCCGCGAGATGAGGGACAATACCATGAAAACGATCCATCTCATCTCTTTTATCCAGCGCAAAAACTTAAAGGCCTGCCTTCTGTCCTTTGATGCTGAAAAGGTGTTTGAGAGCCGAAAAGGTGTTTGACAGAGTTACAGTAACTGGCGCTTCCTACGGATTTCACTGGAACAACTTGGGTTGGGAAACACCTTTATCTCTTGGGTGATGTCTAGGGGTGAGCTGAACACCCCCCGGGTTCAGTTTGCGGCAGAACATGTGAACAGACCAAAAATTTGTGCGAACACATGAACCGCATTAAAGTCTATGGGACTCGAACGTGAAAAATCAAAAGTGCGAATTTTAAAGGCTAATATGCAAATTATTGTCCTAAAAAGTGTTTGAAAACCCAGGTCCTTGGACAAAATGCGGCAAACACCTGGCGCGGATACTTTACCCTAGACCGCACAACACTCCATCCCTTTCCTCACCCAACCCAACCGAGACAAGACGCGGATCCTTCACCCTAGACCGCCCCAACACTCCATCCCTTTCATCACTCAACCCAACCAAGACAAGAAGTTCAATACAAAAGGTATTTCATCCTCCTTCAGACAATACTACTCCCAACTCTACAACCTGTCACCTGCAGCACCATGCTCCCAGACCACCTCCTCTAGTGACAAAATGCGAGACTACATAATGGAGACGACATTACCCACTGTCGACGCTCTAGAATCCACGGAGATCGACGAACCCCTGACCACTCCTGAATTTCTAGAAGCCATCAAACACCTGTAGATAGTCAAATGTCCTGGCCCAGATGGGTACACCCCCCATTTCTACAAAACCTTTGCCCCGCAACTAGCGCCACTTATCACTAAAGCTTTTAACGTCATAGACGGCTGTCACCTATCCTCTAAAGACCTGCTATCTGCTAATATCTCTATAATACCTAAACCGGGCAAAGACCCATTCCAATGTAGCAGCTATCAACCGATATCTATGCTCAACATGGACCTCAAGCTGTTCGCCAAGGTGTTAGCCAATCGTCTATCCCCCCTACTCCCATGAGTGATCCATAATGAAGAGGTGGGATTTGTTCCTGGCAGCGCGGCGAGGGACAATACCATGAAAACGATCCATCTCATCTCTTTTATCCAGCGCAAAAACTTAAAGGCCTACCTTCTGTCCTTTGACGCCGAAAAGGCGTTTGACAGAGTTACAGTAACTGGCGCTTCCTACGGCTTTCACTGGAACAACTTGGGTTGGGATACACCTTTGTCTCTTGGGTGATGTCTAGGGATGAGCCGAACACCCGTCCAGTTCAGTTTGCGGCAGAACATGTGAACAGACCAAAAATTTGTGCGAACACGTGAACCCCGTTAAAGTATATGGGACTCGAACGTGAAAAATCAAAAGTGTGAATTTTAAAGGCTAATATGCAAGTTATTGTCCTAAAAAGTTTTTGGGGACCCGGGTCCTTCCCCAGGGAACATGTATCAATGCAAAAAAAAAGTTTTAAAAACTGACGTTTTTTTAATAATGCTTAAAGTCAAAAAATAAAAGTGAAATACAGGTATTGCTTTAAATATCATACCTGGGGGGTGTCTATAGTATGCCTGTAAAGTGGCGCGTGTTTCCCGTGTTTAGAACAGTCCCTGCACAAAATGACATTTCTAAAGGAAAAAAAGTCATTTAGAACTGCTTGCGGCTGTAATCTAATGCTGCCCCCCCAGCCCATTAATGGGCCCCTTGGGTTTGGTATGAATATTAAAGTGAACCCCGCACCCAAATTTAAAAAAAAGACGTGGGGCCCCCAGGCCCTATATACTCTGAACAGCAGCAGTATACAGGTGGTCCCCGGGTTACAAACAAGATATTGACAGTAGGTTTGTTCTTAAGTTGAATCTGTTTGTAATTTGGAACAGGTACATTTTCTAAGTGTAGCTCCAGTCAAAAAAATCTATTTAAAAGATTTTTTGGAAGGGTTATCATCACCCCTGTAAGATTTTTTTTGCTATCTGTGCCCCTGTTCAGAAGATTTCACCTCACTTTCTGTCCCAATGAGAATTGGATTTTGAAAATGTGGGGTTGTTGTAGAAACAAGGATTGGTGATAAAGCATCAGTGGAGACACCTTTTCCCATACTAACCCTTACAGGAGAGAATTTCCCTTCCTATGGGGTAGATTTCCTCTCACTTCCTGTTGTCTCCCTCCGTTTGTAAGTAGGAGTCCTTTGTAATTTCGATCTTTGAAAATAGAGGACCACCTGTATATACTATACAGCCTGCCCTATACACTCTGTGGAAAATTGGGCCTTGGGTGTTGGTGGTACCAGAACACTGTAAGCCCTCACAGTTACTCTTGGTGGGCGCTGTAACGGGCCCTGCTGCAAAATATTATATCAAGAATTGTAATTACATGCCCTGTTAAACAGGGGCAGAAATATTGGGCCTTAGGCGGTGGGGGTGATGGTGGTGGCACAACACTGTAAAGCCTCACAAATACTCTTGTTGAGCGCAGGAACGGGCCCTGGTGTGAAATATTAGATCAAAAATTGTAATTACACACCCCTGTCAAACAGGGGCAGAAAAACTGGGTCTTAGGCAGTGGTGGTGGTGGTGGCAGTGGTGGTACATCACTGTAACCCCTCACAGACACTCTTGTTGGGCGCAGGAGCAGGCCCTGCTGTGAAATATTACATCAAAAATTGTAATTACACTCCCCTGTCAAACAGGGGCAGAAAAACTGGGTCTTAGGCAGTGGTGGTGGCAGTGGTGGCACATCACTGTAACCCCTCACAGATACTCTTGTTGGGCACAGGAACGGGCCCTGCTGTGAAATATTAGATCAAAAATTGGAATTACACGCCCCTGTTAAACAGGGGCAGAAAAATTGGGTCTTAAGCAGTGGTAGTGGTGGTGGTGGTGGCACAACACTGTAACCCCTCACAGATACTCTTGTTGGGCGCAGGAACAGGCCCTGCTGTGAAATATTAGATCAAAAATTGTAATTACACGCCCCTGTTAAACAGGGGCAGAAAAATTGGGCCTTAGGCGGTGGTGGTGGTGGTGGCACAACACTGTAAAGCCTCACAGATTCTCTTGTTGAGCGCAGGAACGGGCCCTGCTGTGAAATATTAGAACAAAAATTGCAATTGCATGCTCCTGTTAAACAGGGGCAGAAAAATTGGACCTTAGGTGGTGGTGGCACAACACTATAACACCTCACAGGTACCCTTGTTACTTGCAGGAACGGGCCTTGCTGTGAAATATTAGATCAAAAATTGTAATTACATGCCCCTGTTAAACAGGGGCTTAAAAAACAGGTCTTAGGCAGTGGTGGTGGTGGTGGCACAACACTGTAACCCCTCACAGATACTCTTGTTGGGCGCAGGAACGGGCCCTGCTGTGAAATATTGGATCAAAAATTGGAATTACATGCCCCTGTTAAACAGGGCCAGAAAATTGGGTCTTAGGTAGTGATGGTGGTGGTGGTGGTGGTGGCACAACACTGTAACCCCTCACAGATACTCTTGTTGGGCACAGTAATGGGCCCTGCTGTGAAATATTAGATCAAAAATTAGAATTACACCCTCCGTTAAACAGGGGCAGAAAAATTGTGTCTTAGGCACTGGTGGTGGTGTCACAACACTGTAACCCCTCACAGATTCTGTTGTTGAGCGCAGGAATGAGCCCTGCTGTGAAATATTAGAGCAAATATTGTAATTACATGCCCCTGTTAAACAGGGGCAGAAAAATTGGGCCTTAGGCGGTGGTGGTGGTGGCACAACACTGTAAAGCCTCACAGATACTCTTGCTGAGCGCAGGAACGGGCCCTGCTGTGAAATATTAGAGCAAATAATGTAATTACATGCCCCTGTTAAACTGGGGCAGAAAAATTGGGCTTTAGGCACTGGTAGTGGTGCCACAACACTGCAACCCCTCACAGATACTCTAGTTGAGTGCAAGAACAAGCCCTGCTGCAAAATATTACTGCAAAAATTGGAATTACACTCCCCTGTTAAACAGGGGCAGAAAAATTGTGCCTTCAGCACAATTTTTGGGATCATAGGTCCAGTAACAAATTTCATACGAACAATGTATTCTGCCCCTACTGCCAGTCTAGTGACGTCAAGTAACATATCAGCCCCGATTCAAAGGGAACGCGCCAGGGGTGTCCTCTCTCTCCCTTACTATTCAACGTAGCCATAGAACCTCTGTCCCAATTGCTTAATGACCACCCACTTGTCTTAGGAATCCAAATTGGAGACGTTAAGATGAAAACGGCGCTCTTTGCAGACAACATTTTAATTTTCTCCTCGGCAATGCCCACTGACCTCCCTATCATTCAAGATATTTTTTCTAACTTTCGCCACTGCTTGGGACTACGCATTCATTTCACTAAGAGTGAGGTACTTCCACTATAATTGACACACTCCCATCGTTGGACCCAATCCTCCGCATTACACATAGCGAAACATTCCATAACGTACCTAGGTATTAGAATAGGCCAGGATCCCTCTTCTCTTTACCACCTTAACTATCCAATAGGGATGAGCCAAACACCCCCTGTTCGGTTCGCACCAGAACATGCGAACAGGCAAAAAATTTGTTTGAACACGCGAACACCGTTAAAGTCTATGGGACTCGAACATGAATAATCAAAAGTGCTAAGTTCAAAGGCTTATTAAAAACGGCCGTTTTTTCGGGAGCAGTGATTTTAATAATGCTTAAAGTGAAACAATAAAAGTGTAATATTCCTTTAAATTTCGTACCTGGGGGGTGTCTATAGTATGCCTGTAAATGGGTGCATGTTTCCTGTGTTTAGAACAGTCTGACAGCAAAATGACATTTCAAAGGAAAAAAAGTCATTTAAAACTACTCGCGGCTATTATTGAATTGCCGGTCCAACAATACACATAAAAATTCATTGATAAAAACGGCATGGGAATTCCCCACAAGGTAGCCCCGAACCAAAATTTAAAAAAAAAATGACGTGGTGGTCCCCCTAAATTCCATACCAGGCCCTTCCGGTCTGGTATGGATAATTTTACCAGACCCTTATCCGAGCACGCAACCTGGCAGGCCGCAGGAAAAGAGGGGGGGACGAGGGAGCACCCCCCCTCCTGAACCGTACCAGGCCACATGCCCTCAACATTGGGAGAGTGCTTTGGGGATAGCCTCCGAAAACACCTTGTCCCCATGTTGATGGGGACAAGGGCCTCATCCCCACAACCCTTGCCCGGTGGTTGTGGGGGTCTGTGGGTGGGGGGCTTATCGGAATCTGGAAACCCCCTTTAACAAGGGGACCCCCAGATCCTGGCCCTCCCCCCTGTGTGAAATGGTAAGGGGGTACAAAAGTACCCCTACCATTTCACAAAAAAACTGTCAAAAATCTTAAAAATGACAAGAGAGTTTTTGACAATTCCTTTATTTAAATGCTTCTTTTTTTCTGTCTTCTATCTTCCTTCGGTTTCTTCCTCCATCCTCTTCTTCTTCTGGTTGTTGTTCTTCTGGTTCTTCTTGTTCTTCTGGTTCTTCATCCGGTCCTCTCATCCGGCATCTTCCTCAGCGGCGCCTTCTTCACTTCATCTTCTTTCCTCGGGCCACTCCGCATCCACGATTGGATGGGAGGCTCCCGCTGTGTGATGCTTCTCCTCTTCTGACAGTTCTTAAATAACGGAGGGTGGGTGACCCCGCCCCCCTCTGATGCACGGGAACTTCCCTGTGGCATTCCCCGTGATGTCAGAGGGAGGCGGGGTCACCACCCTCCGTTATTTAAGAACCGTCAGAAGAGGAGAAGCGTCACACAGCGGGAGCCTCCCGTCCAATCGTGGATGCGGAGCGGGCCGAGGAAAGAAGATGAAGAATCGGATGAAGAACCAGAAGAACAAGAACCAGAAAAAGAAGAAGATGGAGGAAGAAACCGAAGGAAGATAAAAGACAGAAGAAAGAAGAAGCATTTAAATAAAGGATTTGTAAAAAACTGTCTCTTGTAATTTTTAACATTTTTGACATTTTTTTGTGATATGGTAGGGGTACTTTTATACCCCCTTAAAATTTCACACAGGGGGAGGGCCTGGGATCTGGGGGTCCCCTTGTTAAAGGGGGCTTCCAGATTCCGATAAGCCCCCTGTCCTCAGACCCCCACAACCACTGGGCAAGGGTTGTGGGGATGAGGCCCTTGTCCCCATCAACACGGGGACAAGGTGTTTTGGGGGGCTACCCCAAAAGCACCCTCCCAATGTTGAGGGCATGTGGCCTGGTATGGTTCAGGAGGGGGGGCCCTCTCTCGTCCCCCCTCTTTTCCTGCGGCCTGCCAGGTTGCGTGCTTGGATAAGGGTCTGGTATGGATTTTTGGGGTACCCCACGCCATTTTTTTTTACATTTTGGCGTGGGGTTCCCTTAAAATCCATACCAGACCTGAAGGGCCTGGTATATAATTTAGGAGGACCCCCCACGTCATTTTTTTTTTAATTTTGGTTCGGGGTTCCCCTGTGGGGAATTCCCATGCCTTTTTTGTCAATGAACTTTTATGTGTATTGTTGGACCGGCAATTCATTAATAGCCGCGAGTAGTTTAAATGACTTTTTTTCCTTTGAAATGTCATTTTGCTGTCAGACTGTTCTAAACACGGGAAACATGCGCCCCTTTACAGACATACTATAGACACCCCCCCCGGTATGAAATTTAAAGGGATTTTACACTTTTATTGTTTGACTTTAAGCATTATTAAAATCACTACTCCGAAAAAACTGCCATTTTTAAAAAAATTTTTTGCATTGATCCATGTCCCCTGGGGCAGGACCCAGGTCCCCAAACACTTTTTATGACAATACCATGCATATAAGCCTTTAAAATTAGCACTTTTGATTTCTCCCATAGACTTTTAAAGGGTGTTCCACAGCTTTCGAATTTGTCGCGAACACCCCAAATTGTTCGCTGTTCGGCGAACTGGCGAACAGCCGATGTTCGAGTCGAACATGAGTTTGACTCGAACTCGAAGCTCATCCCTAATCATAACCAATGAACAATGGAGGGAGACTCAATTTAAAATTGTGCACAAGGCGTTTATACCTGCCCTGATGGATCGTGCAAACTCACTTCTTGCAGTTTTTCCTTGGTGCAACTCTAGCAGGCCAACACTCCTACATCACTTTTGGTCCTTCACTTCAATCCAAGCTTTTTGGGATCAAATAATTCAATATATTCATGGTATTACGTCCACAAAACTACCTAAAGATCCGCTGATTTGTCTGTTCAGCCACTCCTCACTTGTGGTTTCGCACACCCCAAACAAAGGGAAAGCAATACCCATGACACCATGGATGCACCTATGTCTCCTGACAGCTAGAAAGGTCCTCACGCGGGCCTGGACATCTATTCTCAGTCCATCGCTCTCTATGGTAAAGAAAGATCTGAAATCACTCCTGTAACTTAAAAAGCTGGATGCTATGCTACAAAACCTTGGAACTACCAAGCGTTTTTTCACACGCTGGAAGGTTTTCATAGAGTACTATTTTTCGATGTCAGAAATTCACCAACTCATGGCTACCTTCAAATACACCACCTGGTATGCCAAGGCAAATCTGACTAACTCTCTGGGCAAACTAAAGTTACCCGACTCTAGCTCTAAAGTGGGCAGTGAACCCCCTCACCCCAACGGAGGAATGCCTTCATACACCTCTTAAGGGGTTTCTACCACCCCCTACTCTTTGTTAGGGATGAGCCGAACACCCCCCTGGTTCAGTTCGCACCAGAACCTGCGAACTGACCCAAAATTTGCACGAACGTTAGAACCCCATTGACGTCTATGGGACTCGAACGTTCGAAATCAAAAGTGCTCATTTTAAAGGCTAATTTTCATGGTATTGTCCTAAAAAGGGTTTGGGGACCCAGGTCCTGCCACAGGGGACAAGTATCAATGCAAAAAAAAATTGTAAAAACTGCCGTTTTTTCGGGAGCAGTGATTTTAATGATGCTTAAAGTAAAAAAAAGTGAAATATTCCTTTAAATATCATACCTGGGGGGTGTCTATAGTATGCCTGTAAAGTGGCGCGTGTTTCCCGTGCTTAGAACAGTCCCTGCACAAAATATCTTTTTTAAAGGAAAAAAAGTCATTTAAAACTGCTTGCAGCTTTAATGTAATGTCGGGTCCTGGCAATATGGATGAAAATCAGTGACACAAACGGCATGGGTACCCCCCAGTCCATTACCAGGCCCTTTGGGTCTTGTATGGATATTAAGGGGAAGCCTGCACCCAAATTAAAAAAAGGAAAGGTGTGGGGCCACCAGGCCCTATATACTCTGAACAGCAATATACAAGCAGTGCAAACAAGACAGGGACTGTAGGTGTGTTGTTAAGTAGAATCTGTTTGTAATTTTGAACGGGTACATTTTTAACGTGTTTAGCTCCAGCCAAAAAATCTTTTTTAAGCTTTTTGAAAAACATTGGGAAGGGTTATCACCCCTGTGACATTTGTTTTGCTGTCTGTGCTCCTCTTCAGAAGATTTCCCCTCACTTTTTGTTCCCAATGACAAATGTTTTTTGAAAATGTGGGTTTTTTTGTGAAACAAGGATTGGTGATAAAGCATCAGTGTAAAGGAGAAATGTTTTTCCCATATTAACTCTTACAGGAGAGAATTTCCCTTCCTAGGGGTAGATTTCATCTCATTTCCTGTTGTCTTCTTCCGTTTGCAAGTAGGAGTTGTTTGTAAGTTGAATGTTTGAAAGTAGAGGCCTGCCCTATATACTCAGCAGAAATTTGGGCCTCAGGTGTTGTTGTGGCCACATCACTGTAAGCCCTCACAGGGCCCTGCTGTGAAATATTAGATCAAGAATTGTAATTACATGCCCCTGTTGAACAGGGGCTAAAAAATTGGGCCTTTGGTGGTGGTGGTGCTGGTGCCTCAACACTGTAAGTCCTCACTCGCACTTGGTGGGCGCAGAAATGGGCCCTGCTGTGAAATATTAGATCAAGAATTGTAATTACATGCCCCTGTTGAACAGGGGCTGAAAAATTGGGCCTTAGGCACTGGTGCTGGTGCTACAACACTGCAACCCCTCACAGATACTCTAGTTGGAATGCAGGAACGAGCCCTGCTGCAAAGTATTGCATCAAAAATTGTAATTACACGCCCCTGTTAAACAGGGGCTGAAAAATTGGGCCTTAGGCACTGGTGCTGGTGCCACAACACTGCAACTTCTCACAGGAACTCTAGTTGGAAAGCAGGAACGAGCCCTGCTGCAAAGTATTGCATCAAAAATTGTAATTACATGCCGCTGTTAAACAGGGGCTGAAAAATTGGGCCTTAGGCACTGGTGCTGGTGCCACAACACTGCAACCCCTCACAGAAACTCTAGTTGGAATGCAGGAATGAGCCCTGCTGCAAAGTATTGCATCGAAAATTGTAATTACACGCCCCTGTTAAACAGGGGCTGAAAAATTGGGCCTTGGGCACTGGTGGCGGCTCCCAGAACCAAAAATGTTCTTACAAGCTATCAGCGTGATCATTGAGGAGGAAGAGGATAATTACTCAGGGATAGTCACTCAGCATCAGCATAGGCAGTCTTTGAAGGGATCTGAGATTTCAAAAAAAATTATTCGGTTACATTAGCATCAGGTGCTTGGTAGCTGGTGGTGATCCAAGACTGATTCATTTTTATGAAGGTCAGTCGATCGACCGAGTCGGTGGACAGACGCACCCTGTAATCGGTTACAAAGCCTCCAGCAGCAATGAATGTGCGTTCCGAAAGAACGCTGGATGCAGGACAGGCCAGTAGCTCATCTGCATACTGTGCAAGCTCTGGCCAGTGATCCATCCTCAAGACCCAGTAACCCAGAGGATTTTCGGTGGGAAAGGTGTCCAAGTCAGATCTTGCCCCTAGGTATTCCTGCACCATGTAAAACAGATGCTGGCAATGGTTGCTGGAACCGATCATACCTTGGGGCTGCGGACTAAAAAATTGTCTGAACGCATCGGTCAGACGGCCACCTTCTCCACCGCTCCTTCTTTGACTGACCGAAGCCTCAGCAACACGTTGTCCAGAAACAGGAGTTTGTAACCTACCAGTCTCTGGGAACGCGTTGCACAGACCTTTCTGCAAGGCCTCCTGAAGATGTTTCATCCTCTGCTCCCTCTGCGACAGCAAGATAAGGTCTGCAACCTTCCCCTTGTAACGTGGATGAAGGAGGGTTGCCAGCCAGTATTGGTCCTTCTCCTTGATACCACGAATACGAGGATCCTTACGCAAATTTTGCAGGATCAGGGAGGCCATGCAGCGTAGGTTTGCTGAGGCATTCGGTCCGGAGTCCTCTGGGTCACTAAGGACGACATGGCCCGCAGCCACCTCCTCCCAGCCACATACATGTCCATGTGTTTCTTGGGACTGATCCCTTAAAGACTGCTGCTGATGCTGAGTGCCAGGCTCCCCCTCCATTCTGACACAATTCTCCTCCTCCTCCTCTTCCTGTGTGATCGGCGGGCACGCAGGAACACTGTCTGGATAAAGGGGGCCTTGAGAGCTAAGGAAGTCCTCCTCTTCCTGCCTCTGTTCTGCCTCAAGTGCCCTGTCCATTATTCCATGCAGCGCGTGCTCCAACAGGTGGACAAGGGGGACAGTGTCACTGATGCATGCACTGTCAGTGCTCACCATCCTCGTGGCCTTCTCAAATGGTAACAGGACAGTGCATGCATCCCTGATCATGGCCCACTGGTGTGGGGAAAAAAACCAAGCTCTCCTGACCCTGCCCTGGTGCCATAGTCGCACAGATACTCATTGGTGGCCCTCTGCTGCATGTGCAGCCGCTGCAGCATGGCCAACGTTGAGTTCCACCTGGTAGGCATGTCACAGATTAGGCAGTTCTTGGGCAGGTTAAACTCCTTTTGGAGGTCCACCAGCCGAGCACTGGCATTATATGACCGGCGGGAATGCACACAGACTTTGCTGGCCTGCCTCAGGACATCCTGTTAGCCCGGGTACCTGCCCAAGAACCGCTGCACCACCAAGTTAAGGATGTGAGCCAAATAGGGCACATGGGTCATTAGTCCCTGTCGGAGGTCAGAGAGAAGGTTGGTGCCATTGTCGCAAAACACCATTCCTGACTTAAGTTGGCGTGGCGTCAACCACCTCTGAACCTGCCCCTGCAGAGCTGACAGAACCTCTGCCCCAGTGGGGCTCCTGTCCCCCAAGCACACCAGCTCAAGCACCGCATGGCATCTTTTGGCCTGCGTACTTGCGTAGCCCCTTGAATGGCTACGGAGCACCACTGGTTCCGAGGACAAAGCACAGGAAGAGGCCATGGAGGAAGAAGAAGAGGAGGGGGTGGAGGAGAGAGGTGTGTCACAATCATTAGTAGTGGCATTTTGGAGGCGTGGTGGCGGAACAACCTCCAACACTACTGCACCTTGTCCTGCATCCTTCCCAGCTGCCAGCATAGTCACCCAATGCGCGGTGAAACTTAGTTAACGTCCCTGTCCGTGCCTGCTGGAGCATGAGTCAGCGGTAATATGCACCTTACCGCTGACCACCCTGTCCAGCGAGGCATGGACATTGCCTTCCACATGCCGGTAGAGAGCCGGAATCGCCTTCCGTGAGAAAAAGTGGCGTTTGGGTACCTGCCACTGAGGAACCGCACATTCCACAAACTCACGGATGGGGGCAGAGTCTACCAACTGAAAAGGCAGCAGTTGAAGTGCTAGCAATTTTGCCAAGCTAGCATTCTACCACTGGGCATGTGGATGGCTGGGAGCGAACTTTCTTCAGCGGTGCAGCAGCTGGGGCAGGGAAATTTGACTGGTACAATCTGACGTCGGTGTACCGAAAGCAGATTGCCCACAAGTATTTGGCTGTGACACACCTAATTTTACACCTTCATTCCTCTCAGTGCAGGTCTCAGAGAGGACTGAAGGAATAGTGGGGTTTGAGATCTCAGCCGATGAGGAGCAAGGAGAGGTCCTCTTTGTTCTTTGGCATGGGTCTTTCAGATACGCTTGCCAAAGAACTGCATGGCAGGTCAACATATGTCTGGTCAAGCATGTGGTGCCCAAGCGGGAGACGTTTTGACCATGCGAGATACGCTTGAGACATATGTTGCAAATAGCAGAGGTGCGATCTGATGCACTCGTCTCAAAAAAGGCCCACACCAAAGAACTTTTTGAATAACGCGCAGAACCTGCAGCGCCCTGCACATGCGGAGCTTTGGGGTGTGATGCAGTCAGTGTGCTGCCCTTAGGCTGGCCCCTGGAGGGCATCCTGCCTCGTTGGTGATGTGCCTCCTCCTCCTCCTCTCTCCTATAAGGCACCCACATTGAGTCAGTGACCTCATCATCCCCTCCCTCCTCATCACTGGAGCAAACCTGGCAGTATGCTGCAGCAGGGGGAGCATGACTGCCAGATTGCTGTCCTTCTTTGGCACCCCCTCTGTCTGTGCTCACGTTACTGCCTTCATCTAGCTCAGTATCATCATCAGAGCCTTCCAAACGCTGGGCATCCTCCTGGAGCATGTACCCAACACTGTGGTCAAACAGTTCGAGGGACTCCTCAGGAGGACATGGTGGGGCTAGGGAAGGAGTCACTGATGACATTGAGCCGAGGGAATAG
The DNA here is from genome assembly GCA_037952925.1 of Lithobates clamitans. Taxonomy (NCBI): domain Eukaryota; kingdom Metazoa; phylum Chordata; class Amphibia; order Anura; family Ranidae; genus Lithobates; species Lithobates clamitans. Next base: position 5,610,398 of record JBBGZY010001416.1, read on the forward strand.
GCCGCGTTGGCAGCTGCTTTGCCAGACAAAGTACCCTGAGCATGGGTGAGAGAGGATGAGGAGGATGAGGACGGCTTGGCCATCCACTCGATCAAGTCTTCCGCATGTTGCGGGACAACGCGGCCAGCTGCCAAAAAATGGCCAAGCGTGTTCCACGGCCACGTGCTGATGAGGATGCACTGTCTCCACGACCAGCACTGTTGCCTCTAGACACAGAGCCTGCTTGCCCTCTTTTATTGGCTTGTGACTGTCTGCCTCTCCTTGTTGGCCTTCCAGACATTCTAATGTAGCTGCACTAAGCTGGGATATATATATATCTATATATATATATATATATATATATATATATATGTACTGATACTGCAGCTAGCAAAATCAACTGCCTGCCTGTAATATGAGAACACCACCAACCTTCTACAGGTAGCTTTAGGTGAACACTGTGCAGAGCTCGCCAAAAAATAACTTGTAGCTTATTTAGCTGCCTGCGGTAGTGATAAGATCAGGAAAACACCACCAACCTTCTACAGGTAGCTTTAGGTGAACACTGTGCAGAGCTTGCCAAAAAATAACTTGTAGCTTATTTACAATAGCTGCCTGCGGTAGTGATAGTGCATCTTAACTGATGCACTCGTCTCAAAAAAGGCCCACACCAAAGAACTTTTTGAATAACGCGCAGAACCTGCAGCGCCCTGCACATGCGGAGCTTTGGGGTGTGATGCAGTCAGTGTGCTGCCCTTAGGCTGGCCCCTGGAGGGCATCCTGCCTCATTGGTGATGTGCCTCCCCCTTCTCCTCTCTCCTATAAGGCACCCACATTGAGTCAGTGACCTCATCATCCCCTCCCTGCTCATCACTGGAGCAAACATGGCAGTATGCTGCAGCAGGGGGAGCATGACTGCCAGATTGCTGTCCTTCTTGGGCACCCCCTCTGTCTGTGCTCACGTTACTGCCTTCATCTAGCTCAGTATCATCATCAGAGCCTTCCAAACGCTGGGCATCCTCCTGGAGCATGTACCCAACACTGTGGTCAAACAGTTCGAGGGACTCCTCAGGAGGACATGGTGGGGCTAGGGAAGGAGTCACTGATGACATTGAGCCGAGGGAAGAGGCCGCGTTGGCAGCTGCTTTGCCAGACAAAGTACCCTGAGCATGGGTGAGAGAGGATGAGGAGGATGAGGACGGCTTGGCCATCCACTCGATCAAGTCTTCCGAATGTTGCGGCACAACACGGCCAGCTGCCGAAAAAAGGCCAAGCGTATTCCACGGCCACGTGCTGATGAGGATGCACTGTCTCCACGACCAGCACTGTTGCCTCTAGACACAGAACCTGCTTGCCCTCTTTTATTGGCTTGTGACTGTCTGCCTCTCCTTGTTGGCCTTCCAGACATTCTAATGTAGCTGCACTAAGCTGGGATATATATATATCTATATATATATATATATATATATATATATATATATATATATATATATACTGATACTGCAGCTAGCAAAATCAACTGCCTGCCTGTAATATGAGAACACCACCAACCTTCTACAGGTAGCTTTAGGTGAACACTGTGCAGAGCTCGCCAAAAAATAACTTGTAGCTTATTTAGCTGCCTGCGGTAGTGATAGGATCAGGAAAACACCACCAACCTTCTACAGGTAGCTTTAGGTGAACACTGTGCAGAGCTCGCCAAAAAATAACTTGTAGCTTATTTACAGTAGCTGCCTGCGGTAGTGATAGGATCAGGAAAACACCACAAACCTTCTACAGGTAGCTTTAGGTGAACACTGTGCAGAGATCGCCAAAAAATAACTTGTAGCTTATTTAGCTGCCTGCGGTAGTGATAGGAACAGGAAAACACACCAACCTTCTGCAGGTAGCTATAGGTGAACACTGTGCAGAGCTCACACTACACTAACTTGCAGCTTATTTAGCTGCCTGCGGTAGTGATAGGATCAGGAAAACACCACCAACCTTCTACAGGTAGCTTTAGGTGAACACTGTGCAGAGCTCGCACTACATTAACTTGTAGCTTATTTAGCTACCTGCGGTAGTGATAGGATCAGGAAAACACCACCAATCTTCTACAGGTAGCTTTAGCTGAACACTGTGCAGAGCTTGCATTAAAATAACTTGTAGGTTTAGCTGAATACTGTGAGGAGGATGCACTACACTAACTTGTAGCTTTAGCTGAACACTGTGCAGAGGTCGCACTACACTAACATATAGCTTTAGCTGAACACTGTGAGGAGGACGCACTACACTAACTTGTAGCTTTAGCTGAACACTGTGCAGAGGTCGCACTACATTAACTTGTAGTTTTAGCTGAACACTGTGAGGAGGAGGCACTAAACTAACTTGTAGCTTTAGCTGAACACTGTGCAGAGGTCGCACTACACTAACTTGTAGTTTTTGCTGAACACTGTGAGGAGGACACACTACATCAACTTGTAGCTTTAGCTGAACACTGTGCAGAGGTCTCACTACCCTAACTTGTAGCTTTAGCTGAACACTGTGAGGAGGACGCACTACACTATCTTGTAGCTTTAGCTGAACACTGTGCAGAGGTCTCACTACACTAACTTGTAGTTTTAGCTGAACACTGTGAGGAGGACGCACTACACTATCTTGTAGCTTTAGCTGAACACTGTGCAGAGGTCACACTAAACTAACTTGTAGCTTTAACCACTTGCCGACCGCCTAACGACGATATACGTCGGCAGAATGGCACGGGCAGGCAGAATCACGTACCAGCGGCGGTCGGCATTTGTCTGGGAGCATTGAGAGGCGAGGGGGAGGCTATCCGATCATGGCCCCCCCTCGTGATCGCTCCCAGCCAATGGGAATCCTCCCCTGCCTGTGTGTAGTACACACAGGCAGAGGATGTGATGTCATCTCTCCTCGGCTCGGCAGTTTCCGTTCCGGCGCCGAGGAGAGAAGACATGTGAGTGCACAACACACACACACACAGTAGAACATGCCAGGCACACATTACACCCCCGACCCCCCCCCCGATCGCCCCCAATCACCCCTCCCCCCTCCCTGTCACACTGACACCAAGCAGTATTATTTTTTTTCTGATTACTGCATGGTGTCAGTTTGTGACAGGTAGAAGTGGTAGGGCAGTAAGTCTTAGCCCCCTGTAGGTCTAGGATACCCCCCTAACCCCCCCAATAAAGTTTTAACCCCTTGATCACCCCCGTCACCAGTGTCGCTAAGCGATCATTTTTCTGATCGCTGTATTAGTGTCGCTGGTGACTCTAGTTAGGGACGTAAATATTTAGGTTCGCCGTCAGCGTTTTATAGCGTCAGGGACCCCCATATACTATCTAATAAATGTTTTAACCCCTTGATTGCCCCCTAGTTAACCCTTTCACCACTAATCACCGTATAACCGTTACGGTTGACGCTGGTTAGTTTGTTTATTTTTTATAGTGTAGGGCACCCGCCATTTATTACCGAATAAAGGTTTAGTGATATGCGTCGCCCCAGGCAGCGTCAGATTAGCGCCAGTACCGCTAACACCCACGCACGCAGCATACGCCTCCCTTAGTCGTATAGTATCGGAACACATCAATATCTGATCCGATCAGATCTATACTAGCGTCCCCAGCAGTTTAGGGTTCCCAAAAACGCAGTGTTAGCGGGATCAGCCCAGATACCTGCTAGCACCTGCGTTTTTCCTCTCCGCCCGGCCCGGCCCAGCCCACCTAAGTGCAGTATTGATCGATCACTGTCACTTACAAAACACTAAATGCATAACTGCAGCGTTCGCAGAGTCAGGCCTGATCCCTGCGATTGCTAACAGTTTTCTTGGTAGCGTTTTGGTGAACTGGCAAGTACCAGCCCCAGGCAGCGTCAGATTAGCGCCAGTATCGCTAACACCCACGCACGCACCGTACACCTCCCTTAGTGGTATAGTATCTGATCGGATCAATATCTGATCCGATCAGATCTATACTGGCGTCCCCAGCAGTTTAGGGTTCCCAAAAATGCAGTGTTAGCGGGATCAGCCCAGATACCTGCTAGCACCTGCGTTTTGCCCCTCCGCCTGGCCCAGCCCAGCCCACCCAACTGCAGTATCGATCGACCACTGTCACTTACAAAACACTAAATGCATAACTGCAGCGTTCGCAGAGTCAGGCCTGATCCCTGCGATAGCTAACAGTTTTTTTAGTAGCGTTTTGGTGAACTGTAAAGCACCTGCCCCAGGCAGCGTCAGATTAGCGCCAGTACCGCTAACACCCATGCACGCACCGTACACCTCCCTTAGTGGTATAGTATCTGATCAGATCAATATCTGATCCGATCAGATCTATACTGGCGTCCCCAGCAGTTTAGGGTTCCCACAAACGCAGTGTTAGTGGGATCAGCCCAGATACCTGCTAGCACCTGCGTTTTGCCCCTCCGCCCGGCCCAGCCCAGCCCACCCAAGTGCAGTATCGATCGATCACTGTCACTTACAAAACACTAAACACATAACTGCAGCATTCGCAGAGTCAGGCCTGATCCCTGCGATCACTAACATCGCAGGGATCAGTTTTGGTGAATTGGCAAGCACCAGCGGGCTAGTACACCCCGGTCGTAGTCAAACCAGCACTGCAGTAACACTTGGTGACGTGGCGAGTCCCATAAGTGCAGTTCAAGCTGGTGAGGTGGCAAGCACAAGTAGTGTCCCACTGCCACTAAGGAGAAGACAAACACAGGCCCCTCGTGCCCATTATGCCCTTCCTTCTGCATTCGCCAATCCTAATTGGGAACCCACCGCTTCTGCAGCGCCCGTACTTCCCCCATTCACATCCCCAACCAAATGCAGTCGGCTGCATGAGAGGCATTTTCTTTATGTCCTCCCGAGCACCCCTACCCAATGAACCCCCCCAAAAAAGATGTTTTGTCTGCAGCAAGCGCGGATATAGGCGTGACACCCACTATTATTGTCCCTCCTGTCCTGACAATCCTGGTTTTTGCATTGGTGAATGTTTTGAACGCTACCATTCACTAGTTGAGTATTAGCGTAGGGTACAGCACTGCACAGACTAGGCACACTTTCACAGGGTCTCCCAAGATACAATCGCATTTTGAGAGACCCGAACCTGGAACCGGTTACAGTTATAAAAGTTACAGTTACAAAAAAAGTGTAAAAAAAAAACAAAAAAAAACACATACAAAAATATAAAATAAGAAAAACTAGTTGTCGTTTTATTGTTCTCTCTCTCTCTATTCTCTCTCTATTGTTCTGCTCTTTTTTACTGTATTCTATTCTGCAATGTTTTATTGTTATTATGTTTTATCACGTTTGCTTTTCAGGTATGCAATTTTTTTATACTTTACCGTTTACTGTGCTTTATTGTTAACCATTTTTTTGTCTTCAGGTACGCAATTCACTACTTTGAATGGTTATACCAGAATGATGCCTGCAGGTTTAGGTATCATCTTGGTATCATTCTTTTCAGCCAGCGGTCAGCTTTCATGTAAGAGCAATCCTAGCAGCTAATTAGCCTCTAGACTGCTTTTACAAGCAGTGGGAGGGAATGCCCCCCCCCCCCACCCACCGTCTTCTGTGTTTTTCTCTGGCTCTCCTGTCTCAACAGGGAACCTGAGAATGCAGCCGGTGATTCAGCCAGCTGACCATAGAGCTGATCAGAAACCAGAGTGGCTCCAAACATCTCTATGGCCTAAGAAACCGGAAGCTACGAGCATTTTATGACTTAGATTTCGCCGGATGTAAACAGCGCCATTGGGAAATTGGGAAAGCATTTTATCACACCGATCTTGGTGTGGTCAGATGCTTTGAGGGCAGCGGAGAAATCTAGGGTCTAATAGACCCCAATTTTTTCAAAAAAGAGTACCTGTCACTACCTATTGCTATGATAGGGGATATTTACATTCCCTGAGATAACAATAAAAATGATTAAAAAAAAAAAATGAAAGGAACAGTTTAAAAACAAGATAAAAAAGCAAAAAAAAAAAATAAAGAAAAAAAAAAAAAAAAGCACCCCTGTCCCCCCTGCTCTCGCGCTAAGGTGAACGCAAGCATCGGTATGGCGTCAAATGTAAACAGCAATTGCACCATGTGAGGTGAGGTATCACAGCGAAGGTCAGATCGAGCGCAGTAATTTTAGGCTTTTAAAAATGTATTTCGTTTGTCGCCACTGCACGTTTGTGCGCAATTTTAAAGCATGTCATGTTTGGTATCCATGTACTCGGCCTAAGATCATCTTTTTTATCTCATCAAACATTTGGGCAATATAGTGTGTTTTATTGCATTGAAATTTAAAAAAGTGTGTTTTTTCCCCAAAAAATGCGTTTGAAAAATCGCTGCACAAATACTGTGTGAAAAAAAAAAATGAAACACCCACCATTTTAATCTGTAGGGCATTTGCTTTAAAAAATATATATAATGTGTGGGGGTTCAAAGTAATTTTCTTGCAAAAAAAAATAATTTTTTCATGTAATCTAAAAGTGTCAGAAAGGGCTTTGTCTTCAAGTGGTTAGAAGAGTGGGTGATGTGTGACATAAGCTTCTAAATGTTGTGCATCAAATGCCAGGACAGTTCAAACCCCCCCCAAATGACCCCATTTTGGAAAGTAGACACCCCAAGCTATTTGCTGAGAGTCATGTCGAGTCCATGGAATATTTTATATTGTGACACAAGTTGCGGGAAAGAGACAATTTTTTTTTTTTTTGCACAAAGTTGTCACTAAATCATATATTGCTCAAACATGCCATGGGAATATGTGAATTTACACCCCAAAATACATTCTGTTGCTTCTCCTTAGTACGGGCATACCACATGTGTGAGACTTTTTGGGAGCCTAGCCGCGTACAGGACCCCGAAAACCAGTCACCGCCTTCAGGCTTTCTAAGGCCGTAAATGTTTGATTTCACTCTTCACTGCCTATCACAGTTTCGGAGGCCATGGAATGCCCAGGTGGCACAACCCCCCCCCTCAAATGACCCAATTTTGGAAAGTAGACATCCCAAGCTATTTGCTGAGAGGTATTGTGAGTATTTTGCAGACCTCATTTTTTTGTCACAAAGTTTTGAAAATTGAAAAAAGAAAAAAAAATTTTTTCTTGTCTTTCTTTATTTTCAAAAACAAATGAGAGCTGCAAAATACTCACCATGCCTCTCAGCAAATAGCTTTGGGTGTCTACTTTCCAAAATGGGGTCATTTGGGGGGGGGTTGTGCCACCTGGGCATTCCATGGCCTCTGAAACTGTGATAGGCAGTGAAGAGTGAAATCAAACATTTACACCCTTAGAAATACTGAAGGCGGTGATTGGTTTTCGGGGCCCCATACGCAGCTAGGCTCCCAAAAAGTCCCACACATGTGGTATCCCCGTACTCAGGAGAAGTAGCTAAATGTATTTTGGGGTGCAATTCCACATATGCCCATTGCCTGTGTGAGCAATATATCATTTAGTGACAACTTTGTGCAAAAAAAAAAAAAATTGTCACTTTCCTGCAACTTGTGTCAAAATATAAAACATTCCATGGACTCAACATGCCTCAAAGCAAATAGCTTGGGGTGTCTACTTTCCAAAATTGGGTCATTTGGGGGGGTTTATGCCATCTGGGCATTTTATGGCCTTCAAAACTGTGATAGGTAGTGAGGAGTAAAATCAAAAATGTACGCCCTTAGAAATCCTGAAGGCAGTGATTGGTTTTCAGGGCCCCGTACGCGGCTAGGCTCCCAAAAAGTCCCACACATGTGGTATCCCCATACTCAGGAGAAGCAGCTAAATGTATTTTGGGGTGCAATTCCACATATGCCTATGGCCTGTGTGAGCAATATATCATTTAGTGACAACTTTTTGTAATTTTTTTTTTTTTGTCATTATTCAATCACTTGGGACAAAAAAAATGAATATTCAATGGGCTCTACATGCCTCTCAGCAATTTCCTTGGGGTGTCTACTTTCCAAAATGGGGTCATTTGTGGGGGTTTTGTACTGCCCTGCCATTTTAGCACCTCAAGAAACGACATAGGCAGTCATAAATTAAAGGCTGTGTAAATTCCAGAAAATGTACCCTAGTTTGTAGGCGCTATAACTTTTGCGCAAGCCAATAAATATACACTTATTGACATTTTTTTTACCAAAGACATGTGGCCGAATACATTTTGGCCTAAATGTATGACTAAAATTGAGTTTATTGGATTTTTTTTAGAACAAAAATTAGAAAATATCATTTTTTTTCAAAATTTTCGGTCTTTTTCCGTGTATAGCGCAAAAAATAAAAATAGCAGAGGTGATCAAATACCATCAAAAGAAAGCTCTATTTGTGGGAAGAAAAGGACACAAATTTAGTTTGGGTACAGCATTGCATGACCGCGCAATTAGCAGTTAAAGCGACGCAGTGCCAAATTGTAAAAAGTGCTCTGGTCAGGAAGGGGGTAAATCCTTCCGGGGCTGAAGTGGTTAACTGAACACTGTGAGGAGGACGCACTACACTAACTGTAAATAGTCTAGCTGCCTGATTGTGGTACTAATAGGATCAAAAGAACACCAGCAATTTTCTTCAGGTAGCTGTAAATACTGTAACAAGACAAGCCTGCCTGACAGTAGGAAGATAACAGGAACGGATCTAGCTAAACTAAATACAGTGTATATATATATATATATATATATATATATATATATACAACACCTGGGATGCATATATATATACACAATACACTGTAAGTGCAGCTAACTCACTGACTGTCCTGCCTAATCTAGCTAACTCAAATGAAATGAGACTGTCTCTCTCTCTCTAAGCACGCCGGAACACACTACACAGGGTCGCCGTGCAGGCGGCCTTATATAGTGTGGGGCGTGTTCTAAACCCCCTGAGCCATAATTGGCCAAAGCCACCCTGGCTTTGGCTAATTACAGCTCTCTCTACCGACAGCGCTGTGATTGGCCAAGCATGCGGGTCATAATGCATGCTTGGCCAATCATCAGCCAGCAATGCACTGCGATGCCGCAATGAATTATGGGCCGTGACGCGCCACACAAATTTGTCGCGAACGGCCCATATCGTTCGCAATTCGATAAACGATCGAACAGCCGATGTTCGATCAGAACGTGGGTTCGACTTGAACACGAAGCTCATCCCTAATTTACAGTACATGATTCTTCCTTTGTACTGTGTCAATTTTTCTAAAATGTGTTACTTTTAACAATGCAATTCTATAATGGATGAAAACATCCAGTGCTATCTGGAAAACATCATAATTTAAAATGTAAATAAAGAATATAAGCCATAGCAAAAAAAAGGAAAAAATAAAGCAGAAAGTCAATGTAATTCCCCAAATATGGTCAGCCACCGGTAACTGTGCCGGGACCGCCCAGGGCCCATGCTCTTGGCACAACTCTGGTTACATTGTGGTACACATATATGCACAAATATGCACGAACAAGGTCCATAAAGACATGGATTAGTGCATTTGGGGTGGAGGAACTTGACTGGCATTTACATATTCCTGACCTCAACCCAACAGAACAACTTTGGGATGAATTAGAGTGGGGTGGAGACTGTGAGCCAGGCCTTCTTGTCCACATCAGTGCCTGACCTCACAAATGCACTTCTGGAAGAATGGTCAAACATTCCCATAGACACACACCTAAAATTTGCAGACAGCCTTCCCAGAAGAGTTGAAACTGTTATAGCTGCAAAGGGTGGGCCAACTCAATATTGAACCCTATGTACTAAGACTGGGATGCCATTAAAGGTAATGTGTGTGTAAAAGCAGGTGTCCCAATACTTTTGGTAATATAGTGCATCTGCCTGTATTTCTCATTGAGGACACCATTGATCCTGACCTGAACTCCAACTCCATTTGTAGAAATGCAGCCCCAAACCTGCAAGGAACCTCTACCATGTTTTATTATTGTCTGCAGACATTCATTATGGTGCCGCTCCCCAGCCCTTCATGAACAAACTGCTACAGCCAAATATTTCAAATTTTCACTCAGAGCACCTGCTGCCATTTTTTTGCACCCCAGTTCCAATGTTTTCCTTTATAGTTGAGTCTCTTAGCCTTGTTTGCATGTCGGAGGTATACCTGGGTCCCACTGGTTTCTGTACTCATGGCACTGCGGGACATCTTCCGAAGACAAAGAGAAGTAAGCATGATGTGTCTTTCTTCTGCTTCATTAAAGGATATGTTCACCATTGTTCACCTTCTTTATTTTTTTCTAAATTCCAGCTCCCCTATGTACCAATATAGCATTAATGTACTGCCTTTGCAAAAATAAAACAACTTTCAATTTATTATACACACATTTTCCTCACTGTCTTCATGGCTGTTTCAAAACACTTTTTCCATTACTTCTGCCTTACTTCCTGGACAGACTACAGGAAGGAATTGACCAGCTGACCTCATTAGCACACACCCTGCATTCTCTACCCTCCTACCTACCCTCCCACTTCCAGGTGCATGTTATTTAAATTAAATGTAATCAATCAGTGATCATCCTTCTCTACTAAATACACAGGCATCTATTTTTTTTTCCTACCTTAACTTTCATCTTGCATAGATTGTTCATTTGATGTTTTGAAGTGTGCAGGAAATGAGAGATGAGATAACAGCCTATGTGGAGAAGAGCTGTAATATTGAAAACAGGAGAAGTGTGTCCTGGGTTCTGTAGAGCTCAACATACACTATACAATCTGATTGTATAATCTCCTTTAGCTCTACCATCAACTCTATAGTGCAAGGACCTGTCTGATTGGATACAGAGTGAATGGATAGCTAGGTAAGTATTCCTAATCCATAGTTCTGGTAAATCTAAATGAAAGTTTAATAAAAGTTGAAAGTTAAGGTAGGAAAAAAATGCTGCCTCTGTATTTAGCGAGAAGGGTAATTACTGATTAATTGCATTTTATTTAAAAAACGTGCACCTGGAAGTGGGAGGGTAGGTAGGAGGTTAGATGATGCAGGGTGTGTGCTAATGAGGTCAGCTGGTCAACTCCTTCCTGTGTCATGACCTGTAATCTGTCCAGGAAGTAAGGCAGAAGTCATGGAAAAGTGTTTAGAAACAGCCATGAAGATAGTGAGGTAAACATGTGTAGAATTAATGGAAAGCTATTATTTTTGCAAAAGAAGTACATTAATGCTATATTGGTACATAGGGGAGCTGGAATTTTGAGAAAAAAAGTGAACTTAGCCTTTACGTTTCCTTGACTGACCACTGCATCTTCAGTCCTCAATAGAGTGAACTGAGTGATCAGTGGTCTTCCCCCGTTTCTTGGTCTTGGAGGCAGCAGGGGACAGATGCTGCATCCACCTAGGTGAATATTTCATTTTTTTTTTTTTTATTGAAAAATAGTATCGCAAAAAATGGCCTGGTCAGGAAGTGCGTAAAAGCTTCCCAGGCTGAAGTGGTTAATATTAGTGTACAAACCAATAATTAATCACACCATAGCACATAACACTACATGTAAATAGTGTCAAAATCGCCTAAATGTTACATAAAATATACTAACAAATCAATAAAATTTGAAAAAACTAAATTAAAATGAACAATGTGCAAAATTTTGTGCATGTAACAGACAGCTCTTAAGGTAACTCAAATCTTCACAATGAGTTCATCAAACTGATCATTTCTCCACCATGCAAATAATGACACCATATGTTCCACCACCAACGTGATTCAGTGACACCAACTCCCTATGGGATTGCACTCACCAGATCCTATTGCCTTTCATTCACATGAAAAGGCAAAAGTACTTAATTGTTAATCAGTTATCACTTGATTATAACACCCTCCGATGACGAATCTCATCACACCGCATATGTGTGCAAGAAAAGAAGGAAGGCTTCCAATAGTGCATTAATTCAATAAAACGTTATCTATTATTAATTATACCACTCACATTTAAAACTCTTGTAATTGTCTGTTACAGGCACTACATTTTGCACATTGTTCATTTTAATTTAGTTTTCTTCTCATTTAATTGATTTGTTAATTTATTTTTATGCAAAGTTTAAGTGATTTTGACATTTACATGTAGTGTTATACGCTACGGTGTGATTAATTATTGGTTTATACAAAAATATTAATAGCACAATTGGTGATAGTTGTTTGTTTTTTAAGTACCGTAGCAGCATGTATTAATATTATTAATAATCTTTTATTAGTAAGGATACAGAATTTAATTTGTTTTTGAGGTATGTATAAAGAATGGTGACAGAACAATTTGAATTAAATTGTGAGCGCACTTAACACTTTCTACAAACCCCCCACCCCCAAATTTAACCTTGTCCCCTCTAGATATTTTTTTTTTTTTTCACACACAAAAAAATTTTCATTTTTAGTTATAAAATTATTTCAAAGCCCCCCGGAACATAACATATTTTCTGAAAGCAGATGCCTAGTAGAACACAAATCTGTGTATTCTGAAAGTGGAGAGTCTCGCTGCCAGAATACAATGTTTCATTGGGGAGGATTTAAAGTAATCTCTTTTACAACAACAAAAAGTAAACAATTGCTCCATCCACACAAACAGAGCGGATGGAGGAATCCCCCCAATTTTCAGCTTTAAAGAAAAGACTCTTCCAGCAACTTCTCCAACACCCTGACACTGTTATAGATTGTTACAAGTTTTGTCACTGTCACCCATCCGCTGTCACCGTCACCCACCCCTGTCACCGCCACCTACCTCCTGTCACCATCACCCACTCTCTGTCACTGTCACCCACCCCTGTCACCGTCACCCATCCCCTGTCACCATCATCCTCCACCTGTCACTGTCACCCACCCCCTGTCACCGTCACCCACCCCTGTCACCATCACCCACCCCCTGTCACTGTCACCCATTCCCTGTCACCGTCACCCAACCCTGATACCATCACCCACCCCGTCACTGTCACCCACCCCCGGTCACCCACTTTCTGTCACTGTCACCCACCCCTGTCACCCACCCCCTGTCACTGTCACCCATCCCCTGTCACTGTTGCCCACCCCTGTCACCTAACCCCTGTCACTGTCACCCACCCCCAGTCACCATCACCCACTCTTTGTCACTGTCACCCAACCTTGTCACTGACACCCATCCCCTGTCACTGTCGCCCACCCCTGTCACCTAACCCCTGTCACCCACCCCCGGTCACCGTCACCCACTCTTTGTCACTGTCACCCAACCCTGTCACTGTCACCCACCCCCTGTCACTGTCACCCATCCCTGTCACCTACCCCCTGTCACTTTCTGGACAGCTTGGTTTGCATGTAGATGAGAAGACATTTTATATACATTCTTATAATATTTCTTCCATTCTTCCAATCATTTTGTAAAGTCCTATTTGTTGTTCTTTGTCACCCTGATCACATTTTACTCTTCCTAGCAAGTAAGTTACACACCTGTATGTCTTTTCTTCAGGTAAATCGACATCATCTTCTTTTGACCTCACAGTGAGCACTCCTCCAATGATCAAATCTCCATCCTGAAAATATTGGAACTCATTAAATACATCAGTAAAATGAAGGGCACAGGCCGGACTCTGCATTCCTGATCTCCAGAGTGTCATACATTGCAGGATCACACAGAACTGGAAGATGTAGGTATATGATATGACCATAGCTCCGATCACTGGGTTCTTCTTTAATTAAAGCCTATAATTCTCCATTGTGACACAGACCTCTGCAGCATGGGTATCACAATGACAATACAATGAGGTGGCTTCTCTCCCCTCCTTTTATACAGTTCAATACCATACATCTCTCTTTGTTCTCAATATACTGACATCATCTTCTGTCTACTTTTAGTCGTTTGTGCAGGTAGTTTATTTGTGAGTTGTTAAGTTTAGTCCTCTATTATTCATATTATTTTAACAACTCTAAACCAAGACACAGAGTTTCTTTAAAAAATAACTCTATTCAGCAAGGATCAGTGCTAAATATTTTTTTATGCCAAATAAATTATACAATTGAAATACACAGGTAGTACCAGATAATATTATAATGATTCTTCCACTTACAATAACAATGCACATAACTGTTCTATATGACTGTTTTATTATCTTAAAGTGACTCTGTAAACTAAGCTCGACCTGTAAAAGAAGCACATTGTTACTTACCTTTGAGTTGGCCATTGCCTTCAAATGTGTCCAAGTGTGTGAATACTTACTTCTCCATGTCTTCTGTATTAACACTCGTGAAATAGTAATGGCTTTGTGTTTTTCCTTTTCCTACAGTCATTCTTCTACGTGGGCTCCCTCTGCATTGGTGGGTGTAGATGTACTAGAACATTCCCCTTGTGTTAAGAAGGGGTGACACATCTCCCTTGAAACTTCACACTATATTTCCTGCTGTTGCCAGCACTCTAATACTTCTCCTAACCTTCAGCACCCCAACACTTCTCTTCCTAACTTTCAGCACCCCAACACTTCTCCTCCCAACCTTCATCACCCAACACTTCTGCTAACCTTCAGCACTCCAACACTTCTCCTCCTAACCTTTAACACTCCAACATTTCTCCACATAATATTCCACCATTTTCCTCCTGCTGCCTTATGGTATTCCATATGCTGATAGAGGACAGGGAATGGCCTTTTGTGCAAAATAATAGCACTGACTTGAACTTTGAGTAATCCAAAAATGACTGATATGCACCCTTGTGGAGCAGGATAACAGTCAATCACTATCCCAAGTACTGATTGATATATGTCCTTAAAGATAAATTCCAGGTATGGCAACTTGGACCAATATATATAAATAAACGTGCCTGCGCTGAAAAAACAGATATATCCCAATAGTTGGGAGGTGCATATATAGTGTAAAACTATACTACAAAATTTCAATATATAAAAAAATAAAAATAAATGCTAGTAATATATAAATTATAGAATGAATACAATCCTTATATAAAAGTATCCCATAAAGTGCAACATGCAAGAAGACAATATATATATGTGGTTATAAATATAAGATCAAAGTGCAAAAACAAGTGTCCACATTTAAAAAGTTTAATTCATTGATATTAACACATAAAGTGCAAGTAAGTAGTGTCCACAAAAAACAGTGTTCCTCATGCTCCTCCTTAATGGTGTTCACAATCCAGCATGCTTCAGTGCTCTCCTGTGACCCCCCACTTGTGCTTGCGCTCATCTCTGAGCGTGTGACACGGTAATTAAACGGTGTCTAAACACGCATTGGAGCCACCTCTTGGGCTCATACAGGGTATGCTAAACTCCACCACTCTCAGATGTCATCACATAGTCTCACATACAAGAAAGAAAAAGCTGGGCGTGGCTTGGCGCGCGGCGGAGATGGCTGCTCACTGAAGAGGCTCTGAGACACACACGGAGATTCTGAGCCCTTACACCCGACCTACAGCTCACAAATGCCGGGTAGAAAGCTGCATTGGACGCCTGGACCACGGACACGCCGAAACTCGGCTTCTGCAAGTGCCAATATCGCTGAAATCCTCTGACATAACTCAGCGGCCCGTAGCGGCACCCCGAGAAGTAAGATGGCGCCGACGCCACAGGAGGAAGGGGAGAGCGAGGACTCACTATCCGCTTCTGAAGACATCAGTAGGGGTAAGTCCACACCGGACCACCCGCTCACATTTGCGGACATGTCGATATTCGCGGCAGACATAAAAGCTACGTTTTCCGCCGCCATAACGGACCTGAAAACGAGCATGATGGTGATAAATGAAAAGATGGCGGCAGCTGAAAATGCAGGCAGACAGAGAGATAAAGCAATCCACAAGCTAGAGATGGTTTCGTCAAATCACATGCAGCACTTTATTAATATGAATAGACACATTGAAGACCTCGATAACCGGGGGAGGAGGTGTAATATCAGAGTCAGGGGGATCCCGGAATCAGTAGATCAAGATCAGATCACCACAGCACTCCGGAGAGTCTTCAACAGCCTGCTTGAGAGGCAGGAAGACACGGAAATCGACTTTGTTAGAGCTCACAGAGCCCTCAGACCCAGAGGCCCAGATACTGCACCGCCCCGTGACATAATCTGTTGCTTACAAAGCTTTGCTACCAAAGAAGAGATAATGCGAAAAGCGAGACAAAATGAGCAAATTATATTTAATGGCGCCACGATTATGCTGTTCCAGGATCTTTCTCAGATTACTCTGAAGAACAGACGTGCACTGCGACCCCTGCTGGAGAAATTGAGAGCAAAAGACCTGAGATATACTTGGAGATTTCCCTTCGCGCTCACAGTTACCTATAATGGTCATCAAGCTATCCTGCGTTCGCCAGCAGACTTACCAGAGTTCTGTGAAGCTTTAGACTTGGAACCAATGGAATTGCCGGAATGGTACGAGGAGATCCTACAACCACCTTTGGTCAGGAGCCCCCCCACTTCTCCGTTCTCCTCTCCAGACAAAAGGCTAGCGAAAAAACACAAGCAGAACAAAGGAAACAGCTCCCACGCAGAAACACCGAGGAGGCTAGCTGGCCCATCCAGAGCCCAGGAATGTGCATAGTTTCCTTTACTCCACAATGGACATGACCTTAACAAACCTACAGCCCAGAACACGACTCTTACCACACTGATGTACATGTCACATTAATGTCGCCTGTGGAACACCCTCCCTAAAGGGGAGAGACGAGGGAGGAGGGGAAATAAGGATGATCACTTTTACAAACACCATATGAAGGAGCACCTACAACAACATTCCATGGCTCCCTGCACAGCCAGTAAGCTTGAGATGCGAGCTCTGAAGTTTGATCAGGAGGAAATCTACCCCTTCAGGTCCATATTTCTTGTTGATTGATGGGGGTTCTTGACCCCAGGTGTGACAAAAGAGGTGCCCTGGACGTGGCTCACTGCAATACCGACACCTAGCCCTGAAACATGGGAACTCCGGCTGCAGACCATGAAGATTTACAAAACTGTGCGGGTGCAAGAAGTTTGGATGGGAGAGGATTATTAAGAGTAGAGGCTGTTTGCTGATGTTCCCTTCTCCCCCCCCTCCCCCCCCTGTCCCCCCCCTACTCCCCTCCACCCCTCCCCTCTGCCTCCCCCCCCCCCTACCCTTGTCCCTCCTCCACTCCCCTCCATCTCTCCCTCTACCTCCCCTCCCCTCCCCTCTAACTTCCATCCCTCCCCCCCCCCTCACCCTCTTTTTTTTTTTTTTTTTTTTACTATGTTATTATATGCAGACTGATTAGATTTGATTATATACTTATATGAGGGGTGTCTCCACGGGTGACAGCTAAGATTTCCCACTTAGTTGAGAGTATGACAAATAACGGTTAAAGCTACATTATGTGGGTTCAGGTTCTGGTTTCTATGTTTATTACCCGAGTTAACCTGTTACACATCCTGGTCGGGTGTGACCTTTATAATATTAATATTTTTACTACCGTGAGACTCCGTGTGTGTCACGTTGAGACTACACATTCATAGTTTTCACAACACTCCATTTACTTGGAGCCCGAGCTACACTTGGTCGTAGTCGCTTCCCACAGTCCCCACAAATCTTACTCGATATTTTACGCCTGGGGGTACACCTCCGACTGGGTTGATTTAAGTACCTGCGGAGATTAACCCCCATAGTAATAACTCCCTGCTAAGCTTGTTCTCTTTCTCTACTACTCACCCTTTTTCCTTCTCCTTCTCTACTTTCCCTCTACTTCAGGAGGAGGGGCACTCGCCCGGGTTATCAGAAATATTCTATATCTGATTGGAGATCTTGTGTCAGACCTTCAGGTAACAGTCTTATCTTTGCAGATCCGAAATCCGACCGTCTCCTCCTCTGCCGACACCATGGTATACTCATCGCTGGGGAATCGACCCCTTGTGATTTCTCACAACATCAGAGGCTTAAACATACCCGAGCGACGTTCCACTCTGCTCAGAGAACTTAAAAAAGGTAAACCACAATTTGTATTCCTACAAGAGACCCATTTTAAAACAAACAACATTCCTAAATTAACATCCCCACAGTTCCCGAGAGCTTTCCATGCTACCACACCCGATTCCAAGTCAAAAGGGGTCACGATATTAATAGGCAAAGACACGCCATTTAAACTAAACGAACAGTTGTGTGACCCTGAGGGCAGATTCGTACTGCTGAAGGGTACATACAACGACTTGCCTTTGACTCTCGCCAATGTATACTTCCCAAATAAGTCCCACATAACCTTCTGCCAACTCATTGTGAGGAGGCTACAGGAGTTCGCCAATGGTTGTATTGTACTTGGAGGGGATTTTAATGTACCTCTAAATCCACTTCTGGACACGTCCAATGGAAAGACATGCATTACCTACAAAATTCTGAAAAAGATTAAGTCACTCCTACACAGGCTCCAGCTGGTGGACTCCTGGCGCTTCCTTAATCCCGAAGGTAGAGACTATACCCATTTCTCGACACCACACGATAGATATGCCCGGCTGGATTACATATTTGTTCCCCAGAGAGATTTATCTAAAATATCCACCGCGAGAATAGGTACACAAACAATATCGGACCACGCACCTGTCTCACTGACACTGGATTTACAGAACTCAAATAGACAACAGCAGACTTGGAGACTGAACACGTCTTTATTATCAGACCCGACACTCTTACCTACACTTACAAACAACATAACCGATTTCTTCAAGCATAATAACACACCTGGGATAGACCCCCTACTACTATGGGAAGCACATAAATGTACCATACGAGGAGTCCTGATAGGGATGGGTTCAAGACGCAAAAAGGAAAGAGATGCCCAGACCAGAAAATTACTCACCCAAATTGAGTCACTAGAACTATCACACAAACAATCTCTATCGGAGGCCTCGGCCAAGAGCCTCCTAGAGGCAAGGAAGGATCTACAGCAGATTCTCCACACTAAAGCCAAACGGATTCTTTTCTTTAAGAAGCGGCTCTATTATGAGTCAGGTGACAAAGCGGGGAGGTTCTTGGCGAGAGCCCTTAGGGAACAAAATTCAATCAATCAGATAGGTGGTATCAGATCCAAAGAGGGAAAGCTCGAGGTAACACCTGAGGCAATAGCTAAGCACTTCCATGCTTTCTATACGAAGCTGTATAATCTGCCTCCACAACATAAACCTCCACAACTGTCAGGAGATAGGACACAAATCATACAAGACTACATAAGACATAGCGGACTACCATCTCTCCCCAAAGAGGATACAGATCTCCTAGAAGCTCCAATCACAACAGAGGAAGTCAAACAGGCCATCAAATTACTTAAATCGGGAAAGAGCCCGGGTCCTGATGGATATTCCGCCACATATTACAAATCCTTCATAGAGATCCTAACCGAACCCTTAAAAGATGCACTGAACGCCTTATCCAAGCCAAGACGTATCACTCCTGGTTTCCTCTCTGCTCATATTACGGTGATACCGAAAGAGGGCAAAAACCCAGAGGAATGTGCTAGCTACCGTCCCATTTCTTTGTTGAATCTTGATGCTAAGCTGTTCGCAAAGATCATTGCATTGAGAATGGGACCGCTGCTCTCGAAACTAATTGGCTTGGAACAGGTGGGCTTTATGCCAAACAGAGAGGCCAGAGACAACGTTACTAAAGCTCTTTTGCTAACACAGGCTGCGAGACAAAGGAAGATCGAAGGCTTTCTCCTCTCAACAGATGCGGAGAAGGCCTTCGATCGTGTAGCTTGGGATTTCATGCTGGCGGTGTGTGGAGAGGTGGGCTTGGGTCCGAACATGCTACATTGGATCTCGACTCTCTATCAAAACCCGACAGCGGAATTAAAAATAAATGGAATTCTCTCAGAAAAAGTATATATTAAAAACGGAACTAGACAGGGGTGTCCCCTATCGCCCCTTTTATTTATTCTATCACTAGAGCCCTTTATAAGAACAGTGCAAAAGAATACAGCAATACAAGGTTTCCAGATTAAAAATAGAGAGTACAAAGTAGCTGCATATGCAGATGACTTATTGTTCTTCTTAACGAAACCGATCACTACTCTCCCTAACCTGTTACAAGAATTCGCACACTACGGATTTGTATCCAACCTAAAAATCAATTACACAAAGTCAGAGGCCCTGAACCTCTCCCTTCCAGACAGTGTACTCAAATTAACACAGGCGAACTCAACATTCACCTGGGATAAGTCCAAACTAAAATATCTGGGGACTTGGCTCACACCATCTCTAAAAATGACATACGAGAGAAATTTTGTGACCTTTCTAAAAAACTGTGCGAAGGACCTCACAGCCTGGAATTAGAATTACTTCTCTTGGTTTGGCAGGGCGGCCATTGTGAAAATGGTCGTTCTGCCCAAATTTTTATATCTGACCCGCACACTACCGATAGAGATACCTCAGAAATTTTTCAACGAACTTAATACAATGGTCACGAGATTTCTCTGGCAACATAAAAAACCCAGAATCAAACTAGGCACTCTGGCCAAACCCAAAGATCTAGGGGGAATCCATTTCCCGAACTTCCGCAGTTATTACCAGGCCACACACATAACCAGAATCATAGACTGGCATTGCCATGAGCCGGAGAAAGATTGGGTATCACTTGAGTCAACGCTTGCCACGCTGCCACTTAGATACCTGCCATGGTCCTCTATCAAAACATTACCTCATGACGTTAGGTCACACCCGATCACTGGCACCACACTGAAGATCATTACCGACCTAGCTAAACAAAAAAAGTTGACCACATCACCTAGTCCTCTAACGCCCCTGACAGATAACCCAGGCTTCGACCCAGGCCTGCATAATCCGACTCTTAGGTCGAATCCGGCGGGAGATCCCTTACTGGCCGGAGATTGCTATATTGAAAACAAATTCAGAGACTGGTCGTCATTCAAGACAGACATAAACCGACCCCAACTGAAACTCTGGACATACTTCCAATTAAGAAGCTACTTAGGTAACATTAAAGAACCCCAATCACTATACAGACCCCTGACGGCTCTGGAGTCGGTGTGTCGGGAGGGAACTCCAATTGAAAAGGCCACTTCGGTTGCATATGAGTGGCTGAGTCGCTCGGGGACTGAGATATCGGACGGGCACAGGAGGAGATGGTCGGAAGAACTTGACCTGGAGATTTCGGACAAACAATGGAGGTATGTGGCTGCTCTAGCACATAAATGTTCCATAAGCACAAAACTGCAAGAGACAAATTACAAACTTTTGACCCATTGGTACAGCACTCCTGACAAGATACACAAATGGGATACACAAAAACCAGACACCTGCTGGAGATGTTTCTCCGAAAAAGGCACATTAGCCCACATCTGGTGGCAGTGCCACAAAATTGAACCATTCTGGAATGAAGTGAAGGTTTTAATTAAAAAAATTACAGATACCAGAATAGAACTGACCCCAGCATGTTGTCTATTACACCTATCCAATATCTCTTTTAAGCGCTACAAACGCTCGTCGACGATCCATCTCCTCAACGCAGCCAAATCTCAAATACCTCTGCACTGGCTCTCCACATCTGTCCCAACTGTGAGGGATTGGCTGTCGAGAGTCAGTGAAATCCATGAAATGGAGGATGTATTGGCCCAAGACAAAGGCCATATCGACCGATTCCACAAAACTTGGCAACCCTGGTTGATTTTCAAATACTCTGCAGAATTCCCTTCCTGAATTAGGTCTGGGAAGGATATCGCGATCTGGGCGGGTGCCCTACCTCTGTGTTCTATTTCTGCCATTCACTTCATTATCTTATTTTCTTATTCTTTTTTACTTCTTTTCTACAATCTAACTTCTTAACCACTCCATGGCTGATCTATAGCCTATGTTCCCACTGGTATATATCCCGGAAATTCGTACTTCTCTTATAGATGTGAGTGAGATTGTTTCAGAGAATTAGAGAGACCACACTTTTGTGTGTTCTCAACAATAAACAAGCTGAACAACTGATAAGAAATGTTTATCGCAAGGGCTTGCGATCACGTAGATAGAAATATCAAAGTGTATCTTTTTTTTTATTTTTCTGACAGCCACAAAGTCAGCTTAGTGGAAATAATCTCAGTGATGCGATGTCTGTTAAACACTTAGACTTCTATACGAGTTTCACACTAACTGTTTATTGTGTAAAAAGACGAAAAGTACGCAGTTGCACCTGCAAAATTTGCAATATACAGTGTATTCTTTGGTTACTACTCTTTCTTTCAATAAACTTGAAATGTTAAAAAAAAAAGAAAGAAAAAGCTCCATAGTGTGATACAGTAGGGATTTATTTAAAATATATTAAAACTTCCCTCCAGAATGGTACTCACAATATATAGGTGCGTGAGTGCACCAATCTTTCCAGAGAGTGTTTGTATAAAACAAGCGTTTGTATGGCGTGCGGTGTGTCGTTCCTCATCTACCTCTGTTGCTGACAGCTCCGTCCTACCCCTC
This sequence comes from Lithobates clamitans, assembly GCA_037952925.1. Taxonomy (NCBI): domain Eukaryota; kingdom Metazoa; phylum Chordata; class Amphibia; order Anura; family Ranidae; genus Lithobates; species Lithobates clamitans. The sequence goes on from JBBGZY010001416.1 coordinate 5,632,698, forward strand.
CCCGACGCGTATTCGGCACAGGGATCACGTGCCTTCCTCTGGGAGATCTAGGGGGATCCTCTGGGGGATCACATGCCTTCCTCTGGGGGACACTAGCTTCTGGGTCCTGTGCTGAATGGCTGCCCAGTTGCATACTGAACACAGGCAGTCTGCCGCTCAGCATGAATCTCATTGAGAGAATGCTTTGCATTGCATTTTCAAGCATTGTCTGATTGGATGAGGTGGAGAGGTGGGGCGATTATGTCACAACCTCCGGTATGGTATACGCAGAGTTAGATTGGTCCAAACTATGTAAAAAATGCCATACCTGGAATTCTTCTTTAAGAAAGAAGAAGATCATGGATTGGTACTGTAGCACCCTGCTCCTGAAGAGCAGACACTATTTTTTTCAAATTTAAGTTTAGTTGAAGCTACAGTTTGGCTCAGCTTATTGTTATCAAGAGTTACTGGGTTTCTGTACTAGTTTGGCTGGACTGTGCAAATTTCCATCTGACCATGGGTGGTACTGTTACCATTGGTGGATGTTGTAAATACAGTCTGGTTGGACATATTGAATACTCTTTGCCCAGAGATAGTTCGGTGGGAGTGGTTGATCCGCCATGCATTCTGGGTAGGGGTATTTAAGGGGCAGACACCAGCTTTTTAGGAAGGAGAGGGTGGTTCGTGCTTCCTGACCTCATGGCCCTCCTGGCCTGGGGGGGGATTGCTGTTGCCTAAAATTCTGCTTTAAGGTCGGCGGACCCAAGGCCCAGTTACTTGAAAAAGGCCCAAAGTTTTAGTGACCTATTGGTTCATAGGATGGTCTCTTTGCTGTCTGGCCTGCAGGAAGAAGCAAGGGATTGTAGAAACCAAGGGAGGACTCTTCAGGAGAGGACCGAGCATAAGGCTGGTATCTTGAGAAGAGCCTGGGAACTCAGTCAGAGACGCATCTGGGATCAAGTATAACCATCAGTTTATTCAAGATTGTCAGGTCTGTGGCAGAGACCATGTCCGAGCATTGCATCAGCTGGTAGGTTGGTGAGAGAGACCTATCCGATGGTTGCTAAATCCAGCTATGGAGTTGCTGCTCGCTGGATATAGAAATTACCTCTAATCGCAATACTCAAGGTACCTGAATCCATTCCACCCATCTAACCTGCTATTGCATATTTTGTACTTTCAATAAAACCAGGAAAAGGATTAAGTGTTGGAGCCAGTGTCTTTAATTGAATATCTACTATGGGACCCCTATGATTAACACTGTAAAGACGGTACCTCTCCATACCTCTCAGAAAATAGCTTGGGGTGTCTACTTTCCAAAATGGGGTCATTTGGGGGGGGGGGGGTGTTGTGCCATCTGGGCATTCCATGGCCTCCGAAACTGTGATAGGCAGTGAGGAGTGAAATCAAAAATTTACACCCTTAGAAACCAAGGCGGTGCTTGGTTTTCGGGGTCCTGTACACGGCTAGGCTCCCAAAAAGTCTCACACATGTGGTATTCCCGTACTCAGGAGCAGCGACAGAATGTATTTTGACTCGACATGCCTCTCAGCAAATAGCTTGGGGTGTCTACTTTCCAAAATGGGGTCATTTGGGGGGGGGGGGGGGGTTTGAACTGTCCTGGCATTTTATGCACAACATTTAGAAGCTTATGTCACACATCACCCACTCTTCTAACCACTTGAAGACAAAGCCCTTTCTGACATATATATATATATATATATATATATATATATATGTATATATGTGTATATATATTTGGGGTTTTTTTTAGTTTTTTTTCATTTAGTGTTTATTTAAGTTTTTTATCAATACAGAAATGTAATATAGACATTAAAAATAATAAAAAGGTAGATACATTAAAACAAAACAAATGGGTATGCACGCATGTTTGTCATGTGAAGAGTACAATCTTGGAATGGCAAGGTTGCTTATACGATATAAACTATTGAGTAATAAACATTGTCATCAAATATCAAAGTTTTTTATATTTGAATGTTCAAATTAACCAGTTGTTGTTGAATGATTTGCATTTAAGAGAATTCACTGCCAACATTCTTTCAAGTAAGTAGTGCTTTTGTTTCTTTATTACCTCAGAAATGTTTGCAGTGGGAGCATTTTTCCAGGATCTAAGCACCAGTGATCTAGCCACCAGGAGAATGTGTGTTATAACTTGTCTCATTGTGTATGGAAAGTCATCTACTCCTATATGCAGTATTGCTAATGCTGGGTTAGGTTGGGTATATAAGCCCGTGATTGAGGATATTAATCGAAATATTTGGTTCCAGAAGCTAGTTAGGCATGGGCATTCCCAGAACACATGCATAAGGTGACCTTTATGTCCGCAATTACGCCAACAGAGAGGAGAAGTGTTTGGGAACATTTTTGCTAGTCTACATGGGGCGTACTGCCATCTATGGAATATTTTGAGCGTCATTTCCCAATGTCCTACACAATGTGACGATTTGTGGACAATCTGAATTGCAGATTTCCATTGATCGTCTGTAAACGTGATGCCTAGGTCCACTTCCCATTTCTTAAGTGCCTCTGTTTTCCTGAAGTTTAGTTTGTCCTGCAGAATGTTGTAGTAAAGTGATATACCTTTACATCTGTTTTTTTGCTGTGTGAGGTGATGCCATACTTTGGGGGGCAATTGAATGGTGGGGACGGAGTATGTGCATAGAAAATGTGTGATTCTAAGACAGGTGAAAAGGGTATGGCTAGGTAAATTAAATTCTTTCATTATACTCTTGACTGATTTGGGTACATTGTTTATGGTTAGATTTTGGACAGTTGTGATCCCATGTTCTAGAAGGTGTTTCAGGGATAAAAATGGAATTTTAGCCGCTAGTATAGTTAGAGGAAAGGTATAATTTATTATACGACCATCTGTATGGTGTTGGTTGAGAAGGAATCTCCAAGCCTTGAGCGATATTTGTATAGTTGGAGGAAGTTTATTCAGTTCCCATGGAGCCCAGGCGTCTTCCATTAGCAGTGCCGCAAGATCAGGTATCGGGGCTAGATATTGTTCGATTTCTACCCAGCGTGGTGTATCCGATTTGGCGAACCAATAGTGGAGTTGATCTAGTCTAGTTGCCCACATGTAGTCATATATGTCAACTAAACCCACCCCTCCTGCACTTTTGTGTGGGATTAGTTTGTTCTGTGAGCACCTAGCCTTCTCATCCCCCCATAGGAATTTCCATAAGAGCTTAGATAGGGATTTAAGGAGGTATGAGGGGATTTTTATAGGAAGTACTCTTAGGATATATAAAATTTGTGGAAAGATTAACATTTTAAATGCGGCTAGCCTTCCTAACCAGGAAAATTCCTGTTTTGCTATGTGTTTGGTTTGACTAACCAGATTGGCCAGCAGGGGTTTGACATTAGATTCCACCAACAGTTTTGTGGAGTCGGTCAGAGTTATGCCTAGATAAGGTATCCCATTTTTACACCAGCTGTACGGAAGGGAGCATTGTAGTGAGGTACTATCTGTGGGTGGTATTCCGAGATTTAAAACTAAGGATTTGGTGAAGTTTACCTTGTAGTACGAGATCTCACCAAATTTTTTCAATATCTCATGCGCTATAGGTAATGAGGTCTGTGGTTTTGTTAAAAGCAAAATGACATTGTCCGCGAATAGATTGATGACATGGGAGCTTTCTCCGAATCTGAAACCAGAGATTGAAGGATGCGTTCTAATGGCCTCCGCCAGAGGTTCAATCATCAAGTTGAAAATTGTTGGGGACAGAGGGCATCCCAGGCTAGTGCCATTAGTTATGTGGAATGGGGTTGACAGCATGCTGGACGTATATACTTGCGCCGAAGGGCTGGAGTATAAGGCGAGAACTGCATTCAGAATGTGTCCACCTAGACCAAACTTAGAGAGTGTCATTGACATATAAGTCCAGTGGATTCTGTCAAACGCCTTCTCTGCATCTATAGAGAGCAGCAGAGAAGGCGTTTTGGTTTTTTCAACATAGTGTAAAATATTAATAATTCTACGGGTGGCGTCTGAGGCTTGTCTTCCCCTCACAAAGCCCATCTGATCTCTTTTGATGAGGGATGGCATGAATTCAGCTAGGCGTTTGGCTAATAATTTAGCGTAGATTTTAATGTCAGTATTTAACAGGGATATCGGACGGAAGTTTGGAGGCGTATTGGGTTCTTTTCCAGGTTTTGGTATTGTGACTATAAATGCCTTCAACATTTCCAGGGGTAATGTAGCTGTGGTTGCAGCCTTAGTAAATACCGGTTGCATATGTGGTGCTAGTAAGTTGCTGAATAGTTTAAAGTACTCGTTCGAGAATCCATCGGGTCCTGGCGATTTGCCATTGGGTAAGGTATTAATAACCTTCTGGATTTCAAGCGTAGTAAAGGGAGAATTTAGAGAATGTAGTTGCGTCTCCGATAGAGAGGGTAAATGTAAGGCGTTCAGGAATTGTTGTATGTTGTCCTTTGTGGGTTAAGTAGTGGACGTGTCCTCATGTAAGTTATAAAGTGCACTGTAGTAGTCAGCGAACTGATTTGCGAGGTCTAGTGGGTTGGTGATCTTATGTTTAAGGGTAGGGTGGATCAGATGTGCTATCCTTGTTTTAGAAGTAATACCTTTGATTCTGTTAGCCAGGTATTTTCCCGCTCTGTTTGCATTAGCGTATGAGTTTAAGTTTAATCTCCTGAGATATGTGTCATATTTCTGTAACAGTAACTCTCTCAGTTTTTCTCCCAACTGTGAGAGTGACTGAGCATGGTTCGGGTTGGGGCAGGCTTTATTGAGTCTTTCTATGTTGTGTATTTCAGTTAGAATAGCATTAAGGTTAGCGGTATGACGTTTTTTTTTCATGTGTGCCTAATTGTATGAATATGCCTCTCATGTATACCTTGTGGGCGTTCCATATACTGTATGGGTCCTCTACTGAAAGTGCGTTTTCCTGAAAGAAGTTTTGGAGGTGTTGTGAGATTTCTGTTGATATTAGGGGGTCTTGCATTAATCTAGTGTTACTACGCCAGATGGGTGGTGAGGAGGAGACAGCCCGATCATTAATAGACAATGTGATAGCTGCGTGGTTTGACCACGTAATGTCGTGGATCTGAGACAGCACTGTTTTTTGTAACAACCATTTATCAACTAGAAATAAGTCAATGCGGGAGTAGGAGCAGTGCCTGTAAGAGAAAAAGGTGTAGTCTCGTTCATTTGCATGGTGACATCTACATACATCAAATAGATCAGTTTTTTGTAATATGCTGTTCAAACAGTTGTGATGGTTCCCTTTTTGAACCGAGGAGTCCAAAAGTAGATCTACAGTGAGTCTCCACAGACGAGGAGGTTACCATATATTTGAGATTGAACCTTCTTGAGCAATCTGTTTATGAAACGTGTCTGATGGGAATTGGGAGCATATAACGTGCATATGCTCAGTTTGAAGCAGTGGAGCTTGGTGTAAGTGGAACTGAATTAAGTGGAAGTTAAACACAAGAGTTAGAGTATACAAGTCTTGGTGTTTGGTTGCTGTCTGCTGTCTGTTGCTGTCTGCTGTCTGTTGCTGTCTGCTGTCTGTTGCTGTCTGCTGTCTGTTGCTGTCTGCTGTCTGTTGTCTGTTGCTGTCTGCTGTCTGTAGCTGTTTGCTGGGGTGCTTTTTGGGGGCTTTTCCTTTTGACTTTTGCTGTCACTTTTTAAATAGCTCTTTTTTTTTTTTTTTTTTTTTTCTGGTTTCATCAGTCTATCAATTAAGGGGTGTGGTTAATTGCTCACAGGTGACTATTTAACTGGTTGCAGGGCTCAGTGTGAGCGTGCTCAGTTTGAAGCAGTGGAGCTTGGTGTAAGTGGAACTGAATTAAGTGGAAGTTAAACACAAGAGTTAGAGTATACAAGTCTTGGTGTTTGGTTGCTGTCTGCTGTCTGTTGCTGTCTGCTGTCTGTTGCTGTCTGCTGTCTGTTGCTGTCTGCTGTCTGTTGCTGTCTGCTGTCTGTTGTCTGTTGCTGTCTGCTGTCTGTAGCTGTTTGCTGGGGTGCTTTTTGGGGGCTTTTCCTTTTGACTTTTGCTGTCACTTTTTAAATAGCTCTTTTTTTTTTTTTTTTTTTCTGGTTTCATCAGTCTATCAATTAAGGGGTGTGGTTAATTGCTCACAGGTGACTATTTAACTGGTTGCAGGGCTCAGTGTGAGCGTGCTCAGTTTGAAGCAGTGGAGCTTGGTGTAAGTGGAACTGAATTAAGTGGAAGTTAAACACAAGAGTTAGAGTATACAAGTCTTGGTGTTTGGTTGCTGTCTGCTGTCTGTTGCTGTCTGCTGTCTGTTGCTGTCTGCTGTCTGTTGTCTGTTGCTGTCTGCTGTCTGTAGCTGTTTGCTGGGGTGCTTTTTGGGGGCTTTTCCTTTTGACTTTTGCTGTCACTTTTTAAATAGCTCTTTTTTTTTTTTTTTTTTTTTTTCTGGTTTCATCAGTCTATCAATTAAGGGGTGTGGTTAATTGCTCACAGGTGACTATTTAACTGGTTGCAGGGCTCAGTGTGAGCGTGCTCAGTTTGAAGCAGTGGAGCTTGGTGTAAGTGGAACTGAATTAAGTGGAAGTTAAACACAAGAGTTAGAGTATACAAGTCTTGGTGTTTGGTTGCTGTCTGTTGCTGTCTGCTGTCTGTTGCTGTCTGCTGTCTGTTGCTGTCTGCTGTCTGTTGCTGTCTGCTGTCTGTTGTCTGTTGCTGTCTGCTGTCTGTAGCTGTTTGCTGGGGTGCTTTTTGGGGGCTTTTCCTTTTGACTTTTGCTGTCACTTTTTAAATAGCTCTTTTTTTTTTTTTTTTTTTTTTTTCTGGTTTCATCAGTCTATCAATTAAGGGGTGTGGTTAATTGCTCACAGGTGACTATTTAACTGGTTGCAGGGCTCAGTGTGAGCGTGCTCAGTTTGAAGCAGTGGAGCTTGGTGTAAGTGGAGCTGGATTAAGTGGGAGTTAAACACAAGAGTTAGAGTATACAAGTCTTGGTGTTTGGTTGCTGTCTGTTGCTGTCTGCTGTCTGTTGCTGTCTGCTGTCTGTTGCTGTCTGCTGTCTGTTGCTGTCTGCTGTCTGTTGTCTGTTGCTGTCTGCTGTCTGTAGCTGTTTGCTGGGGTGCTTTTTGGGGGCTTTTCCTTTTGACTTTTGCTGTCACTTTTTAAATAGCTCTTTTTTTTTTTTTTTTTTTTTTTCTGGTTTCATCAGTCTATCAATTAAGGGGTGTGGTTAATTGCTCACAGGTGACTATTTAACTGGTTGCAGGGCTCAGTGTGAGCGTGCTCAGTTTGAAGCAGTGGAGCTTGGTGTAAGTGGAACTGAATTAAGTGGAAGTTAAACACAAGAGTTTAAAACAGGAGGTTATAACAGGGGTCATAGTACCTGTGTAGTGTGAGTATCTGAGTGTTGTCTGAGTAGTGTGTTTGGATCGTTAGTACTGTGTATTGTGTACCTGTGTATTGTCTTGTTGTGTACCTGTGTATTGTCTTGAGTATTAGTGCCAGGAAGCTAGCTGTTAGGTAATTTAGACAGGGTAAAATTTCCCCAATCCTCACTAAATTTAATAGGTACGATGCCCGGCGGGTGTGGAGAGGCGGCTCTTTGTACATCTTGCCGCATGTATGCGTTCCTTGATCATCCGATCGAGGGCGAATACTGCTGTGCAAAATGTAAGCACATTGTTTCCCTGGAAGCCCAGGTTCTGAATCTAGGGAAGCAACTGTCAGCACTGAGAAGTCCCTCCATACTAAAGGTAAGCCAGGAACGTACATGGCAGGTGCCGGCAGGGGCCAGCACAGAGGCGGGTGGAGACAAAGAGGTGCAGGCACTAGCAAAGAGTAGATGGGTGACAGTCAGGAGGGGTAGAGGGGGAAGTGCCAGAGAGGCCGTTCCAGGACTGGAGCATCCCAATAAGTACGCTCCATTGAGTGACATTGGTGAAACCAGTCAGGGACCAGCACTGCTGGAGATGAGGGACTTTCCTAGCTGCCAGGGGAAGAACTCCTCCAGTGAGAGTGGGGGGGCAGCAAAGGGAAAGGAAAGACAGATTCTGGTGGTAGGGGACTCAATTCTTAGAAGGACAGAGAGGGCAATCTGTAACCAAGACCTGAAGCGCCGAACAGTATGTTGTCTACCGGGCGCTCGGGTTCGGCACATCACGGATCTTGTGGACAGATTACTGGGAGGGGCTGGGGAAGACCCGGCTGTCATGGTGCACGTTGGCACCAATGACAAAGTCAGAGGCAGATGGAGTGTCCTAAAGAACGATTTTAGGGACTTAGGAGCTAAATTGAGGAAAAGGACCTCCAAGGTAGTGTTCTCAGGAATACTACCGGTACATCGAGCCACACCAGAAAGGCAGAGGGAGATTAGGGAAGTAAACAAGTGGCTGAAGAGCTGGTGTAGTAAGGAGGGGTTTGGGTTCCTGGAGGACTGGGCCGACTTCTCAGTCGGTAACCGGTACTATAGAAGGGACGGACTGCACCTAAATGAGGAGGGTGCAGATCTGCTGGGAATGAAGATGGCCAAAAAGTTAGAGGGGTTTTTAAACTAGGCGATGGGGGGGAGGGTCCAGAGACAGTGATAGCCAGCGCGGAAGATATTCCAGAGGGTAGTATTGGGGGCATTAGTGGTAGGTTAACCAAAGCACAAAAACACAAGGTGAGTATAGTAGCAAGTCCTAGTTGCAATCTTGAAACACCCAATACGAGGACAATATGCGACCAGTCTAAACTATGTGGCATGTTCACCAATGCCAGGAGCATGGCGGACAAGATGGGTGAACTAGAGATACGGTTGTACAAGGAGGATTTGGATTTTGTGGGAATTTCAGAGACCTGGTTCAACAGCTCTCATGATTGGCTGGCAAACATTCAAGGGTATACCCTATACCGCAAGGATAGAGAAGGTAAAAAAGGGGGAGGGGTATGCCTATATATCAAGAATAATGTACAAGTGAGTGTGAGAGATGACATCACTGAGGGGGCTAGGAAGGAGGTGGAATCTTTATGGGTAGAGCTCCAAAGGGATGAAGCTAAGGGGAAAATAATACTGGGAGTATGCTATAGGCCCCCAAACCTGAGGGAGGAAGTGGAGACGGATCTCCTATCACAAATTGGATTAGCAGCAAGGATGGGAAGTGTTATCATAATGGGGGATTTTAATTATCCAGACATAGACTGGGCGGAGGGAACCGCGCATTCATTTAAGGCTCGCCAGTTCCTTAGTGTTTTGCAGGACAATTTTATGGGTCAGATGGTAGACGCACCAACTAGAAATAAAACATTACTAGATCTACTGATTACCAATAATACAGACCTGATAACAGATGTGGTAATACGGGGCAATTTAGGTAACAGCGATCACAGGTCAATTAGTTTCAGTATAAATCACACAAATAGGAAACATGAAGGGAACACAAAGACACTGAATTTCAAAAGAGCCAACTTCCCTAAACTACAAACCTTGCTAAAAGGCATAAATTGGGATAAAATATTAGGAACAAAGAATACGGAGGAGAGATGGGTTTGCTTTAAGAGCATATTAAATAAGGGCATTAGCCAATGTATCCCATTGGGTAATAAATTTAAAAGAGCGAACAAACATCCTGGATGGCTTAACTCCAATGTAAAAATGCATATAAAAGCAAAGGAGAAGGCCTTCAAAAAATACAAGGTTGAGGGATCATCCTCAGCATTCAGACTTTATAAAGAATGCAATAGGAAATGTAAGGGTGCAATTAGGACGGCTAAGATAGAACATGAAAGACACATAGCGGAGGAAAGCAAAAAAAATCCCAAGAAATTCTTTAAGTATGTAAACAGTAAAAAAGGGAGGACAGACCATATTGGCCCCATAAAGAATGAGGAAGGACATCTGGTTACAAAGGATGGGGAGATGGCGAAGGTATTGAATTTATTCTTCTCCTCAGTCTTCACAAGTGAATCGGGGGGCTTCAGTAACCAAAACTGCAGTGTTTATCCTCATGACACATCACAGGAAGCACCTCCATGGTTAACAGAGGACGGAATTAAAATTAGACTTGAGAAACTTAACATTAATAAATCACCGGGACCAGATGGCTTGCATCCGAGGGTACTTAGGGAACTCAGTCAGGTGATTGCCAGACCGTTGTTCCTAATATTTACAGACAGTCTATTGACTGGAATGGTACCAGCTGATTGGAGAAAAGCCAATGTAGCACCAATATTTAAAAAGGGCCCAAAAAATATTCCTGGGAATTACAGACCAGTTAGCCTAACATCAATAGTATGTAAACTCTTGGAGGGGATGATAAGGGACTATATACAAGATTTTAGTAATAAGAATGATTTCATTAGCAGTAATCAGCATGGATTCATGAAGAATCGTTCTTGCCAAACCAATCTATTAACCTTCTATGAGGAGGTGAGTTGCCATCTAGATAAAGGAAGGCCCGTAGACGTGGTGTATCTGGATTTTGCAAAAGCATTTGACACAGTTCCCCATAAACGTTTACTGTACAAAATAAGGTGCGTTGGCATGGACCATAGGGTGAGTACATGGATTGAAAACTGGCTACAAGGGCGTGTTCAGAGGGTGGTGATAAATGGGGAGTACTCAGAATGGTCAGGGGTGGGTAGTGGGGTTCCCCAGGGTTCTGTGCTGGGACCAATCCTATTTAATTTGTTCATAAACGACCTGGAGGATGGGATAAAGAGTTCAATCTCTGTATTTGCAGACGATACTAAGCTAAGCAGGGCAATAAGTTCTCTGCAGGATGTGGAAATCTTGCAAAAAGACCTGAACAAATTAATGGGGTGGGCGACTACATGGCAAATGAGGTTCAATGTAGAAAAATGTAAAATAATGCATTTGGGTGGCAAAAATATGAATGCAATCTATACACTGGGGGGAGAACCTCTGGGGGAATCTAGGATGGAAAAGGACCTGGGGGTCCTAGTGGATGATAGGCTCAGCAATGGCATGCAATGCCAAGCTGCTGCTAATAAAGCAAACAGAATATTGGCATGCATTAAAAGGGGGATCAACTGCAGAGATAAAACGATAATTCTCCCGCTCTACAAGTCTCTGGTCCGGCCGCACCTGGAGTATGCTGTCCAGTTCTGGGCACCAGTCCTCAGGAGGGACGTACTGGAAATGGAGAGAGTACAAAGAAGGGCAACAAAGCTAATAAAGGGTCTGGAGGATCTTAGTTATGAGGAAAGGTTACAAGCACTGAACTTATTCTCTCTGGAGAAGAGACGCTTGAGAGGGGATATGATTTCAATTTACAAATACTGTAATGGTGACCCCACAATAGGGATAAAACTTTTTCGCAGAAGAGAGTTTAATAAGACTCGTGGCCACTCATTACAATTAGAAGAAAAGAGGTTTAACCTTAAACTACGTAGAGGGTTCTTTACTGTAAGAACGGTAAGGATGTGGAATTCCCTTCCACAGGCGGTGGTCTCAGCGGGGAGCATTGATAGCTTCAAGAAACTATTAGATAATCACCTGAATGACCGCAATATACAGGGATATGTAATGTAATACTGACACATTATCACACACATAGGTTGGACTTGATGGACTTGTGTCTTTTTTCAACCTCACCTACTATGTAACTATGTAACTATGTAACGTTACGAGTGTATAGGGTTTAGAGTTGATGTCTCCTTTGACTATAAGATAACGTTGTCATCCACAGTGGTTTCCTTCAATTGAAAGGTCAGAGTATTTCTGATTGCCAGCAGCACTCCGCCTTTTTTCTGACCAGGTGTGCAGGCTAAGAAGACATGGGGGAATTCTCTGTGTGTACATTTGGGAGTCTTTGAGACTTGGAAGTGGGTCTCTTGTACACATAATATTTCTGCTTTGTGTTTTTTCGCCTCCGCCCACATTGAAAATCTTTTTGTGGGGTGGTTTGGGCCCCTGGCATTAATAGATAGGCATTTGAAAACCATGGGCGAGGGTGAATGTAATGTGGGTTGTTGTCATACTTGTGTACTCACTGTGGCCTTGACTCTCCATCATAGGGGCCGGTCTTCCATTCAGTGGAGCCAAGGTAAAAGGCGTCTTCGCAGGCAGAGAATATTGTACGTTGTCTTCAAGATGATGCACGGTATACATGGTGCATAAAGAACAATAAAAAATAAACATAAAGAAAGAAAAAGGTATAAGTAGAACTTTAAGAACAAGATCTTTAAACCAATCAATTTGCAGGCGTAACTGCTGCGTACTAAATGGAGGGATAAGACAAGGGTTGTAACAACGAACCCCTGTATCTAGAGAGATATGATTACTGATTAAGCATTATGTATACGAGTCCCATCAGTATTTTTCTTGGATCTTTTCCTTGAGACCACCTGCCAGTCTTCCTGTAGTGGAGACGGTTGTGGATAAGGTGAGTTATGAACTGTCGGTTCAGGTAGAATACCCCATTGGCGTAGGGCCGCAATGCCCTCCTCCAGAGTGGAAATCAGGGTGGAGACCCCATTGTGGGTGGCATACAACTTTGCAGGGTATCTCCATTTGTGGAGTATCTTGTTGTTCCTTAGGGCTTTAGTGATCGTTGCCAAGTTGCCGCGTTGTTGCAGGGTGTGTCGGGATAAATCTGGGAGCAGCTGAATAGCCGCATATGGTGGGTGTTTGATTACCTCTTTGCGGGAGGCCATGAGGAGCTGCTCTTTCACATGGTAATAATGTACCCTGAGAAGTACTTCTCTGGGGATATGATCTGGGAGGAAAGTAGGCTTGGGGATCCTGTGTATTCGGTCCACTATGAGGTCCTGTGGTGACAGGGCGGGTATCAGAGTGGAGAATAGCGTTTGGGCATATTGTAGAAGTTGGGGGGCAGGTATATCTTCAGGTATTCCCCAAATTTTGAGGTTGTTCCTCCTGGATCTAACTTCTAAATCTGCCACCTTGTTCTTAAGCCATGTTATCTCTTCATTTTGTGTGTTGTGAGCATGCACTAGTGTATTGAAAGACGTTGAATAGTCGTCCATTTTATACTCTATGTGATTTACCCTGCCGCCTAAGGCCTGCACTTCTCTTTGGCAGTTTCTGATTTCTGCAGTCATGTCAGCTTTTAGAGATGCTTTTAGTGATAGAAGCATTTCTTTTAGGACTGTGTCAGAAACAGGCCTGTCTGCTGTGTGGAATGATACTATAGGATCCTGCAGGGGCTGTGCTGTGGAGCTGTCCTTATCAGAGGGCCCACTTACCTCCATAGTAGGATATTCCAGCAGCCTTTCTGGTGAGGTAATCCTCTGCTTTTGCTTGGCCGGACTTCTGGTTGTGGGACTAGAGGTCCCAGAGAAGGATCCACTGCAGGATGCGAGCTTGTTGGCCAGCGTGGAGTGATTCAGCTGCCCCTTGTGCTGCATTGTGGCCTTGTATTTCGGCTTCTTCATGTGCACTCCGCTGCCATTTTTCTGTAGGCCGCGGGCAGAGAAGAAGCTGTCCATCTTCTGGGGCTGCTGTGGGTTTTTGCGGTGCCTCGGCATGCGTGCATGCAGCGGAGTCTGGATGTAGTTTGCCAGCTAGCAGGTGTGTGGATTGTGCCAATGGGCTCGGATGTATGCTGATTCTCTCTGGTGGCCGAGCGGAGCTCTCAGCTCATGTGTCCATGTTGGAGCTCAGTCGCCACGCCCCCTCACATTATAGATTTTTTTAAAGCAAAGGCCCTACAGATTAAAATGGTGGGTGTTTCATTTTTTTTTTTCAAACATTATTTGCGCATTGATTTTTCAAACGCATTTTTTGGGGAAAAAACACACTTTTTTTTATTTTAATGCACTAAAACACACTATATTGCCAAAATGTTTGATTTAATAAAAAAGATGATCTTAGGCCAAGCACATAGATACCAAACACGACATGCTTTAAAATTGCGCACAAACGTGCAGTGGAGACAAACTACATACATTTTTAAAAGCCTTTAAAAGTCTTACAGGTTACCACTTTAGATTTACAGAGGAGGTCTACTGCTAAAATTACTGCCCTCGATCTGACCTTTGCAGTCATACCTCACATGCATGGTGCAATTGCCAGAGCAGGGGGGGCAGGGGTGCTTTTTTTTTTTTTTTTTTTTTTTTTTTGCTTTTTTATTTTCAAACTGTTTCTTTCATTTTTTTAAAATCTTTTTTTGTTATGTCAGGGAATGTAAATATCCCCTATGATAGCAATAGGTAGTGACAGGTACTCTTTTTTTGAAAAAATTGGGGTCTATTAGACCCTGGATCTCTCCTCTGCCCTCAAAGCATCTGGCTACACCAAGATCCGTGTGATAAAATGCATTCCAAATTCCCCAATGGCCCTGTTTACATTTGTCGAAATCTAAGTCAGCTTCCGTTTTCTTAGGCATAGAGATTATTGGAGCCATTCTGGTCTCTGATCAGCTCTATGGTCAGCTGGCCGAATCACTGACTGCATTCTCAGGTTCCCTGTTTGGACAGGAGAGCCAGAGAAAAACATGGAAGACGGTGGGGGGGGGACATTCCCCTGCCTGTAAAAGCAGTCTAGAGGCTAATTGGCTGCTAGGATTGCTTTTACATGACAGCCAACCGCTGACTGAAAAGAATGATACCAAGATAATGCCTAAACCTGCAGGCATCATTCTGGTATAACCACTCAAAATCCAGCAACATAACAATACGTTGCTGGTCCTTGTTGGGCATATATTGTAATCTTTTTTTTTTCATGCAGCCTGTGGGCTGAACGAAAAAAAGATATTGATCGGTGGTGGGTATGCCAACCATTAGAATACCTCCCTTCATCCACCCACTTCTAATGATGGACGTACATGCACCATTTATATATGCCAAAGCATGGGGGCATCCGCCCCAAAAGTTAGGAGCAAATTGCTCCTCCGCCCCTGCTGTCCCCATGCTTCGCTGTTGCTGTCAAGATAAATAAATCCGCGCTGCAGCTGAATGGCATACCTGAAAACAAAAAAATGGTTAACAATAAAACACAGTAAACAGTAAAGTATATCTTTTGTAACTGTAACCGGTTCCAGGTTCGGGTCTCTCAAAATGTGATGGCATCTTGGGAAACCCTGTGAAAGTGTACCTAGTCTGTGCAATGCTGTACCCTACGCTAATACTCAACTAGTGTATGTTAGCATTCAAAACATTCACCAATGCAAAGACAAGGATTGTCAGGACAGGAGGGACAATAATAGCGGGTGTCACGCCTATATCCGCGCTTTCTACAGACACAACATTTTCTTTGGGGGGCTCGTTGGGTAGGGGTACTCTGGAGGACATAAGGAAAATGCCTCTCATGCAGCCGGCTTACTGCATTTGGTTGGGGAAGGAGAGGTGGAGCACTGTCTGGAAACAGAAGGGCTCTGATGATCTCTTCCTGAAATTAAAGGAAGGATCCAGTCCATCCTTAAGCTCTGTATAGCACATGAGCGTTCAGCTAAGCCAATTGAAATAAGTATACAGACACTTTTTTATAACAGCGTCTGGCCTTACGGGCAACTAGGTACAGTGCCAACAACTGGTCGTTGAGGTCCACCCCTCCCATATTTTGGTTATATTCATGGACACAGAGGGGTTTCTCCACAACACCAGTCGCCGCAGTAATTTGGACAGTCGTGTCTGCATGAAGGGAGGTAAGAACGAAAACATTCTTCTTATCCCTCCACTTCATAGTGAGCAAGTTATTACACTTCAAGCAGGCTCTCTCCCCCAGCCTAAGACGGGAATCTACAAGCCACTGGAGAAAGCCCCGGCGATTAGATCGCACGGTGCCACATGCTCCAATCTGATGATCAAACAAGTGACTAAAAAGTGGCTAGTGCTTCCTATATAGTCAGGGCAGTTTGTCAGCTCTACGTGACTATCTTTGCCCTCGTAAACCATAAAACTACATGTATAGCCTGTGGCCCTGTCACAGAGCTTATACATCTTTACCCCGTATCTGGCACGCTTGCTGGGAAGGTACTGTTTGAATGACAAGTGGCCAGAAAACTTAATCAGGGACTCATCAATTTAGACAACTTGATTGGGAGTAAACACGTCTGCAAAACGTTGGTTGAAGTGGTTTACGAAGGGCTGAATTTTGTAGAGCCGATCGTATCCAGGGTTTCCACGAGGACGACAGAGTTCATTGTTGTTGAAATGCATGAACCGCAAGATCTGCTCGTATCGTGCCCTGGTCATGGAGGCAGAGAACAAAGGCATATGGTGAATTGGGTCAGTGGACCAATATGACCGCAACTCACTCTTTTTAGTTATTCCCATGTTGAGGGATAGGCCCAGAAAGAGCTTAAACTCGGAAACCGTAATTGGTCTCCAATCTCTGGCAAGGGAGGACTGGGGAATAGTGGCGATTTGTTGACCAGCGTACAAATTGCTTTGGTCCACAATAGATCTATAAAGATCTTCGGTGAAAAACAGCGAATAAAAATCAAGTGACTTAAAATCAACTGTTTCCACCTGAATGCCGGGTTGGCCAGTGAATGGGGGAAGTACGGATGCTGCAGAAGTGGTGGGTTCCCAATTAGGATTGGCGAATGCAGCAGGAAGAGCACTATGGACACAACGGGCCTGTGTTTGTCTTCTTCGTGGCAGCGGGACACTACTTGTGCTTGCAACCTCACCAGCTTGAACTGCACTTATGGGACTCGCCACATCACCACGTGATAATGCAGTGCTGGATGTACGACCAGGGTGTACTAGGCCGCTGGTGCTTTCCAGTTCACCAGAAGGAATAGCTGCGCTAGTACTGCTCTGCTTCATACGATGGACCTGTGGTTCGCTTAGTGACACTGGCGACGCAGGGGTCATCAAGGGGTTAAACCTTTATTAGGGGGGTTAGGGGGGTACCCTAGCCCTAAAGTGGCTTACCACTAACTGCCCTACCACTTAAAACGGTCGCAAATGACACCAATGCAATAAACAGTAAAAAAAAAAAACTGCTATTGGTGGGTATATCTGCATTAGGCGGTCTGCAAGTGGTCAGACAAAGTAACATATAATGTATAAAATGTCCATTGTGCTGACAAATTAAAACAATAACACATGAAAAGTGCCGCATTATGTTGAAGTAACCAATGTGATATGACACATACAGTATAAATAATGTGCATGAATGACTTAGTGCAAAACCTGCATAATATCAAACATATTAAATAATAAAATAAAAAATGTCCATTGTGCTGGCAAAGCAAAATCCTGTGATAGTGTTCCAAAGTTGACAAGGTGACAACAAACTTGTGCCCCCCCCCCCGCCGTTCACATCTTCTCACTTCAGGGCATGTGACCGCACACCTAAGTTTAATCAAAAAACGTCTGTGAACCACCCCTAGGTTCTATGTGAATGAAGCTCTTTGGGATCCTGAGATGTCCAGCAGTAAGTTCCTCCATCCATATATAAAAATTAAGTCTAAATGGTGTTTTATCGTTAAAAAACATATTTTATTTATAAAACATCAATCTGGGTGCTTACATCTTCCAGGTGCTGAAGTGCACCACTCTATAGCAGATCAAATAAATAAACGATGAGATACAGCATATTCTATACATGCTACAGAACCCCACTTTAAGTGAAACAATAAAAATGAAAAATTAATTTAAATATAGTGCATGGGGGTCCCCTTATTCTGCCTGTAAAGTGGCACATCTATAGCATGTACAGTATAAAACATGCTGTAGCAAAAAAATGACATTTCTAAAGAAAAATACTGAATATCTAGCAAAAAGAAACTATTAAACTGTACAGCTTTTATTTCTTGGCAGTTTCTGTATAACATATATTACAGTATCAGTGTCTTTATATATGTGCCCTTAGCGTGTTTATATGCTATTTTTTATGTAGTAATAAAAATCTTTTTTATACTTGTAAAGTAACTTATATGTATTCTTGTGATATACAATAAACCTAAAAGCAAAATAAATCATTAATCCAGCGCTTGTGGAAAATAAATTGACATAGATAAAAAACATATGCACATAGTGCACGTAGGTCTGCGAGTGCACGTAGGTCTGCGAGTGGCCTGCGAGTGCACGTAGGTCTGTGAGTGGCCTGCGAGTGCACATAGGTCTGCGAGTGCATGTAGGTCTGCGAGTGGCCTGCGACTGCACGTAAGTCTGCGAGTGCACATAGATCTGCGAGTGCACGTAGGTCTGCGAGTGCACGTAGGTCTGCGACTGTTCTGCGAGTGCACGTAGGTCTGTGAGTACTGTACAAGACTATTGTCTTGTTGTGTACCTGTGTATTGTCTTGAGTATTAGTGCCAGGAAGCTAGCTGTTAGGTATAATCCCCAATCCTCACTAAATTTAATAGGTACAATGCCCGGTAGGTGTGGAGAGGCGACTCTTTGTACATCTTGCTGCATGTATGCATTCCTTGATCATCCGATCGAGGGGCGAATACTGCTGTAAGCACATTGTTTACCTGGAAGCCCAGGTTCTGAATCTGGGGAAGCAACTGTCAGCACTGAGAAGTCCCTCTAAAAAGTTAGAGGGGTTTTTAAACTAGGTGATGGGGGGAAGGTCCAGAGGTAGAGATAGTCAGCGCGGAAGATATTCCAGAGGGTAGTATTGGGGGCATTAGTGGTAGGTTGACCAAAGCACAAAAACACAAGGTAAGTATAGTAGCAAGTCCTAGTTGCAATCTCGAAACACCCAATACGAGGACAATATGCGACCAGTCTAAACTATGTGGCATGTTCACCAATGCCAGGAGCATGGCGGACAAGATGGGTGAACTAGAGATACTGTTGTACGAGGAGGATTTGGATTTTGTGGGAATTTCAGAGACCTGGTTCAACAGCTCTCATGATTGGCTGGCAAACATTCAAGGTTATACCCTTTACCGCAAGGATAGAGAGGGTAAAAAAGGGGAAGGGGTGTGCCTATATATCAAGAATAATGTACAAGTGAATGTGAGAGATGACATCACTGAGGGAGCTAGGGAGGAGGTGGAATCCTTACGGGTAGAGCTCCAAAGGGATGAAGCTAAGGGAAAAATAATACTGGGAGTATGCTATAGGCCCCCTAACCTGAGGGAGGAAGTGGAGACAGATCTCCTATCACAATTTGGATTAGCAGCAAGGATGGGAAGTGTTATCATAATGGGGGATTTTAATTATACAGGCATAGACTGGGCGGAGGAAACCGCACATTCATTTAAGGCTCGCCATTTCCTTATTGTCCTGCAGGACAATTTTATGGGTCAAATGGTAGACGCACCAACTAGAAATAAAACATTACTGGATCTACTGATTACCAACAATACAGACCTGATCACGGATGTGGAAATACAGGGCAATTTAGGTAACAGCGATCACAGGTCAATTAGTTTCAGTATAAATCACACAAATAGGAAGCATAAAAGGAATACAAAGACACTGAATTTCAAAAGAGCCAACTTCAACTACAAACCTTGCTAAAAGGCATAAATTGGGATAAAATATTAGGAACAAAGAATAAGGAGGAGAGATGGGTTTGCTTTAAGAGCATATTAAATAAGGACATTAGCCAATGTATCCCATTGGGTAATAAATTTAAACAAGAAAGAAACAACAAGAAATGTAAGGGTGCAATTAGGACGGCTAAGATAGAACATGAAAGACACATAGCGGAGGAGAGCAAAAAAAATCCCAAGAAATTCTTTAAGTATGTAAACAGTAATGCCCTGTACACACGGTAGGATTTTCCGATGGAAAATGTGTGATAGGACCTTGTTGTTGGAAATTCCGACCATGTGTAGGCTCCATCACACATTTTCCATAGGAATTTCCGACACACAAAGTTTGAGAGCTTGCTATAAAATTTTCCAACAACAAAATCCGTTGTCGAAAATTCCGATCGTGTGTACACAAATCCGACGCACAAAGTGCCATGCATGCTCAGAATAAATTAAGAGATGAAAGCTATTGGCTACTGCCCCATTTATAGTCCCGATGTATGTGTTTTACTTCACCACGTTCAGAACGATCGGATTTTCCGACAACTTTGTGTGACCGTGTGTATGCAAGACAAGTTTGAGCCAACATCCGTCGGAAAAAATCCATGGATTTTGTTGTCGGAATGTCCGATCAATGTCCGACCGTGTGTACAGGGCATTAAAAAGGGAGGACAGACCATATTGGCCCCATAAAGACTGAGGGAGGACATCTGGTTACAAAGGATGGGGAGATGGCGAAGGTATTGAATTTATTCTTCTCCTCAGTCTTCACGAGTGAATCGAGGGGCTTCAGTAGCCAAAACTGCAGTGTTTATCCTCATGACACAACACAGGAAGCACCTCCATGGTAACAGAGGACAGAATTAAAATTAGACTTGAGAAATGTAACATTAATAAATCACCAGGACCGGGTGGCTTGCATCCAAGGGTACTTAGAGAACTCAGTCAAGTGATTGCCAGACCATTGTTCCTAATTTTTACAGACTGTCTACTGACCGGAATGGTACCAGCTGATTGGAAAAAAGCCAATGTAGCACCAATATTTAAAAAGGGCCCAATATACATCCATGGGAATTACAGACCAGTTAGCCTAACATCAATAGTATGTAAACTCTTGGAGGGGATGATAAGGGACTATATACAAGATTTTAGTAATGAGAACGGTATCATTAGCAGTAATCACCATGGATTCATGAAGAATCGTTCTTGCCAAACCAATCTACTAACCTTCTATGAGGAGGTGAGTTGCCATCTAGATAAAGGAAGGCCCGTAGACGTGGTGTATCTGGATTTTGCAAAAGCATTTGACACAGTTCCCCATAAATGTTTACTGTACAAAATAAGGTTCGTTGGCATGGACCATAGGGTGAGTACATGGATTGAAAACTGGCTACAAGGGCGAGTTCAGATTGTGGTGATAAATGGGGAGTACTCGGAATGGTCAGGGGTGGGTAGTGGGATTCCCCAGGGTTCTGTGATGGGACCAATCCTATTTCGTTTGTTCATAAACGACCTGGAGGATGGGATAAACAGTTCAATCTCTGTATTTGCAGACGATACTAAGCTAAGCAGGGCAATAACTTCCCTGCAGAATGTGGAAACCTTGCAAAAAGATCTGAACAAATTAATGGGGTGGGCAACTACATGGCAAATAATGTTCAATGTACAAAAATGTAAAATAATGCATTTGGGTGGCAAAAATATGAATGCAATCTATATACTGGGGGGAGAACCTCTGGGGGAATCTAGGGTGGGAAAGGACCTGGGGGTCCTAGTAGATGATAGGCTCAGCAATAGCATGCAATGCCAAGCTGCTGCTAACAAAGCAAACAGAATATTGGCATGCATTAAAAAGGGGATCAACTCCAGAGATAAAACGATAATTCTCCCACTCTACAAGACTCTGGTCCGGCGGCACCTGGAGTATGCTGTCCAGTTCTGGGCACCAGTCCTCAGGAGGGACGTACTGGAAATGGAGCGAGTACAAAGAAGGGCAACAAAGCTAATAAAGGGTCTGGAGGATCTTAGTTATGAGGAAAGGTTGCGAGCACTGAACCTATTCTCTCTGGAGAGAGGGGATATGATTTCAATATACAAATACCGTACTGGTGACCCTACAATAGAAATAAAACTTTTTCGCAGAAGAGAGTTTAACAAGACTCGTGGCCACTCATTAAAATTAGAAGAAAAGAGGTTTAACCTTAAACTACGTAGAGGGTTCTTTACTGTAAGAGCGGCAAGGATGTGGAATTCCCTTCCACAGGCAGTGGTCTCAGCGGGGAGCATCGATAGCTTCAAGAAACTATTAGATAAGCACCTGAATGACAGCAACATACAGGGATATAAAATGTAATACTAACACATAATCACACATAGGTTGGACTTGATGGACTTGTGTCTTTTTTCAACCTCACCTACTATGTAACTATGTAACTATATAAGCAGCTGCTATTATATACAAAACAATCAATATCACATATGCTTTAAAACGATAACACACAGTTATAATCAATAAAACAAAAGCAGCGCTCATCCGATGTATTGCACACCTTGCTTCCAAACAGTTCAAAGTGATTACACCCTGTGACAGGTGAGTCCATATAAAACTTTTTCAGCTGAGTGTTTCTTTGGGGATTCATCAGGTAAATATGTATAAGCAAACCTTCACCACCCCTTGTGATACCACTCCCCTCAAAATTTGCACTCACCGGATATGCAAAGAACATACGCCTTTTGGTGATAACTTTCACATCATCATGTCACTCGAGATCAGGGTCTTCCACCAGTCTCATTATCTCATTATTCCCATAAGAACTCCCTTTTTTGCATTGCACTTACAATAAAATAATTAAAA
Organism: Lithobates clamitans; assembly: GCA_037952925.1. Classification (NCBI taxonomy): domain Eukaryota; kingdom Metazoa; phylum Chordata; class Amphibia; order Anura; family Ranidae; genus Lithobates; species Lithobates clamitans. The sequence goes on from JBBGZY010001416.1 coordinate 5,654,918, forward strand.
AACATCATTTGAATGTATATAAGACACTTTGCAGCAAAATCTCTCTCACCGATCCTTAGAAATCCTATCAGTGGTGATTGCCGGGTAGAGTTCATAGCTGCTGGCAGTCTCACAAGCCATGTGGTCACGCCCAGATGCGTTTCGTCATTCCGTCTTTGTCAATGGGCATGGCTACATGACACGGGTGAGTATATTTATAGCAACTTGAGGTGTTAACCCCATCAGCTCTCACAGCCGAATGGCTCCCCAGGTATCATCGCGGGCCACTGGAAAAATGTAAGGAGCTGCGTGCGTGGATTGTATCACAGCACTAGAGATGGGCTTGATGTTTGAGACTAATGTAATTTTGACTCGAACATCAGCTGTTCATTTGTTCATTGAACAAACAAACATATGGAGCTCCCCTTAATGCACTGCGAGATTTCAGTGCATTGATGCTGGTGATTGGCCAAAGCATGCACCTGACCTGCATGCTTTGGCCAATCACAGCGCAATGTGCTGTGAGAGCCATGATTGGTCAAAGGCAGGGTGCCTTTGGGCAATCATGGCTCAGGGGCTAAGTCCACGCCCCACACTATAAAAGGCTGCTGCTTACACGGCAGCTGGATATAGTGAAATAATGGAGATTAGGCAGGTAGTTAGCGTAGTGTTTAGTCAGTCAGTGTAGTATATATATATATATTGTAATAGTGAGAGTCCCTGTCACTGTGAAAAGGGATGGAAAATGGACACAGAGTTTGCATGTCAGGTGACTGCAGTGCTACAAAGGGTAGCTTTGAAAGGGAGAAAACTGTGTTGGCAGCTTTCTCCAGGTTTTGGTATTCGGTCATGGGGCTCTGTAGTTTGGAGATTCCATAGTGTCTTGGGTGGGACGGGATCTCCAACCCTGTGTCCAGACTTTGTAGATTACCAGCAGGGTGTGTGCTCAGGTGAGCACAGCACTTATAATGAGGTTATGGGAAGACCTCATGGCTCCCAGTTGGAGACTGCTCCACACCCAGAGAGACAGGAGGTCTTCAGGAGTCAGAGGGGCTGCAGGAGGCAGCCAGAACGTGTAACTGCAAGAGGCAGTGGATTAGCCTGAGGACTAAGCCCAAAGCGGAGCTGTGGGCGCTAAAGTGAAGCCATTCACATTGAGGAATCCTGTGGTCTGTGTGACCAGGATAAAGAGCAGAGGTACTGCTAAAGAGCCAGGTGGGCTAGCATTTTCTATTGTGTTTACTTGCTGGAGATGAACCCCTGCGTGGGAACCCTTTATGTTACAGATTTTTATTTGCCTTTTTAATAAAAATGGGCTACCATGCCCTTAAATATAGTTCCTGACTGGCTTGAATCACTGACAAACGCATCTGCCACGAGAGCTAATGGTCCCCGATATTTATATATATATATATATATATATATATATATATATATATATATTACAGTTCAGAGTATATAGTGTAGTTGTTGTAGTATACTGTATAAAATACAGTTTAGAGTATATAGTGTAGTTAGTGTATTATATATAATACTGTTCAGTGTATATAGTGCAGTTAGTATAGTATATATATTACAGTTCAGAGTATACAGTATAGTGTAGTCAGTGTAGTATGTATAATACAGTTCAGAGTACATAGTGCAGTCCGTGTAGTATATATAATACACTTCAGAGTATATAGTGCAGTTTGTGTAGTGTATATATAATAGACTTCAGAGTATACAGTATAGTGTAGTCAGTGTTGTGTATATATAATAGAGTTCAGAGTATATAGTGCAGTCAGTGTAGTCTATATAATACAGTGGGGAATATATAGTGCATTCAGTGTAGTATATATAATACAGTGCATGGTATATAGTGCATTGCAGAGTATATAATACAGTGTATTGAAGTGGTTAAGGGGAACCCCATGACAGAATTAAGAACAAAAATAGTATGGGTATCCATACCAGATCCTTATCCGAATATGCAGCCTGGCAGGCCAGGAAAAGGAGGCGATGAGCGAGTGGAGTGCCCCCCTCCTGAACCATACCAGGCCGCTTTCCTTCAACATGGGGAGCGTGCTTTGGGGTGGCCCCAAAGCACCTTGTCACCATGTTGATGGGGACAAGGGCCTCTTCCCGACATCCCTGGCTGGTGGTTGTTGGGGTCTGCGGGCAGGGAGATTATCGGAATCTGTAAGCCCCCTTTAAGAAGGGGGCCCCCAGATTCTGCCCCCCTATGTGAATGGGTATCTGGTACATTGTACCCCTACCAATTCACCAAAAAAAGTGTCAAAGTAAAAACCACAACAGACAGTTTTTGATTATTGCTTTATTTAAAAGGATCCCGCAATGTCCATCCATCTTTAATAATGCTGCCTGACGGACCCGAAAAATAGAAAAAAATTAAAACGTTCCGCCTCCATGGGAGGCCTCCTGGGAACTACTGTCTTTTGGCTTTGACAGCTGATATATAGGCCAGGGCAGGGCCAACCGGTGATGTAACTGAGCGACCCCGCCTCCTTATGATTTCATGTGATGTCAGAGCGGGCGGGTTCATCCAGTTACGTCAGCGGGTGGCCCCGCCCTTGCCTATATAACAGCTGTCAAAGCCAAAAGACAGCGTCTTATATATATATATATATATATATATTCAAATGCTGGTTTTTAATTATTTCATTGTAAGTGAAATGCAAAAGTGGGTGTTTTTATGGGATTAAAAGCCTTAACAGGATCACACTATGAGGTCTGTTTCCCTTTGTTATGAGATACTGAGACTGGTGGAAGACTCTGATCTCGATTGACATGATGATGTGAAAGTTATCACCAAAAGGCGTATTTACTTTGCATATATGGTTAGTGCAAATTTTAAGGGGAGCGGTATCATGAAGTGTGGTGAAGGTTTACTTACATATATAAATATATACACCCGATTATTCCCCAAAGAAACACTCAGCAGGAAAAAGTTTTATATGGACTCACCTGTCACAGGGTGTAATCACTTTAAACTGTTTGGAAGCAAGGTATACACCAGATGAGAGCTGCTTTTGCTTATTCATTATAACTGTGTGTTATTATTTTTAAGCATATGTGATATTGATTATTCTTGTGACATATTAAAATATCTATGGGAACAACCATTTAAAAGCCCCACCCCCTACATATGACTATGTTCTCCTTTTTATGCACTGTTTATTGGGCTGGGGTTCCCTTGGATTTGAGCCCCTTGGTCTAACAGAACCCTCACCTTGTACTTCTAACTTTTTTATTTCTCTGGGCATTGCTGATACTGGAAATCAGGTCTTTAGTAAAACATTATTTTACATCTTCTCCAGAGAACAGCCGGAGTTTGTTCTATTGGATGAAAGTTTAGAGATACATTTAGACTTTTTTTACTTCTTTAAGCAGTAAAAACTTTTAATATCACTGTTGAGTTTGATTCCCCTTATAGGTGATATTCTGGAGGCTGGTTACCATATGATGACAATATTTCACACAATGCAGCAGATTGAACAGAATAGTAAAGCCGGTGACATCATTCTTCATTATTATAGTGATTGTAAACCTTCTGTGTGCCATTCTCCCGGGACTACTGGCACCTGAGCTAAGCGCTCAATAGAGGCACCACAAGACCCCCACATGATTACAGTGGTGGGACCGCTCCATTCACAATAGAACAAAAGAACAGCAAACCTGATATTTTATTGGATGAAAGTTTCTGCTGGATTCCCCCAGGAAACAGACGCTGAATTTACTGATCACCATCTGCTTTCCAATACAAACTGTCATCATACAAGTCTTACTATGTCTCCTTCACTTTAACTATTCATTGACCCATTTAGTTTACTTTAGATGAATAGTAATACGTTAGAAATTAATAAATAAAATAACAGTAAAAGCAATGTTATTATTTTATAACTAGCATTATGCAAAGTATTGATACAATTGTACAGTGATGTTTAATGTGTACATTGCAGCCCTAGTTTGATATTAATGTCGAACATCCAATTATCCAATCCTATAAGTTGCAGCACATAATGCTAATCAATACTTCACTTAAGATGAATTCATTACAACAATACATTAACAAATAAAATAATGTGAGTGGCTTTCTGTGTCGTAAATTGTGCATGCACTAAGCTACAATAAATGACATATCAAAAAATATCATGTACACTTTGTTGTCATAGAAAAAAAAACAACAAATGTATGAGTCCTTACCGTGTATAGCATAAATATACATGCATTAACAGTTCAATATGCTCCACATATGGCTTTTTACACATTATTTTTTACAGTCTTCTTTATTAATAAATAGGCCTTCTTTTTGGAATATTGTCTTACAAAAATAATTTTATTTTTTGTACAATAGCAAAAAGATATTGTCCAGGTTCAGTTTTCGAGAGGTTGGCAAACTCCAACATTAGTGAAGTCTATGGGAGATGAATGTTGATATTACATTCTTGCTATTTTTTTTGTTTTCAAAAAGTTTTTATTTTGTTTTTAGAAATAACAAAGAGGGTGTAATACATTCAAGACAATCAGCGCAATGAGTACAAAAAAATGTAGAGACATGGAATGTAAGCAGTGACTACATATCTGTATAAACCGCTAAATTATATATCTCTATTAGGGCTATCAATATAAACTGAAAGTCTGAAATTCAGTTGAATAGCTAAAGTAATACAAACATACAAAACAAGAAGAAAAAAAACAAAAAGCCTTAGGTCGGAAAATGAAATGTACAGAATATAATAAAATAGAAAGAAAAAACGAATGTAAGAATGTCAGGTTTGGAGCCTAAATAAGAACCAGGGGTTCCAGATGGCATCATATTGAGGGATAGTGTCATGTAGGGTATGAAATATCTGGTCCGACAACATCATGTGGTCTATTCTTGCAATAACTTGAGAGAGTGGTACTGAAGCTGATTTCCAATTCAGAGCAACAACCCAATGCATGGCAATACAAATAGAGTGAATCAATTTAACTAGTGGTTTGGGAGTGTCTGGGGGGGATTGAAATAAGAGACAATGTTGGAATGAGATATTAAGAGGACTGCCTGCTAATTTGTCCATTACTTTTAAGATCTCATTCCAAGTGGGGCGAAGTTTTTCGCAATTCCAGAATATATGGAAAAACGAGCCCTGCTGCATACAACCCCTAAAACAGAGGGGGGATGAATGAGGGTAGATCTTGTGTATACGCAACGGAGTATAGTACCAGCGTGTCAACAGTTTGATCGCCGTTTCACGTACCATGATGGATTTAGTGCATTTGCGTAGGTTCTGCCAGCCCTTCACCCAATCAATGTCATCTACAGCAAGATCCAAATCAGCTGCCCATTGGGATCTATATTTTAGAGTTGCGACCTCTGAGTTACTATCCAGGGCAACATATACTAGGGAGATTAGACCTTTTTGGCGGGGTGAGTCATGGCATATGTCCTCATATAGAGTGGTGGAGGTCGCAGAGGGGCCAGTGTAATGTGTTTGGAAAAAGTGACGTATTTGTAGAAAGTGGTATAATTCAGAGTTTGGGATGTGGTACAAGGATTGCAATTGAGAAAAGGAGATAAATTTAGCGTTTATAAAAAATTTGTCTAAGGTAGTTAATTTTAAGTCAATCCAGAGTTGGAAGGAGGAAGGTCTGTCCAAGGCCAATGGGAATCTAGAATCTCCCAGAAATGAGGCATATAGGGGGATTGTTGATATGAGATTGTAAGTTTTTTTATATGAGTCCCAAAGTTGGATGCCAGCATGCGTAATCAAATTTTTGGAGGCTACTACTGATTTGGTCTGATTGTTGGACCACATAAGGCCCGGGAGATATAGGGGGGCGATAGATTCACTTTCAAACTGCACCCAAGGGACCTTAGAGCTATCAATATTCCATTGTGCTTGTTGCGAGTATCTACTGGCCAAGTAGTAAAGCCATATTTGAGGAACCCCCAAACCACCCCTCTTGGCAGAGCGATACAGGACTTCTCTGGCAAAGCGAGGGGGCTTGTCCCTCCATATAAATCTATTAAACCACACCTGGATAGTGTGGAGGTATGTTTTGGACAATTTAATTGGGAGGGATCTAAAAAGGTAGAGCAGTTTAGGGAGGATAGTCATTTTGAGGGCAGTGATCCTGCCAAGAAATGAAATGTGGAGGTGTGACCATTGTTTGAGGATACTTTTCAATTTAGAAACCATAGGTGGGAAATTTACTTCAAAGAGTCTGCCGAAGTCATTGGCAAGGTTAATACCAAGATATAGAAGATGAGACTCTGCCCAGATAAAGGGGTAGACTGACTGAAGATGATGCAGTTCTCCGGGGGGGTAACCTATGGGGAGGGCGCTTGATTTTGACATGTTAATGGATAGGCCTGATATCTCTGCAAAGCTTGATAGAGTCTGAAATAAGTTAGGCAGAGAAACCAGAGGGTTGGTGAGAAACATTAGAACGTCATCAGCATACATTCCAAATTTGTATGTCGAGTGGCCCTTCACGTAACCCGAAATGTCAGGATTTTGTAGTATAGCTATGGCCAAAGGCTCGAGGGCTAACGCAAAAATTAGAGGCGACATAGGGCATCCCTGCCTTGTACCCCTGCCCAGGTCGAAAAAATTAGAATTACAGCCAGGGAGCCTAATCCGAGTCCTCGGGTTACGATAAAGGGCCAAGAATGCTTGTAGGAAAGCTCCCTGGAATCCCATTCTTTGTAGGAGTGTAGTGATATAGGACCAAGAAACACTGTCGAAAGCTTTTTGTATGTCTAAGCTAAGCAAGAGGAGTTTACGTGAGAAAAGGTTGGCATCTTGTATTATATTTGTCGCTAGACGAATATTATCAGTGATAAGTCTATGGGGTATAAATCCAGATTGAAAAGGGGAAATTAAGGTGGGGATAACCCCCGCCAGTCTGTCAGCCATGATCCTGCTAAAAATTTTTAAATCATTATTAATGACCGAGATAGGTCGGTAATTTTGGGGAAGGGTGTGGTTTTTGTGAGGTTTTGGTAACAGGGACATATTGGCAAGTAACATTTCTTCGGGGAAGCTACCCCCTTGGAGGACCCAATTAAATATATGAACTAACCTAGTGGTAAGGAGGGATGAGAATTTCTTATAATATAAGGAGGAAAATCCGTCAGGGCCTGGAACTGAGCCTGATTTCAGAGATTTAATCACTTTCAAAACCTCAACCGGAGTGATGGGGGAGTTCAGTATATCAAGTTGTGTAGGTGTAAGATGTGGTAGAGGAATGTTCTGAAACCAGGCCTCATCTGCAGGTGAGGGATTTAGTTGGGAGGGGGATAGGAGGGAGGAATAAAATCGTTCAAAGATATGAAGGACCTCTTGTGGATGAGAAGTAAGATGTCCTGTGGGGGTCATCAATCTATATATGTGGGGCGGGCGGGATGAGTGATTTAGCTTTCTGGCGAAGAGGGTAGAGGCGGAGCCTTCATGGAGAAGATATTTCGCTTTGGACCAACGAAGAGACTTTTCTACCCTCTTGGACAAAATGCCGTCTAACTCTAGACGTTTTTGGTCAATCAGCTGTCTTGTGGCGGGTAAGTGTAAGAGGTTGGTATTTTTGTAGATTTTATCTAGGTCTTTGGTAAGGGTTAAGATGTTCTGTTTATCAATTTTGTTTTGGGCCGAGGCTAAGCTAATTAATTTACCCCTTAGGACAGCTTTATGTGCTGTCCAGACCATGGCGGGGGGGGTTTCTGGGATGGCATTGATGTTAAAATATTCTGCAATAGCTTGTGCCACTTCTGCCTCCACCACTGCATCAGAAAGGAGAGCCTCATTTAGGCGCCAGGAGTAAGAGGTAGGAGCAAGCCTGATGTAAGTGGTTGTGAAGGCAGTGGCATGGTGGTCAGACCACGTGCAGGGGTGTATGCTAGCCTCTGTAGTGTTAGCTAGAATAATGGGGGTAGAATAGATATAATCCAATCTTGCATAACTTTTATGGGGATGGGAGTAGAATGTGTATTCTTTAGTACCAATGTTGAGAGCTCTCCAGGAGTCTACCAGTTGGTGTTCAAGCAGTCCCCTGGAGAGAGAACGTGGAAATGATTTGGAGGAGGGGGATAAATTGGATCTGTCAAGGTTAGGATTGGCAACCATGTTAAAATCCCCACCAATTATCATATGTGGTGACTGAAAATGGGAAAGGCGGTCAAAGAAGGAGTTAAAAAAAGAGGCGGGGGAGTCCTGTGGAGCATAGATGCTAGCGATAGTAAGTTCTCTGTTATGAATCTGGCCTTTGATTATGACATACCTACTATCTTTGTCTTTAAATATCTGTTTAACTTCCATTGGGAAGGATCTGTGCAAGAGTATGGCGGCACCTCTACTTTTCGTCTGGTGTAAAGAACAAAAGGATTGAGGAAAACTTCTATGAAGGAATTTAGGATGCGAGGAATGAGCAAAGTGTGTCTCCTGTAAGAGGAGAATTTTTGCATCCAGCTGCTTATAAAAGGCAAAGGCCTTCTTCCTTTTAGAGGGGGAGTTAAAACCTTTAACATTGTGTGATACACATTTAATTACCATGGGGAATGTTGTTATACACTATAGTCTGGGGAAAAACAGGAGCCAATAGTGTCCTGAGACCGGCGCCTATTTTTTCAAGAAACACGCCAAGGGCCGACATACTCGAGCACAGAAGGTTAGAGGGTTGTGACATACCAAAAACCATTAAGCCGCAGAGGCCTAGTAGAACAATAAACCTGCAAAATTTTACAGCATGATATATTCGATGCATAAATAGCAAAAAGGTGGATCGAAACCTGAGGCTAAAAAGGAGAAAAATCAAAATAAAAGGAAAAGAAGGTATGAAAAAAGACCATAAGTCAGATAGCAACACAAAAGTCTTCATAACTAGAATCGGATCAGGTGACTATAAATAACCTGATAAACGAAATAACAAATACTGAGACTACAAGGTCTCAAACCCAGCTTAGAAAAATGTTCTGAACTTAGCAGGTAAAGTGAATCTAGATCCAAAAAATTAAAAGGAGAACATGCCTGTAGTGATGACTCAAACCAAAAATAAAAGAAAAAATAGGTCTGAGACTACAGACTGCTGCTGGGTGGGGTGTGCATGTCGCAGCTCCAAGGGACCGACGTCCGGGATCTTGAAATCAGATGGAAGATGCAAGTTGCTGGGGAATCTTGTGGTGGTCAACTGTGCTGAGACGATCAAGGAAAGGGTTCATCAAATCTATCTCCGATGTCGTATCTGATCCTCCGTCTGTCTCTCCTGGTTGGGGGGGTCTGCCAGATGGGTGATGGTCTAGGAGTAGAAGGGGGTCGGCGAATGACGGCCGAATCCAAAAGGCCCAATTTTACAAGGATTTCTTGACCTTCCAGGAGTGATGTGGCAGAGTAAGTGGTGCCATTGTGGGGAATTACCAGCTTGAATGGAAAGCCCCACTTGTAGCGAATGCGAGCTGCTTGAAGGGCAGATGTAATTTCTTTCATGCCACGTCTCCTATCCAAGGTGGCGGGAGAGATATCAGGGTATATTTGGATGATGCGATCGTCCAGAGTGATGCGTTGTTGATTGCGAGCAGCTCTGAGTATCTCCTCCTTAGTTAGAAAGTCCTTCATGCAAAGAACAATATCCCTGGGAGGCTTATCTTCAGGAGGTTTAGGCCTGAGGGCTCTGTGAATACGATCACAAGTGAACGCTCCGGCATCAGTGTCTGGGAGCAGAGATTTAAATAGGCGGATTATTGTGGGGATGAGATCCGTGACAGATTCTGGTATACCTCTTACGCGCAAATTGTTGCGTCTGTTGCGGTTATCGAGGTCTTCAATTTGGGATTGCATCAGGGAGCAGGCTGTGGCTAGAGACTCGTGTTCTCTGGAGAGGTCACTGTAGGCCAGAGCCAGCTCATCGTGCTTCGTTTCCAGTCTTTCTGTCCTGGAGCCAAGTGAGGCAATCTCTTGGGAAAGTGTGTGAGAAGTTTTATGGAGCTCCGTTTGGAACTTTGTTGCAAGCCTTGCATACATGGCCTCCAGGCTGCTTTCTAGGTCAGATTTAGTGAGAGATGCGGTGTACTCACGGCTAGGATCTAGAAGTGGTGTCTGGTCTGTGGGACGTCCAGGAGAGGAGGCCGGAGACGGAGGTATGTTTCTTCCCGCAGCGCCATTTTGAGACATGCTGCCTTGATCACGGGCGCGGAGGAGATAGTGTGTTAAGGTATGTTGAGCCGATCCTCTGGGTTTTTTCTTTCTCCCAGGCATGCACCAGGTATAAAGGGCTCGAGGGGTGATAAAACCGCTGCGAAAATAGGTGATATTAGCCCTCCTGAAGCCGATATCTTCCCGGGCTGAACGGAGCTACAGACTCAGACGTCCATCACGCTCAGCGCCGCGCATGCGCCCCCATTCTTGCTATTTTTAAAGTGTTTGTTACTCTAAAAAATAAAATAAAATGGATCCTGTTCCCTTAAAGCATGTTATACAGCACAGTGCTTGGGCTGTGTAATTTGGCCCTCTGTATCACCTGAAATACCTGGCTGATACTGCCTGGCTATTCCTTCCCCTCTGTAAACTGACTATGGTATATCATGGCTGCTGAGCCCTGGCGCTGTGGTCAGTTTGCGTGCCTCCATCACCCGCTGCAATCTGTAGCTCTCCCTCTCCCTGTGTCTCCCTGTGTCCTCCTCCCCCTCCCTGTCTGACAGCTGCTCCCACTGCTTTAAAACTACATTAACCACTTAACAACCGGCCCATAGCCAAATGAAGGCTACAGGGCGGTTGCTTAACCCCGGGAGGGCATACAGTGACGTCCTCCCAGAATTCCGCTCTTGCGCGCCCCCTGGGGGCCCGGCACATCACTGATCCCGGTAAATGGCCGCTAATCATGGCCGTTTACCATGTGATCGCTCTGTCAAATGACGGAGCGATCACATGTAAACAAACCAGCGTCATCTCATGACGCTGGTTCCTCTCCTCCCCTCTGTGTACTGATCGGTACACTGTGAGCGGAGAGGGGGAGGGATCGGATGGCAGCAGCGCTGTGCGCTGCTCAGTGACCACTGCCATCCATCCATCCATGCTCAGCCATCCCTCAATGCTCTGCAATACCCTGCACTACTCTGCAATGCCCTGCAATACTCTGCAATACCCCACAATACTGTGCAATACTCTGCAATACCCCACAATACTGTGCAATACTCTGCAATACCCCGCAATACTCTGCAATACCCCACAATACTGGGCAATACTCTGCAATACCCCACAATACTGTGCAATACTCTGCAATACCCCACAATACTCTGCAATACCCCGCAATACTCTGCAATACCCCCCAATACTGTGCAATATCCCACAATACTGTGCAATACCCCAAAATACTCTGCAATACCCAACAATACTGTGCAATACTCTGCAATACCCCGCAATACCCTGCAATACCCCGCAATACTCTGCAATACCCCACAATACTGTGCAATACTCTGCAATACCCCGCAATACTCTGCAATACCCCGCAATACTCTGCAATACCCCCCAATACTGTGCAATACCCCACAATACTCTGCAATACCCCGCAATACTCTGCAGTACCCCACAATACTGTGCAATACTGTGCAATACCCCACAATACTGTGCAATACCCCACAATACACTGCAATACCCAACAATACTCTGCAATACCCCACAATACTGTGCAATACTCTGCAATACCCCACAATACTCTGCAATACCCCACAATACTCTGCAATACCCCGCAATACTCTGCAATACCTCGCAATACTGTGCAATACCCCACAATACTCTGCAATACCCCACAATACTCTGCAATACCCCACAATACTGTGCAGTACCCCACAATACTCTGCAATACTCCGCAATACTCTGCAATACCCCACAATACTGTGCAATACTCTGCAATACCCCACAATACTGTGCAATACTCTGCAATATCCCACAATACTGTGCAATATAAGCAAAAAAAATTCCGCGCTAGAAGCACAAAAGGACAAGCAGCAGTAAACAGTGCGACAACACCAAAAACAGAAAAAATTAAATATAAACTGCGCTAAACAAAAAATTATATATGTTGAGGTGGATAAATAATGCAATCTATCATCACACACAAAAGAAATTTTGTCAAAATACACAAATCAAATGAATAAAGTCCAAATTTCCCACGTGGTAGGTATTCAGTATAATTGTAAAATGCTGATCCAAATGAGCTATGATTGCTCTTACCAGAACTCCAAAGAATTATGCGGATGGCAAAAAACCCTTGCCGGGGCCTCTGGGGTATTGGACCAAACAGCACCGTCCGTGGTCAGATCAAAATCCCCTCAATGGATGCAGGAAGAAGCAAACACAAGAAGAAAAGACTGGAAGAGACTGGCCAGTCTTTTCTTCTTGTGTTTGCTTCTTCCTGCATCCATTGAGGGGATTTTGATCTGACCACGGACGGTGCTGTTTGGTCCAATACCCCAGAGGCCCCGGCAAGGGTTTTTTGCCATCCGCATAATTCTTTGGAGTTCTGGTAAGAGCAATCATAGCTCATTTGGATCAGCATTTTACAATTATACTGAATACCTACCACGTGGGAAATTTGGACTTTATTCATTTGATTTGTGTATTTTGACAAAATTTCTTTTGTGTGTGATGATAGATTGCATTATTTATCCACCTCAACATATATAATTTTTTGTTTAGCGCAGTTTATATTTAAATTAATACTGTGCAATACCTGCAGCTACAGGCATCATTCAGATATCAGCTTTTTCAGCCAGCGATTCCCTACACCATAAGAATGATCATAGCGGCTGTTCCACTGCTTGATCATTCTTACGGGAGGTGAGATGGGATGTCCCCCCTCCCGCCGCCCTCCGGTGCTTCTACCGACTCACCGCTACGATCGAAGCCAGGATTTTTTTTTGTTTTTTTTCCAGGCTTCCCAGCCTAGAGGTGAGATGTGGGGTCTTATTGACCCCATATCTCACTGTAAAGAGGACCTGTCATGCCATATTCCTATTACAAGGGATGTTTACATTCCTTGTAATAGGAATAAAAGTGATCAAAAAAATTTGGGGGGGGGGGAAAAGCATCAAACTAAAAAAAATAAAGTAAAATGAACAATAAAAAAAAAAAATTTAAAGCGCCCCTGTCCCCGTGTGCTTGCTTGCACAAGCGAACGCATACGTAAGCATGAAAATGGTGTTCAAACCGTACATGTGAGATATCGCTGCGATCGGTAGAGTGAGAGCAATAATTTTGGCCCTAGACCTCCTCTGTAACTCAAAACATGTAACCAGTAAAAAATTTTAAAGCATCGCCTATGGGGATTTTTAAGTAGCGAAGTTTGGCGCCATTCCACAAGCGTGTGCAATTTTGAAAGGTGACATGTTGGGTATCTATTTACTCGGTGTAACTTCATCTTTCACATTATGAAAAAACATTGGGCTAACTTTACTGTTTTGGGTTTTTTTAAAGCACAAAACTGTTTTTTTTTTTTCAAAAAAACGCACTCGAAAAATTGCTGCGCAAATATCATGCTAGATAAAAAGTTGCAATGACCGCCATTGTATTCTCTAGGGTCTTTGCTAAAAAAACATGTATAATGCTTTTACGGGTTCTATGTAATTTTCTAGCAAATAAATGATTATTTTGACATGTAGGACAGAAATGTCAGAATTGGCCTGGGTGCTCCAGAATGCCTGAAGGTGCTCCCTGCATGTTGGGCCTCTGTATGTGGCCACACATGTGGTATTGCCATACTCGGGAGTAATAGCATAATGTGTTTTGGGGTGTAATTTGTGGTATGCATATGCTGTGTGTGAGAAATAACCTGCTAATATGACAATTTTGTGAAAAAAAAAAAAAAGAAAAAAAAAAACTTGATTTTGCAAAGAATTGTGGGAAAAAATGACAACTTCAAAAAACTCACCATGCATCTTTCTAAATACCTTGGAATGTCTTCTTTCCATTTGGGGGGTATTTGTACTTTTCTGGCATGTTAGGGTCTCAAGAAATTAGATAGGCCATCAGTACTTCAGGTGTGATCAATTTTCAGATATTGGCGCCATAGATTTTGGACTCTATAACTTTCACAAAGACCAAATAATATCCACCAATTTGGGTTATTTTTACCAAAGATATGTAGCAATATAAATTTTGGCCAAAATATATGAAGAAATATTACTAATTTGCAAAATTTTATAACAGAAAAATGCATTTTTTTACAGATTTTTCAGTCTTTTTTCTTTTATAGCGCAAAAAATAAAGAACCCATCGGTGATTAAATACCACCAAAAGAAAGCTCTATTTGTGTGAAAAAAAGGACAAAAATTTCATATAGGTACAGTGTTGCATGACTGAGTAATTGTCATTCAAAATGTGAGAGCACCAAAAGCTGAAAAATGGTCTGGTTATTAAGGGGGTTTAAGTGCCCAGTGGTTAAGTTTATACCATCCCCTCTGTTAGATAAGAACATGTGTCCTAGTGCCGGAGCTTTATATTAAAAAAAGCCTATTCTACCTGTTTACAGAGCGTCTCCTCTGCTCTCTCCTCCTCTTCTCCCCTCCTCCCCGGCTGACGTCAGCAGGAGTGCTCTTCTCCGCCCACTGGAGCTGTCAAACAGGTAGAGGAGAGAGCCGAGGAGTCACGTGAGTGCTGGGAGATGCTCTGAAAACAGGTAGAATCTGATTTTTTTTTTATAAAGCACAGGCACTAGAACACATGTTCTTATCTAACAGAGGTAATGGTGTAAACTTAACATAGTGGTTTAACTACCACTTTAAGGCTAATAGACAAGCTATTGTCAAAAAAGGTCACTTCCATGAGATGAGAGAGATTGTACAATGGGGAGAGGGTCTTCTCATGCTGCTTTGAGTGCATAATCAAAATTGAAAAGCAGCAACCCGGGCTCCTACTGGCGGCGGGTTGCAGGCTCCTATGGGCAGCGTGCAGTGGCTCCCGTGTTCTCTCTGAATCACGGTGGCTTCCACCGTGTGGCTCCTTCCTCATCCTCCCAGGCGTCCAATAGGATCGCCTGTCCTTTCAGCCAATCGGGTGACCAGTGTCAAAACCAGCTTCCTGATTGGCAGGGAGGAGGATCAGTGTTACAACAGCGAATATTGATTTGCTGTTGTAACACACCTGGGTGGGCTCGGAGCTCACTCTCTGCAACCAGAGCCAACCTTTTATTGAAGCCTATTAGAGCTTCTGGCATTGGAATCCATGCACCGGTGTCCTAAAAGGGGCCAAACGCCAAATGTATAGGGGAGGTGGCGATGGACACGGGGGGGGCGGCCCCCTTCCCCCCCTACTGGACAGGCCACCTCTATTATACACAGTAGTTTCCCTAAGGGGAAATAATGTGGGATTCCCCTTAATCCTCCAACCAGCCCCTTATCCAGGCATGAATCCTGGGTGGCCAGGAAAGGAAGAACATCAAGAAAGCAGCCCCCTCTTCCTAGACCAGACCAGGCCACCTGCCTTTCCACATTGGGTGGCCTTTTAAAGGAGGGCAGCAAAGTCTTCCCCTCCTTGTAAAGTAGCCTTTTCCTAATGTTGAAGAACAAGGGCTTCTATTCTACCAACCTCCAGTGCCCAGAGAATGAATTGGGGATTATATGATGCTGACTGGTTGTAGAATCCAGACATGTACCAATGAAAAATAAAATACCATTTAGCGGGGAGTGGGTCTTTTATTGCAGGTTAAAGGGCAAAATTAAAAATACACAAATCTATAAAAAAAAAAAAATGGCTGTGGGATGCCTTAAAGCTGCATGTGAAATTGAGTACCAGTATGATGCACTTATGAAAAAGTGATTCTAAACAACCTCTAATTTCCCTGCTTATTGTTCCCCTCAAGATCCAAACCAGTCCATTATCTATTGTAAAGGAAAAGTACATGCTATTTACAAACATTGTATATGGTCTGTTCAAAAAGAACATGGTGTGGGTCATCCTTAACCACTTATCGGCCTCTCACTGTAATATATACTGCGGGGGGTTGACTTGAGCAGGAAGGATTACGCACATGTACGTCATCCATCCCGCTTTGGGTTAGGAGCACCCCTCCTGTGATCAATGTGTCCACTGGACACAGTGGATTACTGTTACCCATAACTGGGTATCATGTGATCGCTATGATTGGTCATAGCAATTGCATGATAGCAATGCAAACGACCTGTCATGAATGGCATTCCATTCATGAACAGCTTTCTTACTGTTTTGATTTGTGATTGGGCCACATCAATCACATGGTGCCTGGCACCCTTTACCATGTGATAAGTTGTAGCCAATGACAGATCACAACTAAGGATGAGCCGAACACCCCCCGGTTCGGTTCGCACCAGAACTTGCGAACAGACCAAAACTTTGCACGAACATTAGAACCCCATTGAAGTCTATGAGACTCGAACGTTCAAACTCAAAAGTGCTCATTTTAAAGTCTAATTTGCATGGTATTGTCCTAAAAAGTGTTTGGGGACCCGGGTCCTGCCCAAGGGGACATGTATCAATGCAAAAAAAGTTTTAAAAACGGCCGTTTTTTCGGGAGCAGTGATTTTAATAATGCTTAAAGTCAAACAATAAAAGTGTAATATTCCTTTAAATTTCGTACCTGGGGGTGTCTATAGTATGCCTGTAAAGGGGCGCATGTTTCCCGTGTTTAGAACAGTCTGACAGCAAAATTACATTTCAAAGGAAAAAAAGTCATTTAAAACTACTCGCGGCTATACTGAATTGCCGGCCTGACAATACATATAAAAGTTCATTGATAAAAATGGCACGGGAACCCCGAACCAAAATAAAAAAAAAAGACGTGGGGGTCCCCCTAAATTCCATACCAGGCCCTTCAGGTCTGGTATGGATATTAAGGGGAACCCCGGCCAAAATTTTTTAAAAAATTGGCGTGGGGTCCCCCTCAAAATCTATACCAGACCCTTCAGGTCTGGTATGGATTTTAAGGGGAACCCCGTGCCAAATTTTTTTTAAAAAAATGGCGTGGGGTACCCCCAAAAATCCATACCAGACCCTGGTAGGCCACAGGAAAAGAGGGGGGGACGAGAACCGTACCAGGCCACATGCCCTCAACATTGGGAGGGTGCTTTGGGGGTAGCCCCCTGTGACGGGAGGACCCGTGGAACTCAGAATACATCTTATGTCTAAGTCACCCTGTGCCATCCTGGCACAGGGTGAGTGAGAAAATATATCTTGGACTACTTAAAATGGGACAGTAATATTTGTCCACAATATCTCCCAGGATGTATGTAAAGGCTAATATTGGTTTTGTTGATTCTGAACTCAACCTGTTAATTGAATGAGCTGATCACATTGTCCTCTATACAATGTAGGAGATGGGACGACTCCTATTGGAGCTGCTGCTATTTGTCCTGTGATAATTAACTCAGTCTAGGCAATGGGTCATGTCTCAGTCACCTAGGCTGTATAGAGGATTAGTTAATTAGCTCATGTCAATTATGTTAATTAGGTTACAGTTGTATTGTTAGAGGAGGTTCCAACAGCATATAAAGTCTTGTAATTTTGATTCTAAAAAAAACAGTTCTTGGTAGCAACAAGCAAGTGTCGCCTTGTTTGTGCTCAGAGAGGTTGGGATATCTGTATACAGACTGGGAGGAAGTGGTATATGACGGAAGCACTCAAGCGAAGTGAGGGACGTTCCGTGACATTGGTGGCAAGCAGCGGGAAAGCTTCCTGAAGTCTGGGACATCCAAACCTCCAACTGCATCCAAGATCAGCATAGCAGACTTCAGTCACCCCAGCGGAGATATGGACCTGGCATCAGAGTTCCCGGGGCTGCTGCGGATCATCCTTTCAACATACACCAGGACTGTGTCTGAGGATGAATACCTGGAGCTTAGGCAGCAAATTCGGGTGGAGCTCTGGATTGCAGCCCTCCGTCTCGCTGGTATAAAACAGGGCAAGTGCTTTCCAACCCAAGAGCAACGGGCCAGTGACCAACGGGCATTGCGGATGGCATTCCTGGGAGAGCAGCCCCAGGAGCAATGGGTGACAGAGTTGGACAGGTTGGTCCAGCAGGAGATAGAGCTGGACAATCGCTATCGGGCTCTGCAATGGCACGCAGAGGAGGGATATTTAGGGGAGATGACAGAATGCTCTCCGGAGGGATATGACTTTGGCAGCCCTGGATTGCTGTGGGAGAACCTTACAGATCTTTTTATGTTTGGCGATGAAGGGGAACCTGACCTTGAGGACCTGAGAGACTATAGAGAGTCTATGCTCAGTCTTGCAGGGGTCTCAGAGCTCAAACCTGATCTGGACCATTTGCTAAGGAAGGAACAGCATCTGGGAAGGGCATACAGGAAACTGCTAGAACACATTCAGCAGCATGCCAGAGAATCGGCAGTGGAAAATCCGGAGATTGCCGTCCCCAAACCTGAAGTGCTGACAACAGGGCAGAGCTCTGCTAACCTCTGCCCAGAAATGATAGCATCTTCTGGGTTCCATGGACAGGAGATGGTGAACCTCTATCCCCAGACATCAGTTGCAGAGACATGGGATTTGATAGACTTTTCTGCTTGGGAAGAACAACCTGATGAGCCTCCAGCAGAAGAGCTGCTATCAGGGCCAAAGTTCACTGTGTTCTGCCCAGCACCAACAGTGGCTTCGGCCTTCTTGAGAGAAGAGGTAGTCGGCCTTTCTCCCACAACACTGACAGGGACATGTGATTTTCTGCCAGCAGCATCTATGGAGTTAAAACAAACTTCTCCAGCTGAAGATCTGGTAACTGAACAGAGGGTCCAAGACCTCTGCCCCACACTTTTACCAATTCCAGAGACTGGGGATTTAATAGACGTTTCTGTAGAGGAGGAACCACCTGGCAAACCCCCAGCAGAAGTGCTGGCAACCGTACAGAGGGTCCAAGACCTCTGCCCCACACCTGCAGCAATTGTGAAGGCTCAGGGTGAGAAGATGGCAATCACTTCCCAGAAGCAGATACAGGGGGAGAAGGGAGAGGAGGTGTGTGTTGTCCCTCCCCAACTGTTGGCCAGGGTGGAGGAAGCGGGCTTTCCTCCCCAGCAAAGATCCGTGCACCTGGGAGATAGTACCATCGACATGTCGTCCCAGCAGCCAGATGAGGGAATGGAAAAGGAAGCAGCCAGCTCACCTCCCCAATGGCAGCTACACAGTTTGGGAGTGGAGGAAGCCAGCCTCCTGCCCCAACGGTTAGCCGGAGCGGAGGATGCGGAGTCCCCAGCAGAAGTGCTGGCAACAGGGCAGAGTGCTACCAACCTCTGCCCAGCACCGGCAACAACTACAGAGTTCCAGGGAGGCCGGGCAGTCGGCCTCCCTCTCCAACAGTTAGCCGGAACAGATGGTGTGGGGTTTCCAGCAGAAGGGCTGGCAACAGGGCCGAGGACTGCTATACTCTGCCCTCAACTAACAGAGGATGGATTTCCTGTGAAGGTGGATGGGACTTCAGTCTCCACCTGTATACCCCAGGGATGTTGGGCAGTGGGCCCAGATCCCCAACAGCATGACAGAGTGAACCCAGACACCCTGTCTTCTCTCCAGAGGCAGAAAGGATTCCAGGGAGAAGGGCCAGTCCAGGCCTCTCCCCAGCGGCAGATATGTTCTCTGAGAGAGGCAGAGGTTGGCTGGGTGAGTAATGCTTTGTTTGGAACAATTTATTTGGGGTACTGTGTGGGTACAGGCATTAGAGGACTGGAGCTACTTACTAACTTCGGAGTCAACCCGTCTGGGGTCTCCTCCTATGTTAGTCTTCTGCCGAAAGGGGAGAGATGTGACGGGAGGGCCTATGGAACTCAGAATACATCTTATGTCTAAGTCACCCTGTGCCATCCTGGCACAGGGTGAGTGAGAAAATATATCTTGGACTACTTAAAATGGGACAGTAATAACTGTAGTAAGACTATTATTGGTTTTGTTGTTTCTGAACTCAACCTGTTAATTGAATGAGCTGATCACATTGTCCTCTATACAATGTAGGAGACGGGACGACTCCTATTGGAGCTGCTGCTATTTGTCCTGTGATAATTAACTCAGTCTAGGCAATGGGTCATGTCTCAGTCACCTAGGCTGTATAGAGGATTAGTTAATTAGCTCATGTCAATTATGTTAATTAGGTTACAGTTGTATTGTTAGAGGAGGTTCCAACAGCATATAAAGTCTTGTAATTTTGATTCTAAAAAAACAGTTCTTGGTAGCAACAAGCAAGTGTCGTCTTGTTTGTGCTCAGAGAGGTTGGGATATCTGTATACAGACTGGGAGGAAGTGGTATATGACGGAAGCACTCAAGCGAAGTGAGGGACGTTCCGTGACACCCCCCAAAGCACCTTGTCCCCATGTTGATGAGGACAAGGGCCTCATCCCCCCCTTAATAGAAGAAAGAAGAAGCATTTAAATAAAGGAATTGTCAAAGACTGTCTCTTGTCATTTTTAACATTTTAAAGCTGAAGGTCCCCTAATTGCATATCCCTGCTTTAGACTGTCTACTTTCCAAAACGGGATAATTTGAGAGGAGTTTGTACTGTCCTGGTAGTTTACAGTCTCAAGAAATGAGATAAGCCATCAGTGCATCAGGATGTTCTCACCCACGACCCGCACCTCTCGCCGGCCACCGCCAGGATTGACATATGCACTAACAGGCTCTCTGCAGGAAGAGCGTGCCTGTCATTAGCTGTGGGGGAAATCCCCCCTCCCTCTCCTCCTCGTACTGTACATGAGCCGCGCTCGCAGAGACTTGCCAGCTGTTATATTCTTTATATCTAAATTTTCATTTGGTCGTATAAGTATAACTGAGGTTATAAGATCCCCTGGAATTCTGTGTATATGAGAGGACTTTCTAATAGCTTACAGATGTGACATTTGAACTGAGTTCTAAATTTCAAGAAGCTGTCAAATCATTTTTGATTGATATTCTAAGTTTATTTTTCCATGAAGGTATTCCTCTGTAACTGATATTCTGTTTGAGAAATTATGTGTATACTCATTCTGTGGCAGGAAGATTATCATCCCTCATTTCCTGTACTGGTATTGATTAGACATGCTGGTCAAATGGAGTTCTTACTCCTAACCCCCACCCTTGTGGGGAGTAGATGGGAGGTGATAAAGGGAGTAATATGCAGGGCAGCCATCAGAAATTTTTGGGCCCCTTACACAGCTTTAGGCCTGTCTCCCCCCCCCCCAGCCTGACCACCAACATTCCCCAGGGCTTGCCCATGGGCCATCCTACCGAATCCACACACCGGCCACCCCACCTGTACGCACTCAGCCCCCCTTAATCCTGTATATATGTCAGCCTTTCTCACATCTGTATATATGTAAGCCCCCCACACACATCTGTATATATGCCAGCCCCCCACACGCACCTGTATATATCATCCCCCTCACACCTGTATATTTGTCAGCCCCCCTTACACCTGTGTATATGTCAGCCCCCCCACACACACCTGTATATATGCTAGCCGCCCCCCCCTCCCCACACACACACACCTGTATATATGTCAGTCCCCCCACACACATGTATATATGTCAGCCCCCCTCACCCCTGTACATATGTCAGCCGCCCACACACCTGTATAAATGCCAGCCCCCCCACACACCCACACACCTGTATACAGTGGTGGCTGGTGGTCAAAATTTTTTTGGGGGGTGCAAACAAACTGAAAAATTCAGGAAAAAAATCATTAATTGCAGCCTCACTGTGCCCATCAATTGCAGCCACTGTGCCATCAAACGCAGCCACTATGCCATCAAAGGCAGCCACTGTGCCCATGAAATTCAGCCATTGTGCCCTTTAAATGCTGCCACTGTGCCCATCAAATGCCGACACTGTATCCATCAAATGCTGACACTGTGCCCATCAAATGCTGCCATTGTGCCCATAAAAATGCTGCCACTCTGCCATCAAATGCTGCCACTGTGCCCATAAAATACCATCACTGTGCCCATCAAATGCCACCACTGTGCCCATTTAAAAGTTAACACCGTGACCTCCCCGCCCGCTCGCTGTCTGCCCGGCACTTACCCTATCTTGGTGAGGCAGCGGGTGACGGCGGCGAGCTGTGTCCTCCATGCATCTCCTGTCCTCCTCCTGATAGGTGTTCAATCACTGCGCCTGTCATTTTAGCCAATCAGGTGACAGGTAACACACCCGTGCTTCCTGAATGTTGGAGAGGCGGTTCAGTGTTAGAAAAGCGAATATTCATTCTCTGTTCTAACACACCTGGGTGAACTGCGAGCGCAATGCTCTGCATTCCAGTTCACCTTTTTTAAAGCCTATTAGAGCCTATGGCTCTAATCAGGTGCTTCAAAAATACATGTCCTGAAATACAGGTGCCCAGCTTTCAAAAAGGGTCTGGACGCCTAAATAGGGGGTGGCTACAGTTTCCATGGATAGATTCATGCAATGCAATGCATGAATCTATCCATGATACATAGAGGCAGTTGGCTCGAGAGAGGGGGGCGGCGCCCGCTGCCTGTATATATGCCAGCCCCCCACACACACCTGTATACATATATATATATATATATATATATATATATATACGCACAGTATCTCACAAAAGTGATTACACCCCTCACATATTTGTAAATATTTTATTATATCTTTTCATGTGAAAACACCCGAGGAAATGACACTTTGCTACAATGTAAAGTAGTGAGTGTACAGCTTGTATAACAGTGTAAATTTGCTGCCCCCCCCCTGCCAAAATAACTCAATACACAGCCAATAATGTCTAAACTGCTGGCAAAAAAAGTGAGTACACCCCTAAGAGAAAAAGGCCAAATTGGGCCCAAAGTGTCAATATTTTGTGTGGCCACCATTATTTTCCAGCACTGCCTCTAACCCTCTTGGGCATGGAGTTCACCAGAGCTTCACAGGTTGCCACTGGAGTCCTCGTCCACTCCTTCATGATGACACTGAGCTGGTGGATATTAGAGACCTTGCGCTCCTCCACCTTCCGTTTGAGGATGCCCCACAGATGCTTAGTAGGGTTTAGGTCTGAAGACATACTTGGCCAGTCCATCATCTTTACCCTTAGCTTCTTTAACAAGGCAGTGGTCGTCTTGGATGTGTGTTTGGGGTTGTTATCATGTTGGAATAATGCCCTGTGGCCCAGTCTCTGAAGGGAGGGCATCATGCTCTGCTTCAGTATGTCACAGTACATGTTGGCATTCATGGCTCCCTCAATGAACTGTAGCTCCCCAGTGCTGGCAGCACTCATGCAGACCCAGACTAGGACACTCCCACCACCACGCTTGACTGTAGGCAAGACACACTTGTCTTTGTACTCCTCACCTGTTTGCCGTGACACACACTTGACACCATCTGAACCAAATAAGTTTATCTTGGTCTCATCAGACCACTGGACATGGTTCCTGTACTCCATGTCCTTAGTCTGCTTCTCTTCAGCACACTGTTTGCGGGCTTTCTTGTGCATCATCTTTAGAAGAGGCTTCCTTCTGGGATGACAGCAATGCAGACCAATTTGATGCAGTGTGCGGCGTATGGTCTGAGCACTGACAGGCTGACCCCCCCACCCCTTCAACCTCTGCAGAGATGCTGATAGCACTTAAACGTCTATTTCCCAAAGACAACCTCTGGATATGACGCTGAGCATGATGCTGTGCACTCAACTCCTTTGGTCGACCATGGTGAGGCCTATTCTGAGTGGAACCTGTCCGGTTAAACCGATGTATGGTCTTGACCACCTCGCTGCAGCTCAGTTTCAGGGTCTTGGCAATCTTCTTATAGCCTAGGCCATCTTTATGTAGAGCAACAGTTCTTTTGCAGATCTTCAGAGAGTTCTTTGCCATGAGGTGCCATGTTGAACTTCCAGTGACCAGTATGAGAGAGTGAGAGCGATAATACTAAATTTAACACACCGAGTCCCCATTCACACCTGAGACTTTGTAACACTAATGAGTTACATGACACCTGGGAGGGAAAATTGCTAATTGGGCCCAATTTGGACATTTTCATTTAGGGGTGTACTCACTTTTGTTGCCAGCGGTTAAGACATTAATGGCTGTGGGTTGAGCTATTTTGAGGGGAAAGCAAATGTACACTGTTATACAAGCTGTACACTCTATACATAATAGAATATTTACAAAAATGTGAGGGGGTGTACTCACTTTTGTGAGATACTGTATATATATATATATATATATATATATATGTCAGCCCCACACATACACAAATCTGTAAACACACAAGGCTCTGGCCACTCCCTGTTGTACACAAACAGCCCCCCTCCCTTTCACAGCCCATACTTGTAAAGAATTTCTTCCTACCTGGTCCCAGCTCATTTTCACAAAGCTGACATTTTGCTGGCACAGAGAAGCCCTGTACACGAGGGGTGCACATGCACATAGTAGCCAGAGGTGGCAGTACGGAGCTTGATGTCTGAGCTCAATGCCACAGAGAGCATGCGCTGTGAGATTGTTTCTGTAATGTACAGCATGGCTCCCCTTCACCCGTCCTGCCTTCTTCTGGCCCGGGCGGGCCCCTTGGGCCCCGGGGCCCCTTATAGTTGTAACGGCTGTACCCCCCTGAGGGAGGCGCTGGTAATATGGGAGTGGTTAGTTTGGTATGAAATTGAACAAAGGGATCAAGTTTATTTAAGTGAAGGGCTCTTATGCCGTGTACACACGGGCGGACTCTCTGACCGGACTGGTCCGACGGACCGAATCCGGCAGACAATTTGACCGTGTGTGGGCTGTATTGGACTTCCGATGGACTGTTTCGGAAATCTGACGGACTTTAGATTTGAAACCTGCTTCAAATCTTTAACTACACTGGACTCAGTTCCTAACGGAAAGCCTGTTTGTCTGTATGCTGGTCCGACGGACACAAGGGCAGGGTACTACATCTCGCGCTTGCTACAATAGAAAAAACAAATTTTCCTATTCTAGCGAGCGCGAGGGGGAGGCGACGCTGTCCCTTCAGTCTGGTATGGATTTTAAGGGGAACCCCCTATGCCAAAAAAACAGCGTGGGGTCCCCCCAAAATCCATACCAGACCCCTATCCGAGCACACAGCCCGGCATGTCAGGAAAGGGGGTGGGGATGAGCGAGCGCCCCCCTCCTAAACCGTACCAGGCCGCATGCCCTCAACATGGGGGGTGGGTGCTTTAGGGGAGGGGGGCCCTGTGGCCACCCCACCCCAAAGCACCTTGTCCCCATGTTGATGAGGACAAAGGCCTCTTCCCAACAACCCTGGCCGTTGGTTGTCGGGGTCTGCAGGCAGGGGGCTTATCGGAATCCAGGAGACCCCTTTAATAAGGGGGCCCCCAGATCCCGGCACTCCACCCTATGTGAATAAGTATGGGATACATCGTACCCCTACCCATTCGCCTAGGGCAAAACACAGATTTTTAAAGTAATTTATTAGACAGCTCCGGGGAACTTCTTCTGACTTCGGGGGTCTTCTTCCGACTTCGCCGCTCTCTCCGGCCTCTTCTCCCAGTGTCCGGTTCTTCTCCCTCTCCAGCCCCTTGTCCCAGGGTTCGGCTTCTTCTCCCAGTGTCCAGTTCTTCTGCTGGCTCTTCCGCTATCTTCTGCTGCTCTTTTGGTAAGTATCAGTCCATATGGGTTGTAGTTGTGGCATCAAGTGTAGCTCGACGGGTTTCGTGGGTTATCCCACTCGTCAGGAGTGGATGCGATAGACATACCTATGGAGTATATATATATAAAGATGGAGTAAATCATACTCTAATGCCCCGTACACACGGTCGGATTTTCCGATGGAAAATGTCCGATCAGAGCATGTTGTCGGAAATTCCGACCGTGTGTGGGCTCCATCGGACATTTTCCATCGGATTTTCCGACACACAAAGTTGGAGAGCAGGAGATAAAATTTTCCGACAACAAAATCCGTTGTCGGAAATTCCGATCGTGTGTACACAAATCCGACGGACAAAGTGCCACGCATGCTCAGAATAAATAAAGAGATGAAAGCTATTGGCCACTGCCCCGTTTATAGTCCCGACATACGTGTTTTACGTCACCGCGTTTAGAACGATTGGATTTTCCGACAACTTTGTGTGACCGTGTGTATGCAAGACAAGTTTGAGCCAACATCCGTCGGAAAAAATCCTAGGATTTTGTTGTCGGAATGTCCGAACAAAGTCCGACCGTGTGTACGGGGCATAAGAGAATTTATTTGTAATATTTTTGATGTGTAACGCTGGTTAACCATCCACACTCACCCACTCAGACAGCAAATGCAATGCGGGGCAGCCAGCACAGGGTTGGCCAAGGACATAGCTCCACCACGGGAGCTGAGGCGGCATAATTCAAAGATGCAACGTCAGGCAGGGTGAGGGTGTGTATGGTGTGGCTGGAATCTCCATGTGACAAACAATAGTGTATATTCCATAAAAGAGGGCAATCTGGGAACAAATATTAAATGTATGTATATTTATAAAACAAAAATATTAAAAATAATAATGGTATTTTTTAATAATGGACCCAGTGTGTGCCATAGAAAATAAAAGTAAGGTTTGCTTGCTGCTAGGAGTTTAGTAAAAAGGGGGCTATATCTCTAAGAATAATAAATAATTATATAGATGTGAAGGGATTGTTTAGGACTAAAAGAGTTGCCACGTGAAAAAGATTTAGCAAAATAATAGTGTAAAAGCTGCACCATCAAACGACAAGAAAAAGGAGAGAAGAAAGTCAGAACCGGAATGGAGACAGGTGAATACCTTACCCCAACGTTGCATCAAGACACCATCCAGCAAGCCAATGTAGCTGGTGTGTGATGACCCCAGAGGGAGACTGGTCAAAATGAGCAGCTCACTTCACTGGGGAAGTGAAAATATGCGGCATAGGGATGGGACAGGCACATCACACTGATTGACGCGTACTAGCCCGCTGCTCGTTGGTGTTATGCGAGATTTGCTGTGTTTTATGTGAGTAACCTTGTTACAATATACTTTGGATTTTGCTATTGAAAATTACTACACTATGTGGCATCCCCTTCTTTTCATTTATGGCTACTGCACCCCTGGAGGGACTTAGATGTTTGGAGAACAAGAGTTGGGTCCAGGTTTATGAGAAGGAGCCAGTATCAGCTTTGCTGCTAACGCTGTTACCTCAGTAATATGAGGTAAGGAGCCATTACCTATTAGTGCAGGATCTCTGTCACGAAGAGAAGTCACTGTGTTGTTTTCCTGGTTTATACACTTCACGGTGTCCATCTACCCTACTATATACACTGTGGAGAATCATCTTGCTTGGTGTGAAGTCACTGGATGTTCTATTGGCACAATATGGACTGAACCTTTGTCACCTGATTTATTGCACTAGGCACCTTTATTTATTTATTTATGTATGTATGATTTATTTGGCTTTTTTCATTGGAAGATTTAGTCCTGCTATTTGTCACTGCATTTATTTTCACATTGGACATACTGGTTCTACAGTGTGCCCTTATGTGTGCATGACACACATTATTGCATTACTCTGCACTATATTGCGCTGCACTTTATTCACCGTTTGAATTTACTATGCACCATTATCTATTTATTAATGTACTAGTGTTTTAAACCTATCGGCATATAATTTTACATTGCATCCTTTGATGGGCATTACACTCCTAGTATTGCATTAGTTTGCACTGAATTGCTCTGCACTGTGTCACTTTCTGAATATAATACGCACCATTACCTGTTATGTATTAGTATGTTAATTTATTGGTATTTTAATTTTACTATTTATACACTGCTTTTGCACTTGTCACTTTATTTATGCTCACTAGCTTGATATTGGTTTTTCTCGTGAAACATAATCAGTTCATGCAGTTTCCCATTAGGGATCTCTATGCATACTGCTACCTTTAGCAGCAGTGTCAGTTTACTATTGGATTAGCGCAGCACCATATCTTTCACTGACTTGTCCCAATATAGGCCTCAATCTATAAGCAGTATAGGCCACTGATGCCCCAAGTTAAAATTGTACCTTCGTTAGCTTCCGCTACTCCTTCCTCCGCTCACAGATCGTACGTACGACGCACGCGTGTTACGCTTTATATACACTGCACATGCGTGAAACTCCACCCGCCCCTGACCTTTTTTCTAGTATATTTCCTGCCCCTTCTCTTTTGGCACAGTGGGAGAGCACATGGCAGAGACACAGCAGGTGCATGATATTAGCAGCAATGATGAAAGCCCGGAGCCAGAAACGTCCCAATCCAGGAGGAGATATAAGGCCTCAAATATGTTCTTTGTAGAGATGGTGGAGATGGTGGACATCTTGAAGAGGGCCGACTGTGATGGGAAGTATGGACCGTAACCAAACCAAAATGTGAGAAAGGCCAAGATCATGACTAAAGTTGTGAGAAGTCTGCACAGGACTTTTGGGGTACGACGATCCAAGGATCAATTGAGGAAACCTGAAATTGAGGGAGCACGATCAGTACAGAAGGATCAGGAAAGTGCTTCTAAAAAGTAAGTAGTTGTCCTGTGTTCCTATTATTATTATTACTTGCATGCTGCTCCATGTGCTTTTCTTTACTGTTGTACAGTTTAAAATGGCAAGTTTCAGGATCGTGGGCACAGTAATCTTTCGTAGTAAACATCGTTCATTCGCCCACTATTACAATGTTTTTGGCAGATGCAGGTTAACTACATAATAGGTAATAGATGTATGTCTGCATAATACATGGTGTGTTTTAGGCAGAATCTAAAACACACAAAAATTGTACCGTTTTGTCGTGGAATTTTTTCTTTTAAATCAAGCTTTAAAGTACTTTAGAAGCCAAATTTTGAAGATGCACATAGTGTGTCAACATATGCTATCTGCCATCACGGGATATCAAAGTCCGCATTTTGTGGGTGCAACCCCTTCCTCGCAACTGAAGTAGGTGAGAGGAAGGGGTTGCACCCCCGAAACACGTCCATTGATCCCCCATGATGGGAGCTAGCACATGTTGACATTAGGCATGGGATCAGGAGGGAAATCCACATTTTGACTCCCAATTTGTGTGCACCTTCAAAATTTGGCTTTTACAGGGGTGACATCACCCCATCTGATGAAGGCAAGATCAACACAGTGTTTAACATACTAATGTCTGATATTGCCTTCACTTTTTCACTTTGTAAGTTCCTGAGTTTTATTTTCTCCAGTTTTCTACCATTTTTTTGGGACTTTATGATTTATTGTCAGCCGTAGTTGTAGGTTGAGTGTTAACACATTACTGCACAAGATCACCATTTATTTTATTTTCTGGTCCTGGAAATGATCCAGAAATCCCAACTATCGCAATTTACATGAGCCCAACTGCTGGCCATTATACCTACTCTTATGTTGGCAGATTCGACCATTGATCAAATCCTCAGGATTCCCTAGACCCAGCTATCTCCTAGCCCAATTCCTAGGGATGTCATCCCCTGGATGCATTTCTGTCAGGTTAAGGAGCAACTCCTGATGGCATTCCATTAACCACTTCAGCCCCGGAAGATTTTACCCCCTTCCTGACCAGAGCGTTTTTTGCGATTCGGCACTGCATCACTTTAACTGACAATTGCGCGGTCGTGCGACGTGGCTCCCAAACAAAATTGACGTCATTTTTTTCCCACAAATAGAGCTTTCTTTTGGTGGTATTTGATCACCTCTGCAATTTTTATTTTTTGCGCTATAAACAAAATAAGAGCGACAATTTTGAAAAAAACGCATTATTTTTTACATTTTGCTATAAAAAATATCCCCCAAAAATATATAAAAAAACATTTTTTTTCCTCAGTTTAGGCCGATCGTATTCTTCTACATATTTTTGGTAAAAAAAAAATTGCAATAAGCGTTTAATAATTGGTTTGCGCAAACATTATAGCGTTTACTAAATAGGGGATAGTTTTATGGCATTTTTATTAATAATTTTTTTTTACTAGTAATGGCGGCAATCAGCGATTTTTATTGTGACTGCGACGTTATGGCGGACATGTTGGACATTTTTGATACATTTTTGGGACCATTGTTATTTATACAGCGATCAGTGCAATTAAAAATGCACTGATTACTGTGTAAATGGCACTGGCAGTGAAGAGGTTAACCACTAGGGGGCGGGGAGGGGTTAAGTGTGTCCTAGGGAGTGATTACTAACTGTAGGGGGATGGGCTGTATGTGTGACGTCACTGATCTCTGCTCCGATGACAGGGAGCAGAGATCGAGTGACACTTGTCACTAGGCAGAACGGGGAGATGCTGTTTACAACGGCATCTCCCCGTTCATCCGCTCTGTGAGGCGATCGCGGGTATCCCCGCGGCGATCGAGTCCGCGGGACCCGTGACCCGACTCGCGGCGCTCCCGCAATGGCACGGTGGGAAATTCAAATGGACGTACGGGTACGCCCATTTGCCCAGCCGTGCCATTCTGCCGACGTACATCGGCGTGTGCCGGTCGGGAACCGGTTAAGCAGATCATCTTCCCGCCCAATTCTTCAAGCTTCAACTCCAACCTGACCTCTCCAAGCACACTCTACAACTCCATAGCAACATTCTCACCGTCACTAAGGCCCTCAGGGACCATAAGATCCTGCATCATTGGAAGTATTACACCAAACTTACTATCACGCACAATGGAGTGACGAGGACCATCACAATGCTGGTTGAAGGCCTGCAACTTCTGCGAAGCTGGGACATCATCCTGAATCCTCTGCCTCCCCGCCCTGGATCAAGTGACCCTCGCCAAATCCCACCAGACTGGCAGAAAGTTCCACAAAAGAAGTCTCCGCATCACCATGTTCTATGGGGCTCATAGGCCACATACAGAAGGTCCTAATTTCTCTGTTATCCTGGCTTATGAGTGCTCTTCCATCTTCTCCTCACCCCTGGCTCGGTATAGCAGTGAGTAGTGCTCCTAGTCTTTCTCAGACACCTTTTTAGCTATCCTGCATTGTTTCTTTACGCAAGTTCTTCTACAGTTCAATTTCTTCTTTATTTACCGTTTGCCTTGAACTGAAGATGCTCAGGCCCTTTCAAGTTGTTCCTCACCTTTGCTAATGACCATATCTGGATCCAGCTCTAGCTTTTTACTCGATCCCTGCCAACAACCATGACTTAAGGAGTACCTAAGACAATTCCCTCGGCCCACTGGTCCCTCTGTGGGGCCGTGGGCATGCTGTTACTTATTTGTCTGCCTATATAAGTTTCATGGGTTTTAAAATCATGTCTATCAACACTCGAGGGTTGAACCACCCTGCTAAATGCTTTTTATTGTGGCGTGAAGCATGTAATACCCAAGCAGACATTGTGTGACACACTTCCATTTGGATGCTACACCCAAATGTACAGGCAAAGATTTCCCTCATATTTTTTTAGCATGCACTGCCTTAAAGAAAAAGGGGGTGCTTCTCATCTTAAAAAGCATGGTGGCCTTCAATTTCTGAGACTCTGTAACTGACTCTGATGGGAAGTTTCTGATTCTCCTATGTAATATAAATAATTGCCTGTACACCCTGGTAGAGGTATATGCTCCGAATTCACATCAGTTACACTTTATGTGTAAATTAATGTCTAAAATTGACAAGGTTAAGTATGGAAACCTAATTTTGTGTGGGAGTATAATGCCTTAGTAGACCCCCATATTGATACCACTTCCCCTGTGCAGCATTATCTCCCTTCCCTTCAGACCCTGTTGCATCAGGAGGAACTGTATGATGCATAGCGCTGTCTACATGATCATGAAAAAAACGACACCTACTACTCGGCTAGCCACAATACGTACTCCCATATAGACATGTTCCTGGTAGATAAATGGCTACTACAAAGGGTATCCTTAGCTGATATAGCCGATATCACATGGTATCACCACAACTACAATCAAAATCATAAATAAGATGCATGTGCCAGCTCTTGAGTCTGGTTTTGCAATGCGAAAAGACCCCACCCAATACTACTATTCTCTCTCGGGATCTTCACAGATTTTTTCAGCTTAACGCCCCCTCCATCACTGATATATTTTATATATGGAATACCCATAAGGCATTCATTCATGGGCTTCTTATCCAATTAGGTGCGAGAGTAAAAAAGGCATAAAACCTGCATCTAAAAAATATCCTGCAGGACCTCCAAGCCCTGAAAGCCATTAACATGAAAGAGTCCCCAGACTTTTTTTGTCACACAGAGCACACAGTTCAGACAAGTTGCCTTTTGGAGTCTACATACCCTATCCAGCTGGTGTTTAAATGGGAGTTCAGGCATGTCGGCCTGTTGGAGTTTCTGGTGTGCACCATCTACACTTCGCTGTTCTGGATGTGGCCATCGGGGTATATCCTTTTACCATCACAGTCTTCCACCAAGCATCTGCTGGATTTAATGATCCAAATGCCTGTGTGACCCACCCTCTGCGATAAGCGTACCCAATTCTTCTATCATCTTACATACATATCTGTAAATGATATATGGAGAAGCCTGTTCATCTTTATTTATCATCTGTTGAAAAGGTATCACCCCTTTGTTCTTTTTACATGGGACTATTCAGTACCCCATTGAGCAGTATTGAAGCTTTTGCTTATCACTAGGGATGAGCTTCGTGTTCGAGTCGAACCCATGTTCGACTCGAACATTGGCTGTTCGGTCGTTCGCCGAATTCCGAACGTTATGGGCCATTCGCGCCAAATTCGTGTGGCGCGTCACGGCCCATAATTCACTGCGGCATCGCAGTGCATTGCTGGCTGTTGATTGGCCAAGCATGCACTATGACCAGCATGCTTGGCCAATTACAGCGCCGTCGCTAGAGAGAGCTGTAATTGGCCAAAGCCAGGGTGGCTTTGGCCAATTATGGCTCAGGGGGTTTAGAACAAGCCCCACACTATATAATGCCGCCTGCACGGCGGCCCTGTGTAGTGTGTTCCGGCATGCTTAGATAGAGAGAGAGAGACAGTGTCATTTCATTTGAGTTAGCTAGATTAGGCAGGACAGTCAGTGAGTTAGCTGCACTTATAGTGTATTGTGTATATATATTTATCCCAGGTGTTGTATATATATATATATACACTGTATTCAGTTTAGCTAGATCCGTTCCTGTTATCTTCTTAATGACAGGCAGGCTTGTCTTGTTACAGTATTTACAGCTACCTGAAGAAAATTGCTGGTGTTCTTTTGATCCTATTAGTACCACAGTCAGGCAGCTAGACTATTTACAGTTAGTGCAGTGCGTCCTACTCACAGTGTTCAGCTAAAACTACAATTTAGTGTGATGCGTCCTGCTCACAGTGTTCAGCTAAACCTACAAGTTATTTTTTTGCGAGCTCTGCACAGTGTTCATCTAAAGCTACAAGTTAGTGCAGCGTGTCCTGCTCACAGTGTTCAGCTAAAACTACAAGTTAGTGTAGTGAGACCTCTGCACAGTGTTCATCTAAAGCTACAAGTTAGTGCAGTGCATCCTGCTCACAGTGTTCAGCTAAAACTACAAGTTAGTGCAGTACGTCCTGCTCACAGTGTTCAGCTAAAACTACAAGTTAGTGTGGTGCGTCCTCCTCACAGTGTTCAGCTAAACCTACAAGTTAGTGTAGTGAGACCTCTGCACAGTGTTCATATAAAGCTACAAGTTAGTGCAGTGCATCCTGCTCACAATGTTCAGCTAAAACTACAAGTTAGTGTAGTGAGACCTCTGCACAGTGTTCATCTAAAGCTACAAGTTAGTGCAGTGCGTCCTGCTCACAGTGTTCAGCTAAAACTACAAGTTAGTGTAGTGAGACCTCTGCACAGTGTTCATCTAAAGCTACAAGTTAGTGCAGTGCGTCCTGCTCACAGTGTTCAGCTAAAACTATAAGTTAGTGCAGTAAGACCTCTGCACAGTGTTCATCTAAAGCTACAAGTTAGTGCAGTGCGTCCTGCTCACAGTGTTCAGCTAAAACTACATGTTAGTGTGGTGCGTCCTTCTCACAGTGTTCAGCTAAACCTACAAGTTATTTTTTTGCGAGCTCTGCACAGTGTTCATCTAAAGCTACAAGTTAGTGTAGTGCGTCCTGCTCACAGTGTTCAGCTAAAACTACAAGTTAGTGTAGTGAGACCTCTGCACAGTGTTCATCTAAAGCTACAAGTTAGTGCAGTGCGTCCTGCTCACAGTGTTCAGCTAAAACTACAAGTTAGTGTGGTGCGTCCTGCTCACAGTGTTCATCTAAAGCTACAAGTTAGTGCAGTGCATCCTGCTCACAGTGTTCAGCCAAAACTACAAGTTAGTGCAGTGCGTCCTGCTCACAGTGTTCAGCTAAAACTACAAGTTAGTGTGGTGCGTCCTCCTCACAGTGTTCAGCTAAACCTACAAGTTAGTGTAGTGAGACCTCTGCACAGTGTTCATCTAAAGCTACAAGTTAGTGCAGTGCGTCCTGCTCACAGTGTTCAGCTAAAACTACAAGTTAGTGTAGTGAGACCTCTGCACAGTGTTCATCTAAAGTTACAAGTTAGTGCAGTGCGTCCTGCTCACAGTGTTCAGCTAAAACTACAAGTTAGTGCAGTGAGACCTCTGCACAGTGTTCATCTAAAGCTACAAGTTAGTGCAGTGCGTCCTGCTCACAGTGTTCAGCTAAAACTACATGTTAGTGTGGTGCGTCCTCCTCACAGTGTTCAGCTAAACCTACAAGTTATTTTTTTGCGAGCTCTGCACAGTGTTCATCTAAAGCTACAAGTTAGTGTAGTGCGTCCTGCTCACAGTGTTCAGCTAAAACTACAAGTTAGTGTAGTGAGACCTCTGCACAGTGTTCATCTAAAGCTACAAGTTAGTGCAGTGCGTCCTGCTCACAGTGTTCAGCTAAAACTACAAGTTAGTGTGGTGCGTCCTCCTCACAGTGTTCAGCTAAACCTACAAGTTATTTTTTTGCGAGCTCTGCACAGTGTTCAGCTAAAGCTACCTGTAGAAGGTTGGTGGTGTTTTCCTGATCCTATCACTACCGCAGGCAACTAAAAAAGCTACAAGTTATTTTTTTGCGAGCTCTGCACAGTGTTCAGCTAAAGCTGCCTGTAGATGGTTGGTGGTGTCCTCATACTACAGGCAGGCAGTTGATTTTGCTAGCTGCAGTATCAGTACATATATATATATATATATATATATATATATATCCCAGCTTAGTGCAGCTACGGGCCATTAGTATGTCTGGAAGGCCAAGAAGGAGAGGCAGACAGTCACAAGCTCACAAGCCAATAAGAGAAGGCAAGTAGGCTCTGTGTCTAGTGCTGGTCGTGAAGATGGTGCATCCTCATCAGCACGTGGCCGTGGGACATGCTTGGCCTTTTTTTCAGCAGCTGGCCGAACCTGCTGCAAACCTGCTGCAGCATACTGCCAGGTTTGCTCCAGTGATGAGGAGGGAGGGGATGATGAGGTCACTGACTCAACGTGGGTGCCTGATAGGAGAGAGGAGGAGGAGGAGGCGGCACATCACCAACGAGGCAGGATGCCCTCCAGGGGCCAGCCTAAGGACAGCACATTGACTGCATCACACCCCAAAGTTCCACATGTGCAGGGCGCTACAGTCTCTGCGCGTTATTCAAAAAGTTCTTTGGTGTGGGCCTTTTTTGAGACGAGTGCATCAGATCGCACCGCTGCTATTTGCAACATATGTCTCAAGCGTATCTCGCGTGGCCAAAACATCTCCCGCTTGGGTACCACATGCTTGACCAGATATATGTTGACCTGCCATGCAGTTCGTTGGCAAGCGTATCTAAAAGACCCACACCAAAGAACAAAGAGGACCTCTCCTTGCTCTTCATCAGCTGAGATCTCCAACCCCACTATACCTTCAGTCCTCTCTGAGACCTGCACTGAGAGGAATGAAGGTGTAGAATTAGGTGTGTCACAGCCAAGTACTTGTGGGCAATCTACTTTTGGTACACCGACGTCAGATTGTACCAGGCAAATTTCCCTGCCTGAGCTGCTGCACCGCCGAAAGAAGTTTGCTCCCAGCCATCCACATGCCCAGCGGTTGAATGCTAGCTTGGCAAAATTGCTAGCACTTCAACTGCTGCCTTTTCAGTTGGTAGACTCTGCCTCCTTCCGTGAGTTTGTGGAATGTGCGGTTCCTCAGTGGCAGGTACCCAAACGCCACTTTTTCTCACGGAAGGTGATTCCGGCTCTCTACCGGCATGTGGAAGGCAATGTCCATGCCTCGCTGGACAGGGTGGTCAGCGGTAAGGTGCATATTACCGCTGACTCATGGTCCAGCAGGCATGGACAGGGACGTTACCTAAGTTTCACAGCGCATTGGGTGACTCTGCTGGCAGCTGGGAAGGATGCAGGACAAGGTGCAGTAATGTTGGAGGTTGTTCCGCCACCACGCCTCCAAAATGCCACTACTAATGATTGTGACACACCTCTCTCCTCCACCTCCTCCTCTTCTTCTTCCTCCATGGCCTCTTCCTGTGCTTTGTCCTCGGAACCAGCGGTTCTCTGTAGCTGTTCAGGGGGCTACGCAAGTACGCAGTCCAAAAGATGCCATGCGGTGCTTGAGCTGCTGTGCTTGGGGGACAGGAGCCACACTGGGGCAGAGGTTCTGTCAGCTCTGCAGGGGCAGGTTCAGAGGTGGTTGACGCCACGCCAACTTAAGGCAGGAATGGTGGTTTGCGACAATGGCACCAACCTCCTCTCTGCCCTCCGACAGGGACAAATGACCCATGTGCCCTGTTTGGCTCACGTCCTTAACTTGGTGGTGCAGCGGTTCTTGGGCAGGTACCTGGGCTTACAGGATGTCCTGAGGCAGGCCAGGAAAGTCTGTGTGCATTTCCGCCAGTCATATAATGCCAGTGCTCGGCTGGCGGACCTCCAAAAGGAGTTTAACCTGCCCAAGAACCGCCTAATCTGTGACATGCCCACCAGGTGGAACTCAATGTTGGCCATGCTGCAGCGGCTGCACACGCAGCAGAGGGCCATCAATGAGTACCTGTGCGACTATGGCACCAGGACAGGGTCAGGGGAGCTTGTTTTTTTTTTCCCACGCCAGTGGGCCATGATCAGGGATGCATGCACTGTCCTGTCACCATTTGAGGAGGCCACAAGGATGGTGAGCAGTGGCAGTGCATGCATCAGTGACACTGTCCCCCTTGTCCACCTGTTGGAGCACACGCTGCATGGAATAATGGACAGGACACTTGAGGCAGAACAGAGGCAGGAAGAGGAGGACTTCCTTAGCTCTCAAGGCACCCTTTATCCAGACAGTGTTCCTGCGTGTCCGCCGATCACACAGGAAGAGGACGAGGAGGAGGAGGAGGGGGAGGAGGAAGATTGTGTCAGTATGGAGGAGGAGCCTGGCACTCAGCATCAGCAGCAGTCTTTAAGGGATCAGTCCCAAGAAACACATGGACTTGTACGTGGCTGGGAGGAGGTGGCTGCGGACCATGTCGTTCTTAGTGACCCAGAGGACTCCGGACCAAATGCCTCAGCAAACCTACGCTGCATGGCCTCCCTGATCCTGCAAAGCTTGCGTAAGGATCCTCGTATTCGTGGTATCAAGGAGAAGGACCTTTACTGGCTGGCAACCCTCCTTGATCCACGTTACAAGGGTAAGGTTGCGGACCTTATCTTGCCATCGCAGAGGGAGCAGAGGATGAAACATCTTCGGAAGGCCTTGCAGAAAGGTCTGTGCAACACGTTCCCAGAGACTGGGAGGTTACAAACTCCTGTTTCTGGACAACGTGTTGCTGAGGCTTCGGTCAGTCACAGAAGGAGCGGTGGAGAAGGTGGCCGTCTGATCGATGCGTTCAGACAATTTTTTGGTCCGCAGCCCCAAGGTATGATCGGTTCCAGCAACCATTGCCAGCATCTGTTTTACATGGTGCAGGAATACCTAGGGGCAAGATCTGACTTGGACAACTTTGCCACAGAAAATCCTCTGGGTTACTGGGTCTTGAGGATGGATCACTGGCCAGAGCTTGCACAGTATGCCATTGAGCTACTGGCCTGTCCTGCATCCAGCGTTCTTTCGGAACGCACATTCAGTGCTGCTGGAGGCTTTGTAACCAATCACAGGGTGCATCTGTCCACCGACTCGGTCGATCGACTGACCTTCATAAAAATGAATCAGACTTGGATCACCACCAGCTACCAAGCACCTGATGCTGATGTAACCGAATAATTTTTTTTATATCTCAGATCCCTTCAAAGACTGCCTATGCTGATGCTGAGTGACTATCCCTGAGTAGGGATGAGCTTCGAGTTCGAGTCGAACTCATGTTCTACTCGAACATTGGCTGTTCGCAAGTTCGCCGAACAGCGAACAATTTGGGGTGTTCGCGGCAAATTCGAATGCCGCGGAACACCCTTTAAAAGGCTATGGGAGAAATCAAAAGTGCTAATTTTAAAGGCTTATATGCAAGTTATTGTCATAAAAAGTGTTTGGGGACCCGGGTCCTGCCCCAGGGGACATGGATCAATGCAAAAAAAAGTTTTAAAAACGGACGTTTTTTCAGGAGCAGTGATTTTATTAATGCTTAAAGTCAAACAATAAAAGTGTAATATCCCTTTAAATTTCGTACCTGGGGGGTGTCTATAGTATGCCTGTAAAGGGGCGCATGTTTCCTGTGTTTAGAACAGTCTGACAGCAAAATGACATTTGGAAGGAAAAAACTCATTTAAAACTACCCGCGGCTATTGCATTGCCGACAATACACATAGAAGTTCATTGATAAAAATGGCATGGGAATTCCCCACAGGGCAACCCCGAACCAAAAAAAAAAAAAAAAAATGATGTGGGGGTCCCCCTAAATTCCATACAAGGCCCTTCAGGTCTGGTATGGATATTAAGGGGAACCCCAGCCAAAATTTAAAAAAAAAATTGACGTGGGGTTCCCCCTAAATTCCATACCAGACCCTTCATGTCTGGTATGGATTTTAAGGGGAACCCCGCGCCAAAAAAAAAAAAAAAAAAAAACGGCGTGGGGTCCCCCTAAAAATCCATACCAGACCCTTATCCGAGCACGCAACCTGGCAGGCCGCAGGAAAAGAGGGGGGGACGAGAGTGCGGCCCCCCCCCCCTCCTGAACCGTACCAGGCCACATGCCCTCAACATTGGGAGGGTGCTTTGGGGTAGCCCCCCAAAACACCTTGTCCCCATGTTGATGAAGACAAGGGCCTCATCCCCACAACCGTGGCCGGTGGTTGTGGGGGTCTGCGGGCGGGGGGCTTATCGGAATCTGGAAGCCCCCTTTAACAAGGGGACCCCCAGATCCCGGCCCCCCCCTGTGTGAAATGGTAAGGGGGTACTTACCCCTACCATTTCACTAAAAAACTGTCAAAAATGTTAAAAATGACAAGAGACAGTTTTTGACAATTCCTTTATTCAAATGCTTCTTCTTTCTTCCTTCATCTTCTTCTTCTTCTGGTTCTTCTGGCTCTTCTGGTTCTTCCTCCGGCGTTCTCGTCCAGCATCTCCTCCGCGGCGTCTTCTATCTTCTTCTCCTCGGGCCGCTCCGCACCCATGGCATGAGGGGGGAGGCTCCCGCTCTTCTCTTCATCTTCTTCTTCATCTTCATCTTCTTCTTCATCTTCTTCTTCTTCTTCTCTTCTTCATCTCTTCTTCCTTCTTCATTTCTTCTCCGGGCCGCTCCGCAGCCATGCTGGCATGGTGGGAGGCTCCCGCTGTGTGACGGCGTCTCTTCGTCTGACGGTTCTTAAATAACGGGGGGCGGGGCCATCCGGTGACCCCGCCCCCCTCTGACGCACGGTGAATTGACGGGACTTCCCTGTGACGTCACGGGGAATGCCACAGGGAAGTCCCGTCATGTCCCGTGCGTCAGAGGGGGGCGGGGTCACCGGGTGGCCCCGCCCCCCGTTATTTAAGAACCGTCAGACGAAGAGACGCCGTCACACAGCGGGAGCCTCCCTCCATGCATGGATGCGGATCTGCCCGCAGAAGAAATGAAGAAGGAAGAAGAGATGAAGAAGAGAAGAAGAAGAAGAAGATGAAGAAGAAGATGAAGATGAAGAAGAAGATGAAGAGAAGAGCGGGAGCCTTCCCCCTCATGCCATGGGTGCGGAGCGGCCCGAGGAGAAGAAGATAGAAGACGCCGCGGAGGAGATGCTGGACGAGAACGCCGGAGGAAGAACCAGAAGAGCCAGAAGAACCAGAAGAAGAAGAAGTTGAAGGAAGAAAGAAGAAGCATTTAAATAAAGGAATTGTCAAAAACTGTCTCTTGTCATTTTTAACATTTTTGACAGTTTTTTAGTGAAATGGTAGGGGTAAGTACCCCCTTACCATTTCACACAGGGGGGGGGCCGGGATCTGGGGGTCCCCTTGTTAAAGGGGGCTTCCAGATTCCGATAAGCCCCCCGCCCGCAGACCCCCACAACCACCGGCCACGGTTGTGGGGATGAGGCCCTTGTCTTCATCAACATGGGGACAAGGTGCTTTGGGGGGCTACCCCAAAGCACCCTCCCAATGTTGAGGGCATGTGGCCTGGTATGGTTCAGGAGGGGGGGGGCCGCACTCTCGTCCCCCCCTCTTTTCCTGCGGCCTGCCAGGTTGCGTGCTCGGATAAGGGTCTGGTATGGATTTTTAGGGGGACCCCACGCCGTTTTTTTTTTTTTTTTGGGGCGCGGGGTTCCCCTTAAAATCCATACCAGACCTGAAGGGTCTGGTATGGAATTTAGGGGGAACCCCACGTCAATTTTTTTTAAAAATTTTGGCTGGGGTTCCCCTTAATATCCATACCAGACCTGAAGGGCCTTGTATGGAATTTAGGAGGACTCCCACATCATTTTTTTTTTTTTAATTTTGGTTCGGGGTTGCCCTGTGGGGAATTCCCATGCCGTTTTTATCAATGAACTTCTATGTGTATTGTCGGCAATGCAATAGCCGCGGTAGTTTTAAATGAGTTTTTTCCTTCAAAATGTCATTTTGCTGTCAGACTGTTCTAAACACGGGAAACATGCGCCCCTTTACAGGCATACTATAGACACCCCCCAGGTATGAAATTTAAAGGGATATTACACTTTTATTGTTTGACTTTAAGCATTATTAAAATCACTGCTCCTGAAAAAACGGCCGTTTTTAAAACTTTTTTTTGCATTGATCCATGTCCCCTGGGGCAGGACCCGGGTCCCCAAACACTTTTATTGACAATAACTTGCATATTAGCCTTTAAAATTAGCACTTTTGATTATTCATGTTCGTGTCCCATAGACTTTAACGGTGTTCGCGTGTTCGAACGAATTTTTTTCCTGTTCGCATGTTCTGGTGCGAACCGAACAGGGGGGTGTTCGGCTCATCCCTATCCCTGAGTAATTATCCTCTTCCTCCTCAATGATCACGCTGATAGCTTGTAAGAACATTTTTGGTTCTGGGCGCTACCACCAGTGCCTAAGGCCCAATTTTTCTAAACAGGGGCATGTAATTACAATTTTTGATGCAATACTTTGCAGCGGGGCTCGTTTCTGCGTTACAACTAGAGTATCTGTGAAGGGTTGCAGTGTTGTGGCACAGTGCCTAAGGCCCAATTTTTCAGCCCCTGTTTAACAGGGGCGTGTAATTACAATTTTTGATGCAATACTTTGCAGCAGGGTTCCTTTCTGCGTTACAACTAGAGTATCTGTGAGGGGTTGCAGTGTTGTGGCACCAGCACCAGTGCCTAAGGCCCAATTTTTCAGCCCCTGTTTAACAGGGGCGTATAATTACAATTTTTGATGCAATACTTTGCAGCAGGGCTCGTTCCTGCGTTCAAACTAGAGTGTCTGTGAGGACTTACAGTGTTGTGGCACCAGCACCACCACCACCACCAAAGGCCCAATTTTT
This sequence comes from Lithobates clamitans, assembly GCA_037952925.1. NCBI lineage: Eukaryota > Metazoa > Chordata > Amphibia > Anura > Ranidae > Lithobates > Lithobates clamitans. Next base: position 5,696,585 of record JBBGZY010001416.1, read on the forward strand.
CTGCCCTTGTTCAACAGGGGCATGTAATTACAATTCTTGATCTAATATTTCACAGCAGGGCCCATTTCTGCACCCACCAAGAGCGAGTGAGGACTTACAGTGTTGTGGCACCAGCACCACCACCAAAGGCCCAATTTTTCTGCCCTTGTTCAACAGGGGCATGTAATTACAATTCTTGATCTAATATTTCACAGCAGGGCCCATTTCTGCACCCACCAAGAGCGAGTGAGGACTTACAGTGTTGTGGCACCAGCACCACCACCACCACCAAAGGCCCAATTTTTCTGCCCTTGTTCAACAGGGGCATGTAATTACAATTCTTGATCTAATATTTCACAGCAGGGCCCATTTCTGCACCCACCAAGAGCGAGTGAGGACTTACAGTGTTGTGGCACCAGCACCATCACCACCACCAAAGGCCCAATTTTTCTGCCCTTGTTGAACAGGGGCATGTAATTACAATTCTTGATCTAATATTTCACAGCAGGGCCCATTTCTGCACCCACCAAGAGCAAGTGAGGACTTACAGTGTTGTGGCACCAGCACCACCACCATCACCAAAGGCCCAATTTTTCTGCCCTTGTTGAACAGGGGCATGTAATTACAATTCTTGATCCAATATTTCACAGCAGGGCTCATTTCTGCACCCACCAAGAGCGAGTGAGGACTTACAGTGTTGTGGTACCAGCACCACCACCAGCACCAAAGGCCCAATTTTTCTGCCCTTGGTCAACAGAGGCATGTAATTACAATTCTTGATCTAATGTTTCACAGCAGGGCCCTGTGAGGGCTTACAGTGTTGTGGCCACAACTACACCTAAGGCCCAAATTTCTGCTGAGTACTACTACTTTCAAACATCTAACTTACAAACGACTCCTACTTGCAAATGGAAGGAGACAACAGGAAGTGAGATGAAATCTACCCCTAGGAAGGGAAATTCTCTCCTGTAAGAGTTAATATGGGAAAAACATTTCTCCTTTCCACTGATGCTTTCCAATCCTTGTTCCACAAAAAACCCCAAATTTTCAAAAAACATTTGTCATTGGGACAAAAAGTGAGGTGAAATCTTCTGAAGAGGAGGACAGACAGCAAAACAAATGTCACAGGGGTGATAACCCTTCCCTATGTTTTCCAAAAAGCTTAAAAAAGATTTTTTGGCTGGAGCTAAACACGTAAAAATTTACCTGTTCAAAATTACAAACAGATTCTACTTAACAACAAACCTACAGTCCCTGTCTTGTTTGCACCGTCTGTATACTACTGTTCAGAGTATATAGGGCCTGGTGGCCCCACACCTTTCCTTATTTTAATTTGGGTGCGGGGTTCCCCTTAATATCCATACAAGACCCAAAGGGCCTGGTAATGGACTGGGGAGTACCCATGCCCTTTGTCTCACTGATTTTCATCCATATTGCCAGGACCCGACATTACATTAAACCCGCAAGCAGTTTTAAATGAGATTTTTTCCTTTAAAAATGACATTTTGTGCAGGGACTGTTCTAAACACGGGAAACACGCGCCACTTTACAGGCATACCATAGACACCCCCCAGGTACGATATTTAAAGGAATATTTTACTTTTTTTTTACTTTAAGCATCATTAAAATCACTGCTCCCGAAAAAAGGGCCATTTTTAAAAGTTTTTTTTGCATTGATACATGTCCCCTGGGGCAGGACCCGGGTCCCCAAACCCTTTTCAGGACAATACCATGGAAATTAGCCTTTAAAATGAGCACTTTTGATTTCAAATGTTCGAGTCCCATAGACGTCAATGGGGTTCTAACGTTCGTGCGAATTTTCGGTCCGTTCGCAGGTTCTGGTGCGAACCGAACCGGGGGGTGTTCGGCTCATCCCTACTTATCACGGACTGTTTGCTGTTTGTTTGTTTCTTATTGTTTTTCTTCCACAGGAACTTTATTTATTTGTTTTTTCTTGCATATTGATATTTTTTTTACTTTTGCGATACATTCACTGGATGTTGGTTTCTCAGCTGAAAAATGAATGACAGATCATCTATGAACCTTTTATAAAATAAAAGTTCATCTTAATTTCTAAAGGAAAAAAATGTATTTAAACTTGCTCGCAGCTATAATGTATTGCCGACTCCCAGCAATATACAGGAAAGATCAATAAAAAAATGGTGTGGGGTCCCCCCCAGTCCATACCTGGCCCTTTGGGTCTGGTATGGATTTTAAGGGGAACTCCACACCAAAATTAAAAAAAAAATTGGTGTGGGGTCCCCCCAAGATCCATACCAGACCCTTATCCAACCATGCAGCCTGGAGGTCAGGATAGGGGGGACGAGCGAACGGCCATACCAAGCCACATGCCCTCAACATGTGCTATGCTCCCCAACCCCAAAGCACCTTGTCCCCACATTGATAGGGACAAGGGCCTCTTCCCGACAACCCTGGCCAGTGGTTGTCGGGGTCTGTGGGTAGAGGGGCTTATCGGAATCTGTAAGCTCCCTTTAACAAAGAGGCACACAGATCCCACCCCCCCCCTATGTTAATGGATATCGGGTACATTGTACCTGTACCCATTCCCCCAAAAAAGTGTCAAAAAGTAAAAACCAGAAGAGACAGTTTTTAACAATTCCTTTAATAAAAAAGAAATAAAAAAGTGCCCCATGATGTAAATACATTGTCAATCACACCACACGACGGACATGAACAATAGGAAAAATTAAAAAACTCTGCCTCCATAGGAGGCATCCCGGCTACTTCTGTCATTTGGCTTTGACAGCTCTTATATAGGCAAGGGCGGGGCCACCCGCTGATGTAACCGGATGACCCCGCCCCACTCTGACATCACATGAAATCATAAGGAGGCGGGGTCACTCGGTTACATCACTGGGTGGCCCTGCCCTTGCCTATATAACAGCTGTCAAAGCCAAAAGACAGCAGTTGCCATGAGACCTCCCATGGAGGCGTAACTTTTTAAATTTTTTCTATTTTTTGGGTTCGTCAGGTGGCATTATTAAAGATGGATGGACATTGCAGGACCCTTTTTTTTTAAATAAAGGAATAGTCAAAAACTGTCTGTTGTGGTTTTCTGATAATCTCCCCGCCCACTGACCCCAACAACCACCGGCCAGGGTTGTCGGGAAGAGGCCCTTGTCCCCAACAACATGGGGACAAGGTGCTTTGGAGGTACCCCAAAGCACGCTCCCCATGTTGAGGGAAAGCGGCCTGGTATGGTTCAGGAGGGGGGGCACTCGCTCATCGCCTCCCTTTCCTGGCCTACCAGGCTGCGTGTTCGGATAAGGATCTGGTACGGATTTTGGGGGGACCCCATACCATTTTTGTTCTTAATTCTGTCATGGGGTTCCCCTTAACCACTTCAATACACTGTATTATACACTCTGCAATGCACGATATACCCTGCACTGTATTATATATACTACACTGACTGCACTATATATTCCTCACTGTATTATATATACTACACGGACTGCACTATATACTCTGAACTGTATTATATATACTACACTGACTACACTATACTCTGAACTGTAATATATACTACACTAACTGCACTATATTAGGGATGAGCTTCGAGTTCGAGTCGAACTCATGTTCGACTCGAACATGGGCTGTTCGCAAGTTCGCCGAACAGCGAACAATTTGGGGTGTTCGCGGCAAATTAGAATGCCGCGGAACACCCTTTATTGTCATAAAAAGGGTTTGGGGACCTGGGCCCTGCCCCAGGGCACATAGATCAATGCAAAAAAAAGTTTTAAAAACGGCCGTTTTTTCAGGAGCAGTGATTTTAATAATGCTTAAAGTCAAACAATAAAAGTGTAATATCCCTTTAAATTTCGTACCTGGGGGTGTCTATAGTATGCCTGTAAAGGGGCGCATGTTTCCTGTGTTTAGAACAGTATGACAGCAAAATGACATTTCGAAGGAAAAAAAGCCATTTAAAACTACCTGCGGCTATTGCATTGCCGACAATACACATAGAAGTTCATTGATAAAAACGGCATGGGAATTCCTCACAGGGCAACCCCGAACCAAAATTAAAAAAAAAAAAATGACGTGGGAGACCCCCTAAATTCCATACCAGGCCCTTCAGGTCTGGTATGGATATTAAGGGGAACCCCGGCCAAAATTTTTTAAAAAAACGGCGTGGGGTCCCCCCAAAAATCCATACCAGACCCTTATCCGAGCACGCAACCTGGCAGGCCGCAGGAAAAGAGGGGGGGACGAGAGTGCGCCCCCCCCTCCTGAACTGTACCAGGCCACATGCCCTCAACATTGGGAGGGTGCTTTGGGGTAGCCCCCCAATACACCTTGTCCCCATGTTGATGAGGACAAGGGCCTCATCCCCACAACCCTTGCCGGTGGTTGTGGGGGTCTGCGGGCGGGGGGCTTATCGGAATCTGGAAGCCCCCTTTAACAAGGGGACCCCCAGATCCTGCCCCCTCCCTGTGTGAAATGGTAAGGGGGTACTTACCCCTACCATTTCACTAAAAAACTGTCAAAAATGTTAAAAATGACAAGAGACAGTTTTTGACAATTCCTTTATTTAAATGCTTCTTCTTTCTTCCTTCATCTTCTTCTGGTTCTTCTGGCACTTCTGATTCTTCCTCCGGCGTTCTCGTCCAGCATCTCCTCCACGGCGTCTTCTATCTTCTTCTCCTCGGGCCGCTCCGCACCCATGGCATGGAGGGGAGGCTCCCGCTCGTCTCTTCATCTTCTTCTTCATCCTCTTCTCTTCTTCCTTCTTCTCTTCTTCATTTTCTTCTCCGGGCCGCTCCGCATCCATGCTGTCATGGAGGGAGGCTCCCGCTGTGTGACGGTGTCTCTTCGTCTGACGGCTCTTAAATAACGGGAGGCTTGGCCACCCGGTGACCCCGCCCCCCTCTGACGCATGGGACATGACGGGACTTCCCTGTGGCATTCCCCGTGACATCACAGGGAAGTCCCGTCAAGTCACCGTGCATCAGAGGGGGGCGGGGTCCCCGGGGGGCCCTGCCCCCCGTTATTTAAGAGCCGTCAGACGAAGAGACGCCGTCACACAGCGGGAGCCTCCCTCCATGACAGCATGGATGCGGAGCGGCCCGGAGAAGAAAATGAAGAAGAGAAGAAGAGAAGAAGGAAGAAGAGAAGAGGATGAAGAAGAAGATGAAGAGAAGAGCGGGAGCCTCCCCTCATGCCATGGGTGCGGAGCGGCCCGAGGAGAAGAAGATAGAAGACGCCGCGGAGGAGATGCTGGACGAGAACGCCGGAGGAAGAACCAGAAGAGCCAGAAGAACCAGAAGAAGAAGAAGATGAAGGAAGAAGCATTTAAATAAAGGAATTGTCAAAAACTGTCTCTTGTCATTTTTAACATTTTTGACAGTTTTTTAGTGAAATGGTAGGGGTAAGTACCCCCTTACCATTTCACACAGGGGGGGCCGGGATCTGGGGGTCCCCTTGTTAAAGGGGGCTTCCAGATTCCGATAAGCCCCCTGCCCGCAGACCCCCACAACCACCGGCCAGGGTTGTGAGGATGAGGCCCTTGTCCTCATCAACATGGGGACAAGGTGTTTTGGGGGGCTACCCCAAAGCACCCTCCCAATGTTGAGGGCATGTGGCCTGGTATGGTTCAGGAGGGGGGGGGCGCACTCTCGTCCCCCCCTCTTTTCCTGCGGCCTGCCAGGTTGCATGCTGGGATAAGGGTCTGGTATGGATTTTTGGGGGAACCCCACGCCGTTTTTTTGTTTTTTTTGAAGCGGGGTTCCCCTTAAAATCCATACCAGACCTGAAGGGTCTGGTATGAAATTTAGGGGGAACCCCACGTCATTTTTTTTAAAAATGTGGCCGGGGTTCCCCTTAATATCCATACCAGACCTAAAGGGCCTTGTATGGAATTTAGGGGGACTCCCACGTCATTTTTTTTTTTTAATTTTGGTTCGGGGTTTCCCTGTGGGGAATTCCCATGCCGTTTTTATCAATGAACTTCTATGTGTATTGTCGGCAATGCAATAGCCGCGGGTAGTTTTAAATGTTTTTTCCTTCGAAATGTCATTTTGCTGTCAGACTGTTCTAAACACAGGAAACATGCGCCCCTTTACAGGCATACTATAGACACCCCCCAGGTATGAAATTTAAAGGGATATTACACTTTTATTGTTTGACTTTAAGTATTATTAAAATTACTGCTCCTGAAAAAACGGCCGTTTTTAAAACTTTTTTTTGCATTGATCCATGTCCCCTGGGGCAGGACCCGGGTCCCCAAACACTTTTTATGACAAAAACTTGCATATTAGCCTTTAAAATTAGCACTTTTGATTATTCATGTTCGTGTCCCATAGACTTTAACGGTGTTCGCGTGTTCGAGCGAACTTTTTTCCTGTTCGCATGTTCTGGTGCGAACCGAACGGGTGGTGTTCGGCTCATATATATATATATATACTACACTGACTGACTGCACACTACACTAACTACCTGCCTAATCTCAATGATTTCACTATATCCAGCTGCCGTGTAAGCAGCAGCCTTATATGGTGTGGGGCGTGGACTTAGCCCCTGAGCCATGATTGGCCAAAGGCACCCTGCCTTTGGACAATCATGGCTCTCACAGCACATTGCGCTGTGATTGGCCGAAGCATGCAAGTCAGGTGCATGCTTTGGCCAATCAGCAACATCAATGCTTATGGGGTGATCCATATGTTTGTTCAACGAGCAAATAAACAGCTGATGTTTGTCTTAAACATCAAGCCCATCCCTAGTGCTGTGATTCAATCCATGCATGCAGCTCCTTACATTTTTCCAGTGGCCCGCGATGATACCTGGGGAGCCATTCAGCTGTGGGAGCTGATTGGGTTAACACCTCAAGCTGTTATAAATATACTAAGCCGTGTCATGTAGCCACGCCTATTGAAAAAGACGGAATGACGAAACACATCTGGGCGTGACCACACGGCTTGTGAGACTGCTAGCAGCTATGAACTCTACTCAGCAATCATCACTGATAGGATTTCTAAGCATCGGTGAGAGAGATTTTGCTGCAAAGTGTCTTATATACAGTGGGGACTGAAAGTATTCAGTCCCCCTTAAATTTTTCACTCTTTGTTATTGTAGTGATATAATATATATTATCAGGTGGATAGTGGGTATGATAATTAATTAGTAAGTACTCTTCCGCAGCAACCCAATTCTTCCAGAGAGATGCACTTTATTGACTTCCAACACAGAACAAAGTCCAAAGTCCACAGATGACAAAAAATCCGACAGAGTATATAATTCAGAGCCCCATGTTCCTAGGTTTGTGTGTCCATACACAGACAAGCCTAACTTAAACTATAGACTGAATGCCATGTTATATTCACTAGACACTGAATGGCTGAGCAATTTGATTGGCCGTTTCAAGTGTAGACAAAGAGGTGCAGGCACTAGCAAAGAGTAGATGGGTGACAGTCAGGAGGGGTAGAGAAGGCCGATCCAGGACTGGAGCATCCCAATAAGTACTCTCCATTGAGTGACATTGGTGAAATCAGTCAGGGACCAGCACTGCTGGAGCTGAAGCACTCTCCTAGCTGCCAGGGGAAGAACTCCTCCAGTGAGAGTGGGGGGACAGCAAAGGGAAAGGAAAGACAGATTCTGGTGGTAGGGGACTCAATTCTTAGAAGGACAGAGAGGGCAATCTGTAACCAAGACCTGAAGCGCCGAACAGTATGTTGTCTACCGGGCGCTCGGGTTCGGCACATCACGGATCTTGTGGACAGATTACTGGGAGGGGCTGGGGAAGACCCGGCTGTCATGGTGCACGTTGGCACCAATGACAAAGTCAGAGGCAGATGGAGTGTCCTAAAGAACGATTTTAGGGACTTAGGAGCTAAATTGAGGAAAAGGACCTCCTCCTCCTGGAGGACTGGGCCGACTTCTCAGTCGGTAACCGGTACTATAGAAGGGACGGACTGCACCTAAATGAGGAGGGTGCAGATCTGCTGGGAATGAAGATGGCCAAAAGGTTAGAGGGGTTTTTAAACTAGGCGATGGGGGGGATTGAGGCGATTCAGTTTGCATTTGCAGCGCTCTAAAATCCTTCATTCATTCATTCATTCATCCATTCAGGGTCCAGAGACAGAGATAGCCAGCGCGGAAGATATTCCAGAGGGTAGTATTGGGGGCATTAGTGGAAGGTTAACCAAAGCACAAAAACACAAGGTGAGTATAGTAGCAAGTCCTAGTTGCAATCTTGAAACACCCAATACGAGGACAATATGCGACCGGTCTAAATTATGTGGCATGTTCACCAATGCCAGGAGCATGGCGGACAAGATAGGTGAACTAGAGATACTGTTGTACAAGGAGGATTTGGATTTTGTGGGAATTTCAGAGACCTGGTTCAACAGCTCTCATGATTGGCTGGCAAACATTCAAGGGTATACCCTATACCGCAAGGATAGAGAGGGTAAAAAAGGGGGAGGGGTATGCCTATATATCAAGAATAATGTACAAGCGAATGTGAGAGATGACATCACTGAGGGAGCTAGGGAGGAGGTGGGATCCTTATGGGTAGAGCTCCAAAGGGATGAAGCTAAGGGGAAAATAATACTGGGAGTATGCTATAGGCCCCCTAACCTGAGGGAGGAAGTGGAGACAGATCTCCTATCACAATTTGCTAAAAGGCATAAATTGGGATAAAATATTAAGAACAAAGAATACGGAGGAGAGATGGGTTTGCTTTAAGAGCATATTAAATAAGGGCATTAGCCAATGTATCCCATTGGGTAATAAATTTAAAAGAGCGAACAAAAATCCTGGATGGCTTAACTCCAATGTAAAAATGCATATAAAAGCAAAGGAGAAGGCCTTCAAAAAATACAAGGTTGAGGGATCATCCTCAGCATTCAGACTTTATAAAGAATGCAATAAGAAATGTAAGGGAGAAATTAGGACGGCTAAGATAGAACATGAACGACACATAGCGGAGGAGAGCAAAAAAAATCCCAAGAAATTCTTTAAGTATGTAAACAGTAAAAAAGGGAGGACAGACCATATTGGCCCCATAAAGAATGAGGAAGGACATCTGGTTACAAAGGATGGGGAGATGGCGAAGGTATTGAATTTATTCTCCTCCTCAGTCTTCACGAGTGAATCGGGGGGCTTCTGTAACTAAAACTGCAGTGTTTATCCTCATGACACAACACAGGAAGCACCTCCATGGTTAACAGAGGACAGAATTAAAATTAGACTTGAGAAACTTAACATTAATAAACCACCGGGACCAGATGGCTTGCATCCGAGGGTACTTAGGGAACTCGGTCAAGTGATTGCCAGACCGTTTTTCCTAATTTTTACAGACAGACTATTGACTGGAATGGTACCAGCTGATTGGAGAAAAGCCAATGTAGCACCAATATTTAAAAAGGGCCCAAAATACATCCCTGGGAATTACAGACCAGTTAGCCTAACATCAATAGTATGTAAACTCTTGGAGGGGATGATAAGGGACTATATACAAGATTTTAGTAATAAGAACGATATCATTAGCAGTAATCAGCATGGATTCATGAAGAATCGTTCTTGCCAAACCAATCTATTAACCTTCTATGAGGAGGTGAGTTGCCATCTAGATAAAGGAAGGCCCGTAGACGTGGTGTATCTGGATTTTGCAAAAGCATTTGACACAGTTCTCCATAAACGTTTACTGTACAAAATAAGGTCTGTTGGCATGGACCATAGGGTGAGTACATGGATTGAAAACTGGCTACAAGGGCGAGTTCAGAGGGTGGTGATAAATGGGGAGTACTCAGAATGGTCAGGGGTGGGTAGTGAGGTTCCCCAGGGTTCTGTGCTGGGACCAATCCTATTTAATATGTTTATAAATGACCTGGAGGATGGGATAAACAGTTCAATCTCTGTATTTGCAGACAATACTAAGCTAAGCAGGGCAATAACTTCCCCGCGGGATGTGGAAACCTTGCAAAAAGACCTGAACAAATTAATGGGATGGGCGACTACATGGCAAATGAGGTTTAATGTAGAAAAATGTAAAATCATGCATTTGGGTGGCAAAAATATAAATGCAATCTATAGACTGGGGGGAGAACCTCTGGGGGAATCTAGGATGGAAAAGGACCTGGGGGTCCTAGTAGATGATAGGCTCAGCAATGGCATGCAATGCCAAGCTGCTGCTAATAAGAATATTGCCATGCATTAAAAGGGGGATCAACTCCAGAGATAAAACGATAATTCTCCCACTCTGCAAGGCTCTGGTCCGGCCGCACCTGGAGTATGCTGTCCAGTTCTGTGCACCAGTCCTCAGGAAGGATGTACTGGAAATGGAGCGAGTACAAAGAAGGGCAACAAAGCTAATAAAGGGTCTGGAGGATCTTAGTTATGAGGAAAGGTTGCGAGCACTGAACTTATTCTCTCTGGAGAAGAGACACTTGAGAGAGGATATGATTTCAATTTACAAATACTATACTGGTGACACCACAATAGGGATAAAACTTTTTTGCAGAAGAGAGTTTAAAAAGACTCGTGGCCACTCATTACAATTAGAAGAAAAGAGGTTTAACCTTAAACTACGTAGAGGGTTCTTTACTGTAAGAGCGGCAAGGATGTGGAATTCCCTTCCACAGGCGGTGGTCTCAGCGGGGAGCATTGATAGCTTCAAGAAACTATTAGATAATCACCTGAATGACCGCAACATACAGGGATATGTAATGCAATACTGACACATAATCACACACATAGGTTGGACTTGATGGACTTGTGTTTTTTTTCAACCTCACCTACTATGTAACTATGTAATTTAGGACTTTTATTTGCTTCAGTCTTTCAGACAGACAACAACCCCCCAGCCGTGAACAGCTGCAGTCATAAACCACCCCAATTTGCACTCCCGCATATCAATATCAACAAGTCCCCTTAGATATGTGTAATTAGATTAGATTAACAGATACCACCTGAACACCCTTTGAAATGTTCGAATAGACTTGCATAAGATTAACACATCAAAGGGTCTTCAGCTGTCCCCTTGCTATGTTAAAATTCAGTTGGACAAATCAACCATTGTCAATTGAATTCTGGCCTAGTCAATATTGAATGTATGTGTACATACATATAATAATGCCCCACATAAATCGGTAAACATATTACAACATATGCAACAGTTATATTGCAGCCATTTGCTAAAATCATTTCAGTTCATTTTTTTCCTCATTAATTACACACAGCACCCCATATTGACAGAAAAACACGCCACACACGCTAAGGTGTGTGGCGCTTGTTCTCCCACCTACCGTTTTTCTATTTGATCGATCCTATTGAATAGGGGTTGACGTTACCTAATAATTAGATGTTAATGCTTAAACAGTGGACTAGTCTAGCAAGTGTCATATGGCCTGTAATTTGATTTCTTTAGAAGTACTACATATTAGTTCTCCAAAAAGGTTAATTTTACCTGGCCCAGAGTACAATCTGTATAGAAGTATTACATACAGGCTCTCTTAATGGCAAATCTTGATATACCCGCCTCTGAGTTTAAAAGAGTATGAGTGCCGTGTGACTGCACCCTCAGATGATGTCATGAGTGATGAAACGTGTCAGCGTGGAGCCACACAACGTACGCAGACCCATCAGTCAACCCAGGGAAAGACAGCTCCGTTCCCCGTGGAAGGTATCCATTGAGGGCAGTAGTAGGAGACGCTGTGGAACCTGGTGTCTTTGTCTGATGCTTTTTAGTGAACACCGCTTTTTGATTTGCACATTCTTGTAAGTGTACATCTGGAAGGGAGACTCCTTCCCCCCTCCTTTCTGTGTTTTATAAAAAAACTGATTCAAACGAGATTACACTATGTCCGATCCTCCTCTTTCATTGCTCATGTAACTGAATGACTCGAGCGAGTTTCCGTTCTGGACAAGGGAGAGAGAACACCGATTCGGATGACCACCATTTTGGATGACATACACGCTAAGTTCTATCTCTCGTCTGGTAAGAGTTTGCCTAAGAGGGGGTTTTCTCACACACCCCCCCTCTTTTTATTCGAGCACGTGTGGTGTCTGGACTCCTTTTCTTTTGGTAACAGCTGTTCTTTCGAAAAGGCTACTTTAGAAGACTGTTTCCTCCCAAAAGGAGTTTTTTTATTTCCAAAGGGACTTTTTATCCGTTTTCTATTGAATGAATGTGTTGGTCATATTAATGCTAATTCATGGACTTTTACTGATTTTAGGAATTTGATGAACTTTTACTATTGATTATTTATGGTTTATGAACTAATTTTTATTAACAAGCACTGCCCGAGTCCATTGGACTTCCCTGTTATGTTAAAAACACAGAATTGTTGACATTTTTGCAGATTTATTAAAAAAGAAAAACTGAAATATTACATAGTCCTAAGTATTCAGACCCTTTGCTGTGACACTCATATATTTAACTCAGGTGCTGTCCATTTCTTCTGATCATCCTTGAGATGCTTCTACACCTTCATTTGAGTCCAGCTGTGTTTGATTAAACTGATTGGACTTGATTAGGAAAGCCACACACATGTCTATATAAGACCTTACAGCTCACAGTGCATGTCAGAGCAAATGAGAATCATGAGGTCAAAGGAACTGCCTGAAGAGCTCAGAGACAGAATTGTGGCAAGGCACAGATCTGGCCAAGGTTACAAAAACATTTCTGCTGCACTTAAGGTTCCTAAGAGCACAGTGGCCTCCATAATCTTTATGCCCTGTACACACGGTCAGACTTTCCGACGGAATATGTGCGATCAGAGCTTGTTGTCGGAAATTCCGACCGTGTGTGGGCTCCATCGGACTTTTTCCATCGGAATTTCCGACACACAAAGTTTGAGAGCATGCTATAAAATTTTCCGACAACAAAATCAGATCCTTTAAATTACGATTGTGTGTAGACAAATCCGACGGACAAAGTGCCACGCATGCTCAGAATAAATTAAGGGACGAAAGCTATTGGCTATTGCCCCATTTGTAGTCCCGGCTTATGTGTTTTACATCACCGCGTTCAGAACGATCGGATTTTCCGACAACTTTGTGCGACTGTGTGTATGCAAGACAAGTTTGAGCCAACATCCGTCAGAAAAAAACAATGGATTTTGTTGTCGAAATGTCCGATCATTGTACCGTGTGTACAGGGCATACAATGGAAGATGTTTGGGACGACCAGAATCCTTCCTAGAGCTGGCTGTCCGGCCAAACTGAGCTATTGGGGGAGAAGAGCCTTGGTGAGAGAGGTAAATAATAACCCAAAGATCACTATGGCTGAGCTCCAGAGATGCAGTCGGGAGATGGGAGAAAGTTGTAGAAAGTCAACCATCACTGCAGCCCTCCACCATCCAGGGCTTTATGGCAGAGTGGCCCGACGGAAGCCTCTCCTCAGTGCAAGACACAGAAAAGCCAGCAAGGAGTTTGCTAAAAAACACCTGAAGGACTCCAAGATGGTGAGAAATAAGATTCTTTGGTCTGATGAGGCCAAGATAGAACATTTTGGCCTTAATTCTAAGCGGTATGTGTGGAGAAAACCAAGCACTGCTCATCACCTGTCCAATACAGTCCCAACAGTGAAGCATGGTGGTGGCAGCATCATGCTGTAGGGGTGTTTTTCAGCTGCAGGGACAAGACGACTGGTTGCAATCAAGGGAAAGATGAATGCGGCCAAGTACAGGGATATCCTGGACGAAAACCTTCTCCAGAGTGCTCAGGACCTCAGACTTAGCCAAAGGTTTACCTTCCAACAAGACAATGACCCTAAGCACACAGCTAAAATAACGAAGGAGTGGATTCACAACAACTCTGTGACTGTTCTTGAATGACCCAGCCAGAGCCCTGACTTAAACCCAATTGAGCATCTCTGGAGAGACCTAAAAATGGCTGTCCACCAACGTTTACCATCCAACCTGACCGAACTGGAGAGGATCTGCAAGGAGGAATGGCAGAGGATCCCCAAATCCAGGTGTGAAAAACTTGTTGCATCTTTCCCAAAAAGACTCATGGCTGTATTAGATCAAAAGGGGCTTCTACTAAATACTGAGCAAAGGGTCTGAATACTTAGGACCATGTGATATTTCAGTTTTTCTTTTTTTAATAAATCTGCAAAAATGTCAACAATTCTGTGTTTTTTGGTCAATATGGGGTGCTGTGTGTACATTAATGAGGAAAAAAATGAACTTAAATGATTTTAGCAAAGGGCTGCAATATAACAAAGAGTGAAAAATTTAAGGGGGTCTGAATACTTTCCGTCCCCGTTGTATATTCAAATTCTGGTTTTTAATTATTTTATTGTAAGTGCAATGCAAAAAGGGGAGTTCTTATAGAAATAAAAGCCTTAACAGGATCATGCTATGAGGTCTGTTTACCTTTGTTATGAGTTACTGAGACTGGTGGAAGACCCTGATCTCGAGTGACAAGATGATGTGAAAGTTATCACCAAAAGGCGTATTTACTTTGCATATCTGGTAAGTGCAAATTTTGAGGGGAGCATTATCATGAGGTGTGGTGAAGGTTTTCTTACATACATATACACCCGATTAATCCCCAAAGAAACACTCAGCGGAAAAAGTTTTATATGGACTCACCTGTCACAGGGTGTAATCACTTTGAACTGTTTGGAAGCAAGGTGTGCAATACACTGGATGAGCGCTGCTTTTGTTTTATTGATTATAACTGTGTGTTATCATTTTTAAGCATATGTGATATTGATTGTTTTGTATATAATAGCAGCTGCTTATATGTTTTTTATCTATGTCAATTTATTTTCCACAAGCGCTGGACTAATGATTTATTTTGCTTTTAGGTTTATTGTATATCACAAGAATACATATATAAGTTATTTTACAAGTATAAAAAAGATTTGTACTACTACATACAAAATAGCATATAAACACGGTAAGGGCAGAAATAGGCCCACATATATAAAAACACTGATACTGTAATATATGTTATACAGAAACTGCCAAGAAAAAAAAGTTATATAGTTTAGTACTGTAGTTTCTTTTGCTAGATATTCAGTATTTTTCTTTAAAAATGTAATTTTTTTTGCTACAGCATGTTTTATACATGATATAGATGCGCCACTTTACAGGCAGAATAAGGGGACCCCCCCCCCTATGCACTATATATAAATGAATTTTTCATTTTTATTGTTTCACTTAAAGTGGGATTCTGTAGCATGTATAGAATATGCTGTATCTCATCATTTATTTCTTTGATCTGCTATAGAGTGGAGCACTTCAGCACCTGGAAGATGTAAGTACCCAGATTGATGTTTTATAAATAAAATATGTTTTTTAACGATAAAACACCATTTAGACTTAATTTTTATATATGGACAGAGGAACTTACTGCTGGACATCTCAGGATCCAAAAGAGCTTCATTCACATAGAACCCAGGGGTGGATTAAAGGTGTTTTTTGATCAAACTTAGATGTGCGGTCAAACGCCCTGAGGTGAGAAGACTTACGCTGGGGGTAGCACAAGTTTGTTGTCACCTTGTCAACTTTGGAGCACTATCACAGGATTTTGCTTTGCCAGCACAATGGACATTTTTTATTTACTTTATTATTTAATATGTTTGATATTATGCATGTTTTGCAAG
The DNA here is from genome assembly GCA_037952925.1 of Lithobates clamitans. Classification (NCBI taxonomy): domain Eukaryota; kingdom Metazoa; phylum Chordata; class Amphibia; order Anura; family Ranidae; genus Lithobates; species Lithobates clamitans. Next base: position 5,712,141 of record JBBGZY010001416.1, read on the forward strand.
TCATTCATGCACATTATTTATATGTGTCATATCACATTGGGTACTTCAACATAGTGCAGCACTCTTCATGTGCTATTGTTTTAATTTGCCAGCACAATGGACATTTTATATATTATATGTTATTTTGGTTAATATCATACTGTACACGGTTTGCACTGATATTCATGCTTTTATATGTGTCATATCACATTGGTAATCTTAATATAGCATGGCATTTTATTTGTTTAAAAAAATAACATTGCTGGCAATCGAAAAATGCTTACAAAAAATGGCAGGTCAGGAAAGGGGGGGAAGAGCGAGTACCCCCCTCCTGAACCATACCACATGCCCTCAACATGAGGTTGGCTTTAAAGTACCAATCCATGATCTTCTTCTTTCTTAAAGAAGAATTCCAGGTATGGCATTTTTTACATAGTTTGGACCAATCTAACTCTGCGTATACCATACCAATAGGATCTCTCTAGAATCTGGAAATCACTGTAGTAGACAACACTACTACATTGATTTCCACTAGCTTCTGGGTCTTGTACAAAGTGGCTGCTCTTCTGCATTGTGAACACCAGAGGTTGTGACATAATCGCCCCACCTCTCCACCACATCCAATCAGACAATGCTTGAAAATGCAATGCAAAGCATTCTCTCAATGAGATTCATGCTGAGCGGCAGACTGCCTGTGTTCAGTATGCAACTGGGCAGCCATTCAGCACAGGACCCAGAAGCTAGTGTAGATCACTGTAGTAAACACTGCTACAAAGTGATCTCCACTAGCATTCTGGTTACGTGCTTCAGCTTCTAGAGCAGTGGTCTCCAAACTATAGCCCAGGGGCCAGATGTGGCCCTTGTTTGCTTTTACCCAGCCTTGTGGGCATTATTTCCTCCACTGTCAGCAACAGTGGGGCATAGTTCCTGCCACTGACATGGCCATTAGGACACTATTCCTCCCACTGACACCAATGATGGGACACTATTTCTCCCACTAAATAAAGTAGATATTTGCCAGCACACCATGGATCGACACAAAGTAGCATCCAAACGGATAGTTTATTGCATGATCACAACACAAGGAGAGTGCAACATTTCAGAGTCACGCAGGACCCCTTCATCCAGGAACGTGTGCGATGGGAATATTAAGTATTCCTCCCACTGACACCAACGATTGGGCACTATTCCTCCCCCTAATCGAAAAGTGGGGACACTATTTACATCCACTAACCTTAGGACATTTTCTAATCGTGCTGTCCACAGTTTGGCCCCCCTAAATTTTGAAGAACAGTAACCTAGCCCTTTGTTTAGAAAGTGTGGGGACCCATGTTCTAGAGGGATCCCACAGGGTATGGTATATGCATAGTACTTTGGTCCAAGCTGCCATACCTGGAAGTCATCTTTAAGGACACATATCAATCAGTACTTGGGATACTAATTGACTGTCATCCTCCTCCACAAGCGTGCATATCAGTAATTTTTTGGATTACTCAAAGTTCAAGCCAGTGCTATTATTTTGCACAAAAGGCCATTCCCTGTCCTCATATGGAATGCCACTGTTTTGGACCGAACCAAGCTGTCCGGTACTTTTATATCTGCCCCTCCAGCCAAATTAGTTTCAATGCAAAGTGTGCACACTGAAGCAATTCACTTAGACAAAGACACAGTTCAGTGTAAAAGTTACTTCTGTTTATTGTTTCCTGTCATCGCGGCTTATATACTACCAGCCGGATATTTTGCTATCAGATAAGGCAGGCGTATGCAAACCACAAAACAACCACAAAACATATATATATTGTGACAAAGTATAGGCTTTAGCTAGGTTATGTTCATATAAGGGAGTAGCAACCGATCATAGCCATGTAGGGTATCTTGCTTCCAAAACGTTGATGTTATCTCTTGAGCGTATTCTCGGAAGCAGGTGCGATCTTCTTTTTAACTCTTTTGCAGTACAGTTCCACAGTAAGGAAGGGGTGAGCTTCGCAGACATCTATTGTATATGATTAAGGCTGATAAGCAGAAGCTGAAACATATACTTATATATATTGGAATAGGCATTTCATCATGATACTCTTAATCACATCTATTACACCATAAGGCAGCAGGAGAAGAACGGTGGAATATTATGAGGAGAAATGTTGGAGTGTTAAAGGTTAGGAGGAGAAGTGTTGGAGTGCTGAAGGTTAGCAAAAGTGTTGGGTGCTGAAAGTTAGGAAGAGAAGTGTTGGGGTGCTGAAGGTTAGGAGAAGTATTAGAGTTCTGGCAACAGTAGGAAATATAATGTGAAGTTTCAAGGGAGATGTGTCACCCCTACTCAATACAAGGGGAATATTCTGGTACATCTACACCCACCATTGCAGAGGGAGCCCAAGTAGAATAATGACTGTAGGAAAAGAAAAAACACAAAGCCATTACTATTTCACGAGTGTAAATACAGAAGACATGGAGAAGTAGGTATTCACACACTTGTACACATTTGAAGGCAATGGGCAACAAAAAGGTAAGTAACAATGTGCTTCTTTTACAGGCCGAGCTTAGTTTACAGAGTCACTTTAAGATAATAAAACAGTCATATAGAACAGTTATGTGCATTGTTATTTTAAGTGGAAGAATCGTTGTAATATTATCTTTTACTATACTGTATTTCAATCGTATAATCTATTTGGTATAAAAAATATTTCGCACTGATCTTTGCTGAATAGAGTTTATTTTAAAGAAATTCTGTGTCTTGGTTTACAGTTGTTAAAATAATATGAATAATGCAGGACTAAACTTAACCACTCACAAATAAACTACCTGCACAAACAACTAAAAGTCAATAGAAGACGATGTCAGTATATTGAGAACAAAGAGAGATGTATGGTACTGAACTGTATAAAAGGAGGGGAGAGAAGCCATCTCATTGTATTGCCATTGTGATACCCATGCTGCAGAGATCTGTGTCACAATGGAGAATTAAAGGCTTTAATTAAAGAAGAACCCAGTGATTGGAGCTATGGTCATATCATATACCTACATCTTCCAGTTCTGTGTGATTCTTCAATGTATGACACTCTGGAGATCAGGAATGCAGAGTCCAGCCTGTACCCTTCATTTTACTGATGTATTTGATGAATTCCAATATTTTCAGGATGGAGATTTGATCATTGGAGGAGTGTTCACTGTGAGGTCAAAAGAAGATAATCCCAATGTACCTGAAGAAAAGATATACAGGTGTGTAACTTACTTGCTAAGAAGAGAAAAATGTGATCAAGAACAAATAGGACTTTACAAACTGATTGGAAGAAATACATGTGATGGAAATATTATAAGAATGTATATAGAATGTCTTCTCATTTACATGCAAACCAAGCTGTCCAGAAAGTGACAGAGGGTAGGTGACAGGGATCTGCGACAGTGACAGGGGGTGGGTGATGGTGACAGGGGTAGGTAACGGTGACAGGGATGGGTGACAGTGACAGGGGATGGGTGACAGTGACAGGGGGTAGGTGACGGTGACAGGGATGAGTGACAGTGACAGGGGATGGGTGACAGTGACAGAGGTGGGTGACGGTGACAAAATTTGTAACAATTTATAACAGTGTCAGGGTGTTGGAGAAGTTGCTGGAAGAGTCTTTTCTTTAAAGCTAAAAAGTGTGGGGATTCCTCCGAATGCTTTGTTTGTGTAGATGGAGAGATCGTTTACTTTTTGTTGTTGTAAAAGCGATCACTTTAATTCCTCCCCATTGAAACAATGTATTCTGGCAGCAAATCTTTCCACTTTCAGAATACACAGATTTGTATTCTACTAAGCCTCTGCTTTCAGAAAATGTATTATGTTCCGGGAGGTTTGAGATAATTTTATAACTAAAAATGAAGATTTTTTTATGTGTGCAAAAAAAAAAAAAAAAAAGATCTAGAGGGGACAAGGCTAAATTCGGGGGGAGGGGAGTTTTTTTTGGAAAGTGTTAAGTGCGTTCACACTTTAATTCAAATTGTCACTGTCACCATTCTTTTTACATACCTCAAAAATGAATTAAATTAATTAAATTAATACACCACGCTAAAGACTGTATCCTTTCTAATAAAAGTATTAACAATATTAATAAATGGTGCTGCTTAAGAACCAAACAACTATCACCAATTGGGCTAATAATATTATTGTACAAACCAATAATGAATCACACCGTAGCGTATAACACTACATGTAAATGTCAAAATCACTTATACTTTGCATAAAAATATATTAACAAATCAATGAAATGAAAAAAAGCTAAATTAAAATGAACAATGTGCAAAATGTAGTGCCTGTAACAGACAATTACAAGAGATTTAAATGTGAGTGGTATAATTTTTAATAAATAACATTTTATTGAAATAATGCACTATTGGAAGCCTTCCTTCTTTTCTTGCATACATATGCAGTGTGAAGGGATTCATCCATCAGAGGGTGTTATAATCAAGTGATGACTGATTAACAATTAAGCACTTTTGCCTTTTCATGAGAATGAAAGGCAATAGGATCTGGTGAGTGCAATCCCATAGGGAGTTGGTGTCACTGAATCACATTGGTGGTGGAACATATGGTGTCATTATTCACATGGTGGGGAAATTATCAGTTTGATGGACTCATTGTGAAGATTTGAGTTACCTTAAGGGCTTTCTGTTACACGCACAAAATTTTGCACATTGTTCATTTTAATTTATTTTTTTCTAATTTTATTGATTTGTTAATATATTTTATGTAAAGTTTAGGTGATTTTGACACTATTTACATGTAGTGTTATGCGCTATGGTGTGATTAAACTTTTTTTGTCACCGTCACCCACCCCTGTCACTGTCACCCACCCCTATCACCGTCATCCATCCCCTTTTTTAAAGAAAAAAATACTTTGGTTTGAAAATAGGTTGATTTTGGAAAGAACAAATGGGAGCAGAAACCTATTAAAGAAATCATAAACATTATCAATATCCCCCTCTAGATTCACTTGTCTTCTTTGATCAACAACAAGAGGATATTTGGTTTGTCTAAAATACAGGTAAAGCATAACACAAACAACATAATTTATTTTTTAAGTAAAATCTTTGGTAGTTGTAGGGCTGTCATGAACTGTAAGGGCAACCGTAAAACTAATCCATTTGCCATTGTTGAAATATGAGCAATAAAATCACACATATGCATGTTAAGAGTCCTTCTCTACCAATCAGCTTTGCTGTTGATACCTGTTCTTAAATTCTGGGTTTTCACAACAGGCGCCTCCTGCATGAAAGTATCTGAAGGAAGAACAATCCTTGTTACCAGGAACAACCAGATTCTTCTCCCGTTTTATGCCTGCAGGGTGGAAACAAAATAAACATTTTTGCTAGGACACTTTTAATGCAAAGTGCTACAGTGCCTTGAAAAAGTATTCATACCCCTGGAAATTTTCCACATTTTGTCATATTACAACTAAAAGCGTAAATGTATTTTATTGGGATTTTATGTGATAGACCAACACAAAGTGGCACATAATTCTGAAGTGGAAGGAAAATAATAAATGGTTTTCAACATGTTTTACAAATAAATATCTAAAAAGTGTGGTGTGCATTTATACTCAGCCCCCTTTACTCCGATACTTCTAACTAAAATCTAGTGGAACCAATTGCCTTCAGAAGTCACCTAATTAGTAAATAGAGTCCACCTGTGTGTAATTTAATTTCAGTATAAAACACAGCTGTCCTGTGAAGCCCTCGGAGGTTTGTTAGAGAACCTTAGTGAACAAACAGCATCATGAAGGCCAAGGAACACACCGGACAGGTCAGGGATAAAGTTGTGGAGAGGTTTAAAGCAGGGTTAGGTTAGAAAATAATATCCCAAGCTTTGAACATCTCACGGAGCACTGTTCAATCCATCATCTGAAAATGGAAAGAGTATGGCACAACCTATCAAGACATGGCCGTCCACCTAAACTGACAGGCCAGACAATGAGAGCATTAATCAGAGAAGCAGCCAAGAGGCCCATGGTAACTCTGGAGAAGCTGCAGAGATCCACAGCTCAGTTGGAGAATCTGTCCACAAGACAACTATTACAGTAGTCGTGCTCTCCACAAATCTGGCCTTTATAGAAGAGTGGCAAGAAGAAAGCCATGTGGAAGGCAATGTCCATGCCTCGCTGGACAAGGCGGTCAGCGGTAAGGTGCATATTACCGCTGACTCATGGTCCAGCAGGCATGGACAGGGATGTTACCTAAGTTTCACGGCGCATTGGGTGACTCTTTTGGCAGCTGGGAAGGATGCAGGACAAGGTGCAGTAGTGTTGGAGGTTGTTCCACCACCACGCCTCCAAAATGCTAATGATTGTGACACACCTCTCTCCTCCACCCCCTCCTCTTCTTCTTCCTCCATGGCCTCTTCCTCGGAACCAGCGGTGCTCCGTAGTCGTTCAAGGGGCTACGCAAGTACGCAGGCCAAAAGATGCCATGCGGTGCTTGAGCTGGTGTGCTTGGGGGACAGGAGCCACACTGGGGCAGAGGTTCTGTCAGCTCTGCAGGGGCAGGTTCAGAGGTGGTTGACGCCACGCCAACTTAAGGCAGGAATGGTGGTTTGCGACAATGGCACCAACCTCCTCTCTGCCCTCCGACAGGGACAAATGACCCATGTGCCCTGTTTGGCTCACGTCCTTAACTTGGTGGTGCAGCGGTTCTTGGGCAGGTACCCGGGCTTACAGGATGTCCTGAGGCAGGCCAGGAAAGTCTGTGTGCATTTCCGCCAGTCATATAATGCCAGTGCTCGGCTGGCAGACCTCCAAAAGGAGTTTAACCTGCCCAAGAACCGCCTAATCTGTGACATGCCTACCAGGTGGAACTCAACGTTGGCCATGCTGCAGCGGCTGCACACGCAGCAGAGGGCCATCAATGAGTACCTGTGCAACTATGACAGGGTCAGGGGAGCTTGGATTTTTTTCCCCACACCAGTGGGCCATGATCAGGGATGCACTGTCCTGTCACCATTTGAGGAGGCCACAAGGATGGTGAGCAGTGACAGTGCATGCATCAGTGACACTTTCCCCCTTGTCCACCTGTTGGAGCACACGCTGCGTGGAATAATGGACAGGGCACTTGAGGCAGAAATGAGGCTCAAGGCCCCCTTTATCCAGACAGTGTTCCTGCGTGCCCGCCGATCACACAGGAAGAGGACGAGGACAAGGAGGAGGAGGAGGATTGTATCAGTATGGAGGTGGAGCCTGGCACTAAGCATCAGCAGCAGTCTTTAAGGGATCAGTCCCAAGAAACACATGGACGTGGCTGGGAGGAGGTGGCTGTGGACCATGTCATCCTTAGTGACCCAGAGGACTCCAGACCGAATGCCTCAGCAAACCTACGCTTCATGGCCTCCCTGATCTTGCAAAGCCTGTGTAAGGATCCTCGTATTCGTGGTATCAAGGAGAAGGACCAATACTGGCTGGCCACCCTCCTCTATCCACATTACAAGGGTAAGGTTGTGGACCTTATCTTGCCATCACAGAGGAAGCAGAGGATGAAACATCTTCGGGAGGCCTTGCAGAAAGGTCTGTGCAACGCGTTCCCAGAGACTGGGAGGTTACAAACTCCTGTTTCTGGACAACGTATTGCTGAGGCTTCGGTCAGTCAAAGAAGGAGCGGTGGAGAAGGTGGCCGTCTGGCTGATGCGTTCAGACAATTTTTTAGTTCGCAGCCCCAAGGTATGATCGGTTCAAGCAACTATCGCCAGCGTCTGTTTTACATGGTGCAGGAATACCTAGGGTCAAGATCTGACTTGGACACCTTTCCCACTGAAAATCCTCTGGGTTACTGGGTCTTGAGGATGGATCACTGGCCAGAGCTTGCACATTATGCAATTGAGCTACTGGCCTGTCCTGCATCCAGGGTTCTTTTGGAATGCACATTCAGTGCTGCTGGAGGCTTTGTAACCGATCACAGGGTGCGTCTGTCCACCGACTCGGTCGATCGACTGACCTTCATAAAAATGAATCAGTCTTGGATCACCACCAGCTACCAAGCACCTGATGCTGATGTAACCGTATATATTTTTTTTAAATCTCAGATCCCTTCAAAGACTGCCTATGCTGATGCTGAGTGACTATCCTGAGTAATTATCCTCTTCCTCCTCAATGATCACGCTCATAGCTTGTAAGAACATTTTTGGTTCTCGGCTCCGCCACCAGTGCCTAAGGCCCAATTTTTCAACCCCTGTTTAACAGGGGCGTGTAATTACAATTTTTGATGCAATACTTTGCAGCAGGGCTCGTTTCTGTGTTCCAACTAGGGTATCTGTGAGGGGATGCAGTGTTGTGGCACCAGCACCAGTGCCTAAGGGCTAATTTTTCTGCCCCTGTTTAAAAGGGGCTTGTAATTACAATTTTTGATGCAATACTTTGCAACAGGGCTCGTTTCTGCATTCCAACTAGAGTATCTGTGAGGGTTTGCAGTGTTGTGGCACCAGCACCAGTGTCTAAGGCCCAATTTTTCAGCCCCTGTTTAACAGGGGCGTGTAATTACAATTTTTGATGCAATACTTTGCAGCAGGGCTCGTTCCTGCGTTCCAACTAGAGTATCTGTGAGGGGTTGCTGTGTTGTGGCACCACTGCCTAAGGCCCAATTTTTCAGCCCCTGTTTAACAGGGTCGTGTAATTACAATTTTTGAGGCTATACTTTGCAGCAGAGCTCGTTCCTGCGTTCTAACTAGAGTATCTGTGAGGGTTTGCAGTGTTGTGGCACCAGCACCAGTGCCTAAGGCCCAATTTTTCTGCCTCTGTTCAACAGGGGCATGTAATTACAATTCTTGATCTAATACTTCACAGCAGGGCCCGTTTCTGCGCCCACCAAGAGCGAGTGAGGATTTACAGTGTTGTGGCACCAGCACCACCACCACCACCAAAGACCCACTTTTTCTGCCCCTGTTCAACAGGGGCATGTAATTACAATTCTTGATCTAATATATCACAGCAGGGCCCTGTGAGGGCTTACAGTGTTGTGGCCACAACAACACCTAAGGCCCAAATTTCTGCTGAGTATATAGGACAGGCAGGAAGTGAGATGAAATCTACCCCTAGGAAGGGAAATTCTCTCCTGTAAGAGTTAATATGGGAAAAACATTTCTCCTTTCCACTGATGCTTTATCACCAATCCTTGTTTCACAAAAAACCCCAAATTTTCAAAAAACATTTGTCATTGGGACAAAAAGTGAGCTGAAATCTTCTGAAGAGGAGCACAGACAGCAAAACAAATGTCACAGGGGTGATAATCCTTCCCTATGTTTTCCAAAAAGCTTAAAATAGATTGTTTGGCTGGAGCTAAACACGTTAAAAATGTACCAGTTCAAAATTACAAACAGATTCTAATTAACAACAAACCTACAGTCCCTGTCTTGTTTGCACCGCCTGTATACTGCTGTTCAGAGTACAGAGCCTGTATACTGCTGTTTCCTTTTTTAATTTGGGTGCGGGGTCCCCCTTAATTTCCATACAAGACCCAAAGTGCCTGGTAATGGACTGGGGGATACCCATGCCATTTGCCTCACTGATTTTCATCCATATTGCCAGGACCAGACATTACATTAAAGCCGCAAGCAGTTTTAAATGACTTTTTTTCCTTTAAAAATGACATTTTGTGCAGGGACTGTTCTGAGTACGGGAAACACGCGCCACTTTACAGGCATACTTTAGACACCCCACAGGTATGATATTTAAAGGAATATTTCACTTTTTTTTTTTTACTTTAACCGGTTCAATACAGGGCATTTTCACCCCCTTCCTTCCCAGGCCAATTTTTAGTTTTCAGTGCTGTCGCACTTTAAACAACAATTGCGCGGACGTGCGACATTGTACCCAAACAAAATAGATGTCCTTTTTTTCCCCACAAATAGCGCTTTCTTTTGGTGGTATTGGATCACCTCTGCGCTTTTTATTTTTTGCGCTATAAACAAAAGAAGAGCGACAATTTTGAAAAAAACACAATATTTTTTACTTTTTGCTATAATAAATATCCCAATTTTTTTACAAAAAAACTAATTTTTTCCTCAGTTTCAGCCGATACGTATTCTTGTACATATTTTTGGTAAAAAAAATTGCAATAAGCGTATATTGATTGGTTTGCGCAAAAGTTATAGCGTCTACAAAATACGGGATAGATTTATGGCATTTAAAAAAAAAAATATTTTTTTTTTTTTTTTTACTAGTAATAGCGGCGATCGCAATTTTTTTCGTGACTGCGACATTATGGCGGACACATCGGACACTTTTGACACATTTTTGGGACCATTCACATTTATACAGTGATCAACGCTATAAAATTGCATTGATTACTGTATAAATGTGACAGGCAGGGAAGGGGTTAACCACTAGGGAGAGACGAGGGGTTAAATGTTTCCTAAGGGAGTGATTATAACTGTAGGGGGCGGGGACATACAAGGGGAGGAGACCGATGAGTGTTCCTCTGTACTGGGAACACAGATCGGTCTCCTCTCAACTGACAGGCTGTGGATCTGTGTGTTTACACACACAGATCCACGGTCCGGCCCGGTTAACGGGCAATCGCAGGTGCCTGGCAGACATCGCGGCCGCCGGGCACACGCACCGGGTCCCGAGCGGGGAAGCCCAGGCCGTAATATGACGTCCACCCAGGATGGGAGATCCCATCTGTGGACGTCATTTGACTATGGCCGGGTGGTGAAGTGGTTAAACATCATTAAAATCACTGCTCCCAAAAAAACGGCCGTTTTTAAAAGTTTTTTTGCATTGATACATGTCCCCTGGGGCAGGACCCAGGTCCCCAAACACTTTTTAGGACAATACCAAGCAAATTAGCCTTTAAAATGAGCACTTTTGATTTCGAATGTTCGAGTCCCATAGACGTCAATGGGGTTCTAACATTCGTGCGAATTTTCGGTCCGTTCGCAGATTCTGGGGGGTGTTCGGCTCATCCCTACTCCTCACTTGTTTGCCGTCACACACGCTTGACTCCATCTGAACTAAATAAGTTTATCTTGGTCTCATCAGACCACAGGACATGGTTTCAGTAATCCATGTCCTTAGTCTGCTTGTCTTCAGCAAACTGTTTGCGGGCTTTCTTTTGCATCATCTTTAGAAGAGGCTTCCTTCTGGGGCGACAGCCATGCAGACCAATTTTATGCAGTGTGTGTCGTATGGTCTGAGCACTGACAGGCTGACCCCCCCACCCCTTCAACCTCTGCAGCAATGCTGGCAGCACTCACACGTCTATTTCCCAAAGACAACCTCTGGATATGACGATGAGCACATGCACTCAACTTCTTTGGTCGACCATAGCAAGGCCTGTTCTGAGTAGAACCTGTCCTGTTAAACCGCTGTCTTAGGTAAGTGTCAGTCCTTAAGTCACAATGGTTGGCAGACTAGGAGCAGTACTTACTGCTACAAAACAACTAATCCTAATCAGACCAATCTCCACTTATAAAGTAAAAGGGCTACAAAATATTATTATACACCTTAAACTAAGAATAAACACACACATTGCTGCTAACACTCTAAAGTGTTTTCACCTTACTTCTAAAAATTCAATAAACAAAATATTAGTGCAGCACAACATGAATATAAATCTATATAAACTGCATGTGCAACAAAATCTCATATTACTTCAATAATGAAAAGTTACTATTACCTAGAAACCTGAGACCCCCCACAGGCTGTAAACAGCCCCTTTGTGATGTTCCAACAATGCATGGCCACTTGGATATACGGCAGGCATTTCAACTTAAAACCAAAGCCTTTAAAAATATAAAATAAAAAATAAAAGCTCAGGGAGAAGCTATTCGGCTAGTGTCACCATTGGGATGGGCTGCACGTGTCAGGTCTTCTGTTTTTTTTTCCATCAATTAAGCAGGTGTTAGGCATCATGACTGATGATAGATTTACAATGAGGAATATTTTTTGAGGATTTATGTTTTTTTTTTTAAATAAAGGACCTGCCAAATATTTGAGTATCTTTAATAAATTGTTTTTGTTTTTGTGAATGAGTAGGGGTACTTGTGGGGGGGGGGTATCTACAGACTCCCTTATTATAAAAGGGGGCATTCAGATTCTGCTAAGATCCTCATGTGCAAACCACCAGGCAAGATATGTGGGGAAGAGGCCCTTGTTCTCATTAACAGGGGGACAGGCTGCTTTACCAGAGGTCACCCTAGGCAAAGTACCCCTGATGATCAGGGCATGTAGCCTGATATGGTTCAGGAGGGGAGGCACATGCTCAATCCCCCCTTCCCAATCCAGCCTGGCTGCATGCTTGGATTAAGGGTCTTGTATTAGATTTTTAGGAGGACCTCGCTTTTTTTTTTTAATCTGTGCCAGAAAGGGTCTGGTATGTATTTTCTGAGGGACCTCAGGCATGTTTTTTTGTGCGAAGTACCTCCTTAAAATCCATATGAGACTTAAAGAGTTTCACTTTAAGCATTTAAAAAAATCCCTACTTCGGGCAGAATGGTTTCTTAATGTATTTTATTTTTTTGCATTGGTACATGTTCCCTAGGGCAATGCCCACCCTCTTTTGACAAACCTTTGCCTATTAGTACAGAAAATTTGCATTTTTAATTAAAGTGGTTTCAGTGAAGTTGACCAAATTTCCTGCTGAACTGAACCCAAGGCAGTTTGGCTCATCACTACCTGCCAGACCTGTGCAAAATATATCAAAACAGTCCACAAGTAGATCAAAAGGCCACATGACTGGTTTAAACACCTAGTGGTGAGACTTTCATTTACAGACATGCTGTAAAAAAACTTAGTAATAACTCAACATTGTTTTTGCTGTTTTATATCCCCCAGGAAGTATTGCCTAAAAGTCTTTCCCTCTGTATTTAATGTTAACCTGATCAGATGTATGAATATTTTAAAAATATTTTACAACTATATAGAAATGAATAACTTACTGTTTTGGAAAAAAAAACTTTTTTTAGCCCCTCTTTCTGGTATTACCTGAACCTCCTAGCTTTCCTTACCACAATTGATAATATTAACCAGGATCCAGACATCTTACCGAATGTCAGTCTAGGCTTCCATCTATATGATTCATGGTTGGAACCCAGGAAGGGTGTACAGAGTGTTCTGCAGATCTTATCTGGACCAAATGGGACATTTCCTAATTATTCCTGTAAAGGACAAGGCAAGCTGGCTGGTGTTATTGGAGATCAATATTCATCCACTACAATCCCAATCGCCCAAATCCTTGGATTGTACAGATACACACAGGTGAGTGAAAACTACTTGTCTTTTTGTAATACTGTTCTATGTCAACAGAGACAACAATATACATTTTACAAAAACATGCCAGTCTATGAAAGTTAAAGTGTATGTAAACTCAGTTAAAATGAATGAATACACAGCTGGCATCATCACTAAGGATTTTGCCCCATTTTCCATAATTACAATCCAATCCAATTAAAATCCAATTAATGTGCTGCGCTTCTAAACTAACCTTAAAACATCCTTCTAAACCAGGGGCGAATCCAGAGTCTAGTCTCGGGAGGGGCACTGCCAGAAAATATGTTTTTTGGGGGAATTTATCAGGGAAATGGCGGGTGTTGGCGCTTCAATCATCACAGCACGATGGTTGTTATGGTGTCAGGATGTTTGAAGCTATTGTTACATTGTTATATAAAATGAAATAGTTCAACCCACCATAATGCAGAGTCAGTGGGAGCCCCAAGCGTGTCACTTGCCACGTTGCCTGCCACCAGATGCGGATTGTCACTTGCCACTTCACCTGCCACACGTTGTAGATTGTCACTTGCCATGTCACCTGCCCCCAGATGTGGATTGTCACTTTCCTGCTACAATTGTCACTTGCCACGTCACCTGCCACCAGATGCGGTTTGTCACTTGCCACGTCACTTGCCACCAGATGCGGATTGTCACTTGCCACGTCGCCTGCCACCAGATGCAGAGTGTCACTTGCCACGTCGCCTGCCACCAGATGAAGATTGTCACTTGCCACGTCACCTGCCACCCGATGCGGATTGTCACTTGCCACGTCGCCTGCCACCAGATGCAGAGTGTCACTTGCCACGTCGCCTACCACTAGATGAAGATTGTCACTTGCCACGTCACCTGCCACCAGATGCGGATTGTCACGTCACATGCCACACATTGCGGATTGTCACTTGCCATGTCTCCTGTTACCAGTTGCAGATTGTCACTAACCACGTCGCCTGCCACCTGATGCAGATTGTCATTTGCCACATCATCTGCCACACATTGCGGATTGTCACTTGCCTGCTACAGCTACAATTGTAACTTTCTGCTTCCCAGAGGGTGAGGCAGCAGATTACCAGTCAGGCAGCAGAGAGATGATGTAATCTCTCTGCTGTCCGTAGCTACCTGCACAGTGAGGGCGGAACTGCAGGGATGCAGGGTGGGCGGTGAGAGGTGATGTCATCTCTCTGCTCCCCCGCCCGCCGGCTCCCTGATTGGCCAGCAGCCCGGCCGCTCTCTAAATGTCACCCGCCCACTCTCTGACTGTCACCAGTGGCCAGCCCAGCTGTCCGCTCTTACCTGCCCACCCCACTGTCAGTCTCAGACTGTCACCAGACCCCCCGGCCGTCCGCTCTCACCCGCCCACTGTCAGTGACTGACAGTGGGCGGGTGAGAGAGAGCGGACGGCTGGGCTGGTGATAGTCTGAGATTGACAGTCAGTCTCAGACTATCACCAGCCCAGCCGACCGCTCTCGTACCCGCCCACTGTCAGTCTCAGACTGTCACCCGCCCGGCCGTCCGCTCTCTCTCTCCCGCGGACCCAGCTGCCTGCCCTCTCACCAGCATTCTCGGAGGGGGCAATTGCCCCATTGCCCCCCCTGGATCTGCCCCTGTTCTAAACAGATCCTATGTATCACTTTATGTATACTGTATAACATAAATCTCTGCATGCAAATAACAAAAACATATATATATATATATATATACAATATTGTCAACTTCTTATCTCACATTAAATCACAACAATCCCAATATCACAACTAAAGTTTGATTTAAAGGTCAGAGTGGTGCACTACAAGCACCCTAAATATGTGAGTAGTGATTTGTTGACATTTTAATAAAGTGTTGGTTTTAAATGATATAGGTACTATGGGAGTATTTTTCTTGCATATATGAATCCTATGGAGACATTACCACAGCCAAAGAGGATTGAAGGTAGACAGAACATCCTTACTCATTAGTCCACTGGTGACTAAAAAGCGAGCACTGATCAAACTTAATTGTGGGGTCACTGGCATAGAGGTGAGAGCACACCCAGAAGGGGAGCACAAGTGGGGTGTTCCCCAAAAGGTTTTATCCCCTTAATGATCAGGCCATTTTTTGTGATATGGCACTGTGTTACTTTAACTGACAATTGCGTGGTTGTGCAATGCTGTACCCTAATAAAATGTATCTTCTTTTTTCCCCACAAACAGAGCTTTCTTTTGGTGGTATTTGATCACCTCTGTGGTTTTTATTTTTCTGCTCTATAAACAAAAAAAGACTGTCAATTTTGAAAAAAATATATATTTTTTACTTTATGCTATAAAACATATCCAATAAAAAAAATTTGAAAAAAGCTAATTTCTTCATCCGTTTAGGCCAATATGTATTCTGCTACATATCCCCTACAAACTAGGGGATATTTTTATGGAATTTTTACCTAATTGTTTTTTTTTTACTAGTAATGTTGGCCATCATTAATGGTACTGAGACATTGTGGTGGACAAATCAGACACCTAACTGACTCTTTTTGGGAACAAGTGTCATTATTACAGCGATCAGTGATAAATAATATGCACTGTAACTGTACTAATGACACTGGCAGGGGAGGGGACATCAGGGACGATCAAAGGGCTAAGTGTGCTCCTAGGGAGTGCTTTCTAACTGTAGGGGGAATGCTGTGACTGGAGGAAAACAGAGATTCCTGTTTCTGCTTAGCTGAGGGTAAAGGTCATGGACTGGCCAAGCATGTCTCCAGACCTAGACCCTATTGAGCATCTGTGGGGCATCCTCAAATGGAAGGAGGAGGAGCGCAAGATCTCAAACATCCACCAGCTTCTGATGCCATCATGGAGGAGTGGAAGAGGACTCCAGTGGCAACCTGTGAATTTCTGGTGAACTCCATGCCCAAGAGGGTTAAAGCAGTGCTGGAATGTAATGATGGCCACACAAAATATTGACACTTTGGGCCCAATTTTGAAATTTTCGTTTAGGGGTGTACTCACTTTTGTTGCCAGCGGTTTAGACATTAATGGCTGTGTCTTGAATTATTTTGAGGGGACAGCAAATTTACACTGTTATAGAAGCTATACACTCACTACTTTACATTGTAGAAAAGTGTAATTTCTTCAGTGTTGTCACATGAAAAGATAAAATAAAATATTTTACAAAAATGTGAGGGGTGTACTCATTTATGTGAGATACTGTATATATAAATATATATATATAACAACTTTTAATATACATATATATATATATATATATATATATATATATATACTGACTGTTTGTCAGAGGTTCATGAAGGATGGTATCGCATCGGCTGTACCACCACCACCACTTCCCCATCCAGGCCCCTAGCAGCGATCCCACCAGCTCAGGGACAACTATTGCCACCTTCTTGCCAAATACAGCCCAATGACTGATAGCCCATGATTACCATATAGGGAAGGTACCCATACCGAGATAGGCCCAACCCATTCTACACCATATACTGTATACATTCCACCATTCCGACCTTTACGAACCAGAGACCCCTGCCACAGGTGCCCACTAGTGACACCTTATGTGTGGGCAGCCCGCCACAGCAGCAAGGCCCATTGGAGACCTTCCTGGAGCCCCAGGAACCACATATCTATGCCCACAGCTGACAAGTGAACCCCCGTCTCCCCTTAAATACAAGGCCAAAGTCTCCTTCTAACCCACAATGGCGAACCACCAGCCCCCAATTGCGGACCACAAATTTTGCCACTGCTTTGTTGACCTTGATCCTTGCCCTATTTATATTTTCCACTGACCTCACCCCCCTCCGAGCTGCTCTGCCAATGATTTCTGACCACAGTAAGACAGTATCTGGAAATGCCGTACGCAACCAAAGGAAATCCCAATTTATGTCTCTAATGAGGTCCCTGGATGCCATGATACTAAGGTCATTGCCCCTAACATGCAGAAGCAGCACATCAGGAGGCCTATCCATCCTAGCGTACCACTGTATCTCCGGCACTACTCCGGACCACAGCATGCCAGGTATATCAATCCAGCGGACCGTGGCCTCCACCCTGGAAATACCCTGCCTAACTTCCGGTTTAACCAGAGCCCTCCTAGCCCCCCAGTGAACATAGGTGTGACCCAGGATCCACATCAGGCACACTGGGCCTGAAAAACAGAAACTCAAAAAAAACATAGGCAACAAGACCCAAGACACCAAACACACATAAGCACCACATTGAACTATCGACCCCAGACCAGAAAGGCCACACACAATCAACACCACACAACACCAAAAAAGACATAGATCCCCCTTTGACCCCCCCAACCCCTTGAGTTGAGGGCTCCACATCCTCCCCCTTTATCACCCGCTTCAAAGGAGATGAGGTCGTACATATAACCAAAATCAGTGAGATTCCCATCGACCAATACGCTGAAGTATCTGATCACTGACACCCCAACGTACCGCCTCAGTGGCCGCTCCAATCCTAAATGAATGTGAAGAATAGTCCCTCAAAGAGAAACCACCCGCCTCCAAGCATTTTTGGAACACACTCACAAAATGATACCGAGACAACGCCGACCCATCCCTGTGGACCAAAACGGGGCCAGGCCAAGCCCTCAACTGACTAATCCCCGCCCCCACTGACCATGTTACCTATCTAAACCACACCTCATATCTCTCTCATTGCACCAAACCCATTCTAAATCTTTTTAACCACCCCCCTTCCAGGATACACCCTGTGCAACCACTAACATCAACCCCCAGTCATGTGAGCCCTCCACTCAGGTTCTCTTTGCTCCAGGCCTCTTCTTGCTGCTAAAAGGTGATTGCTGCTAAAAGGTCCTAATTTCCTGTTTTTAAAAATCCTTTGAAGCTTATTTGAAGGTCTGTGTGTGTTGGTTACTTTGATCTGTCTTTGCTGAATTAATGCAAAGAAGTATTAGAGCAGGCGCAGCCCATCCATTAAGGATGCACGGGCGCCCCCCCTTTTCAATGCCTCCTCCCCTATCCATGCGTCCAGCCTCTTTCAGGATACCGGCACATGGATTCCAATGCGGAGGGGCTGTTTTTTTGAAGCACTGATTAGAGCCAGAGGCATGTAGACTATCCTTTGCCGGGCTCTTCCTGAAAATGCAGGTAAACTGCCAGAATCAGTGATCCAGAGCAAGCAGATCACAAGTAAAGTCAGGTTGATGTCACATCTCCTGATTTGGCAAAAATTAAATGGGGAATCAGCACAACGGGAATAAGTAAAACAGAGTTTTGGACTGCTGCCCCCACAAACGCAATCTCCACTGGAGTGGAGCAAGCGGAGAATAAATGCAAAGTAAAGAGTGGGTGTGGCGTTGTCCTAAAAATACTAATATCAAAAAAGCTGCTTAGTGAAAAGTGATTAACTGTGAGCGGGGAGAGAGGAAAAGAAGGGGGGGGAGAAAGGGAGGAAAGGGAAAAAGGGAAAAGGGAAACATGGGGGGGGTTGGGAAAGATAAGGGAAGGGAGGGAAGTCCCAGCTAAAAAGTATTAAAGTGACTTGTGCTCCTTATCATGGAAAATGGAAAAATCAAACACATATAATGACACGTGACATGTGTACAGTGCAGCTGTGGTAATAATTGTATAATCCTTATAAATTATTTGCCGTTAAAAAATGATGTTATTGTAATCACACATTAATACTAATAATAGACTGGCTAAACCAGCCGTGACTCTTGCTCAGTGCAGCATAGGTGAGAATCAACAGTCTATGTGAATTCCTTGGCGTTTCCTTTAAAACAAGGCAGGCATATCCAACTTTTATCTGCTACTTATTTCTATGGTGACCGGGTGCTTGTGTCTCGCGTTGTGATCGTGCAGACACTCACCAGCTTCCTTAACCCCCACAGGGGTAATGTGCAGTCACAGTGTATGCCACTGTGCGGCAGTCCTTGGCGTATTCAGGATCGGGATACCATTTGAACATAAAGGAAAGAGGAGATTCCCATAGTGTAAAACCATAAACACTTTTTATTTACAGTAGATGACAAGATGGTACTCACATTATGGTAGTTTCAAACAAGCAACAAAATGTCATCAGAGAAGCGTCAGGTTCAAAGGCTGTGTTCGCTGGGAGATGGTGCAAGGCGTCAGAATTAGGCCACGCCCTACGCGCGTTTCGTCAGAGGACATCTACGGGAGCGTGACCCTTGCCTCATCTCCCCTCCCTTTTATACTGTGCGTTGTTTAATGTGCGCTTGCGTTCCACAAGACTCCGGCGGCCATTTTGTCTAGGATTATGCAGACCGAAGACCGTGGCCATTTTCCCTATGATTTTTGCGGCCCGAAGCCGCGTCACCACTAACTGTGAAATGACCAGCATTAGGCAGACCGAAGCCCGTGGCCATTTTACTATGGTTTTTGTAAACCGAAACCTCATCATAATGGGCCATGGAGTGACACCATACAACCAAGTATGCCATCTGTGTTTGTGGCACCAATATTCCAATACAATAAGTGTGTTAAACTACTTTGTGACCAAATACTACTATCTACACCGCACAGTATAACCGGGTGCTTATAATTGCCTGACGATATACACACCAATATGCACAAAAAATAATTATAAAATAAAACCGTATATATTTAATATATTTGTAATAAATGGAAAAAACTAAAAGACATAAAAAACTATAAACATAAAAGACAGGAGAAAGAGGGAGATTAAAAAGGGGGGATTAAAATTAAGTTAATATATATATAATTTGTAAAAGACTTTATTCAAGGAGTGGGTAGTATTGAAATTCTTGGAGCCCTGTGTTCTATAGTCTGTGTTTTGATGCTCCGTTCGTTTCAGATAAAAAAGAGGGGATCAAATATTAAGAAACCTAAGAAAACCTTTATTATTTGCATGAGGAAAAATTCATGTATATATAATTTATAAAAGTCTATATTCAAGGGGTGGGTAGTATTAAAATTCTTGGAGCCCTGTATTCTATAGTCTGTGTTTTGATGCTCCGTTCGTTTCAGATAAAAAAGAAGGGATCAAATATTAAGGAACCTGAGAAAACCTTTATTATATTCATGGGGAAAATAGAGTGTACATCACAATATGATGATGCTATAAACACGTACTATTTTAAAATGGACAAGTTTTTATAAAAACGCTAAAGATCTGTGTTTTGAGTGTATGGAAAAATGGGGAGTCTATATCCTATAGTTGGAAACTAATACTTCTAGGAACAAGTAATATGTTTGTTCTAATAATTGGTGAGAAAACAGTTAAGGTCAACATCTATATTCATTCCTGAAGGTTGGAGTGTATCCAGCTGGAAAATCCATCTGGTTTCGTTTTGCAACACTTTCACTTTTTTGTTGTCACCCCTCCAGTGTCCCTTAATTTTATCGATGGCATAAAAGGTCATACCCTTGGGGTATCTGTTGTGGTGCTCTCTAAAGTGTCTGGATACACTATGTTTCTTAAAACCATTCTTTATGTTGGTAATGTGTTCCCTGATTCTTATGTGTAGCTTTCTGGTTGTGCGTCCCAGGTATTGTTTTCGACACGGGCATTCTAATACATAGGTGACATGCGTATTGTTGCACGTTATTAGATCCCTGATGGTGTATTCATTTCCATTCGATGTCGACTTGAACTTAGTTATCTTTTTGTTTGTCTTTTTGCTCACTCTGCATGGCAGACATTTCCCGCATTTATAAAAGCCTTTTAGGTTGTTACCTATTTTAATTTGTTTCGGGGGGTCAAGGGCATTGTGCACTAGTTTGTTTCTAAGAGTTGAGGCCTTCCTATAAATGAAGATAGGTTTCTTTGGTAATACAGGTTTTAAAACTTGGTCTGATTGTAAAATAGGCCAATGCTTCTTAATAATAGATTCCATAGTTTTATATTGTCTGTTGTATCCTGTTAGAAAGGCAAAGCCCAGTTGTTTATTTCTTTCTTGTTTGTGGGGGTTCTGTATACCTTCTATTAACCTATTTCTGTCCATATTTTTTCCTTTTTCCTTCAGTAGTGTGAGGTCCTTCCTTTTATATCCCTTGTCCAAGAACCGGTTGATTAGAGTCTCCGCTTGTTCTTCGAAGTCGCTTATATTACTGCAGTTTCTGCGTATTCGCATAAATTGTCCCTTTGGGATATTCCCAATCCACTTTGGGTGATGGCAGCTGCTAGTTGGAATATAGCCATTCCTGTCTGTGCTCTTGAAGTACGTTTTGGTATTAAGGTATCCATTTTCTTTGCATATCTGGAGGTCAAGGTAGTTTATGTTCTGTTTGCTCCAGTTCCCGGAGAAAGACAAACCATAGATATTATGGTTTATTTCATCAAAGAATACTTGTAACTCTTCCTCAGTACCTCCCTAAACTATGACGATATCATCTATATACCGTCGGTATAATTTCAAGTGTGGCCTTTTGGTACTGTAGATTTGTTCTTCTTCCCATTTATTAAGGAGCAGGTTGGCTAAACTCGGGGCATACTTAGCCCCCATGGCTACCCCTTTCACTTTGGTGTAGAAGTCTCCTTTATGCCAGAAATAGTTGTGACTTATGGCTAGTTTTAACCCTTCTAGTAGATATTTTATTTGTTCTTCTTTCAGGTCCGTTTGTCGGTGTAATGCCCATTCTGCTCCACTAAGGCCACTCCACTAAGGCTCCACGATCACAACGCGAGACACAAGCACCCGGTCACCATAGAAATAAGTAGCAGATACAAGTTGGATATGCCTGCCTTGTTTTAAAGGAAACGCCAAGGAATTCACATAGACTGTTGATTCTCACCTATGCTGCACTGAGCAAGAGTCACGGCTGGTTTAGCCAGTCTATTATTAGTATTAATGTGTGATTACAATAACATCATTTTTTAACGGCAAATAATTTATAAGGATTATACAATTATTACCACAGCTGCACTGTACACATGTCACATGTCATTATATGTGTTTGATTTTTATATTTTCCATGATAAGGAGCACAAGTCACTTTAATACTTTTTAGCTGGGACTTCCCTCCCTTCCCTTATCTTTCCCAACCCCCCCCCCACGTTTCCCTTTTCCCTTTTTCCCTTTCCTCCCTTTCCTCCCTTTCCCCCCCATTCTTTTCCTCTCTCCCCACTCACAGTTAATCACTTTTCACTAAGCAGCTTTTTTGATATTAGTATTTTTAGGACAGCGCCACACCCACTCTTTACTTTGCATTACATCTCCTGATTTGTATAGTTTTTCTGGTTATGCATAATTTTGACTAGGAAAGCCTGTCCCCTGCCAGCCTCGTGCAGAGAAGAGTCAATGTTCTCTGTATGAGGTCCAATATACCCACTGATAAGTCCAAGCTTTAGCATATAATTCATATGACCCTTGCTGTTGATTGGAGAGCTATATATCTGACACAACAGGGGGCACATTGCACGTCTTCAGGTAGACCTCTGTTCAGGGGCGGATCCAGAGTCTAGTCTCGGGAGGGGCACTGCCAGAAAATATGTTTTTTGGTGAGAATTTATCAGGGAAATGGCTGGTGTTGGCGCTTCAATCATCACAGCACCATGGTTGTTATGGTGTCAGGATGATTGAAGCGCATTTTTTCTATTATTACATTGTTATATAAAATGAAATAGTTCAACTCACCATAATGCAGAGTCAGTGGGAGCCCCAAGCGTGTCACTTGCCATGCTTCCTGCCACCAGATGCGGATTGTCACTTGCCACTTCAGCTGCCACACATTGCAGATTGTCACTTGCCATGTCACCTGCCCCCAGATGTGGATTGTCACTTTCCTGCTACAATTGTCACTTGCCACGTCACCTGCCACCAGATGCGGATTGTCACTTGCCACGTCACCTTGCCACCAGATGCGGATTGTCACGTCACCTGCCACCAGATGCGGATTGTCACTTGCCACGTCACCTTGCCACCAGATGCGGATTGTCATGTCGCCTGCCACACATTTCGGATTGTCACTTGCCACATCGCCTGCCACCAGATGCAGAGTGTCACTTGCCACGTCGCCTGCCACCAGATGAAGATTGTCACTTGCCACGTCACCTGCCACCAGATGTGGATTGTCACGTCACACATGCCACACATTGCGGATTGTCACTTGCCATGTTGCCTGCCACCAGTTGCAGAATGTCACTTGCCACGTCGCCTGCCACCAGATGCAGATTGTCACTTGCCACATCATCTGCCACACGTTGCGGATTGTCACTTGCCTGCTACAGCTACAATTGTAACTTTCTGCTTCCCAGAGGGTGAGGCAGCAGATTACCAGTCAGGCAGCAGAGAGATGATGTAATCTCTCTGCTGCCCGTAGCTACCTGCACAGTGAGGGTGGAACTGCAGGGATGCAGGGTGGGCGGTGAGAGGTGATGTCATCTCTCTGCCCCCCGCCCGCCGGCTCCCTGATTGGCCAGCAGCCCGGCCACTCTCTAAATGTCACCCGCCCACTCTCTGACTGTCATCAGCAGCCAGCCCGGCCGTCCGCTCTCACCCGCCCACCCCACTGTCAGGCTTAGACTGTCACCAGCCCCCCGGCCATCCGCTCTTACCCGCACACCCCACTGTCAGGCTTAGATTGTCACCAGCCCCCCGGCCGTCCGCTCTTACCCGCCCACCGCACTGTCAGTCTCAGACTGTCACCAGACCCCCCGGCCGTCCACTCTCTCACTCGCCCACTGTCAGTGACTGACATTGGGTGTGTGAGAGAGCGGACGGCCGGGCTGGTGATAGTCTGAGACTGACAGTCAGTCTCAGACTATCACCAGCCCGGCCGTCTGCTCTCGCACCCACCCACTGTCAGTCTCAGACTGTCACCCGCCCGGCCGTCCGCTCTCTCTCTCCCACGGACCCAGCTGCCTGCCCTCTCACCAGCATTCTCAGAGGGGGCAATTGCCCCATTGCCCCCCCCAGGATCCACCCCTGCCTCTGTTACAATGCAAACAGCAAAGATCCTTCTCTACAGCATACTGGCAGGGCCCAGGCTTGACTACTCAGTTTTCTGTAAGACTTTGAACATCTTTGTTTTGATGCACATGGAAGGTATTTAGTTGACTTAATTGGAAAGATCAATTGTATTTTTATATATTTGTACAGTTCAGTCTCTAATGATCATTTTAGCGGCCAATGGATATGAATGTAATCTGCAAATATAGTCACATTATAATTTATAGTTAATCCTTCTCTTTTCAGATCAGCTATTGGGCCACCGATTACTCATTAAGTGACAGACTCCTTTACCCGCATGTTTTCAGGACCATTCAGAATGATTATGTCCATTATTTAGCAATTGCCAAACTAGTGAAATATTTTGGCTGGAACTGGGTTGGGATATTTTTATCAGACAATGATACCGGAGAGAATGAAGCGCAAATTCTGAAAAAACATTTGGCTTCCCAGGAGATTTGTGTGGCTTTTGAAAAAAGAATGACTAAAAATTCTGCTACAATAAATCAGTGGAGAGACACACTTAGTAAAGTACGATGTAAAGTTTTAATAATTTGTGGTTCCTTTACAAACAATGCTCGGATATACCTTTCTGCATACACTCATATCAATAGAAACAATATGCTTATCCTTCCCCCAGGTTGGACTTTAGCAGAAATCAAGATGATGACTGTTTTGATAGGTTTTATAACAAGTTTGTCTTTAGGTATTTTTGATCCACCAATTCATATAGATGAAAATCTGTTTGGTGTCAATTTATTGTCAAGACATTCACAAATTGAGCTGCTGATGGATGATCTGATTGTTACATTTCACAATATAACATCAACTCAAAATGGAAAAAATATTTATTTCCAAAACATTTCTAATTCTACCAACATTGTATTAAGAATGCGTATTCGAATAATTGACAAACATATAATTTTTGGAGAATCATTACGAGTGTATATTGCAATAGAAGCTATGGCTGAAGCTATACACATTTTCAACCAGTTTAATCACAGTTTTAACATTAACAGATTTAATCAGGTAAAGTTAGTTTGAAATGTATTTGTTGGGTGAGCGCAAGTCAGTGGGGGGTTTGGCAAAGAGGGTTGGTGGGTAATGAGCTGTTGGTAAGGTAGATGAGTCTAGTAGCAGAACTATAGATGGAATAACCTGTGTAGAGGTAGGCCAATAAGAGGGAGGTTGCTATAGTCAAAGTGAGGGATAACAAGGGAATTAGTATCTTGGTGGTGACATTGGAAAGAAGGGGTGTATTCTGGAGATGTTAGGGAGGTTGAGGTAGCAAAGTTTGGACACTGATTGGATGTGGGGGTCCAAAAGAGAGGTCAGAGTCCAGGACCACACCTAGCGTGCTGACATGAGGGGATAGACTAATGATTGTGTTATTTATCTCAAAGGAAAAGTTGGGGGATGTGACATGCAGAAGGAAACTTTTCAGCTTTTGTCATTTGACCATATCTCAGGGCTGCAAAGGAAATTGGTTCTGAGACTTCTCTCTGGTGGACTTTGTGATCTCATGTCTGAACGGGGGAATCTGTATAATTTTCATCATATGTAACTAAGTGCAGGTCCCACTCTGACCAATGTCTGAATAGTAGCTCCACTGAGCGACACCAACCAAACATATCTTCTTAGTAGAAGATAGCCAGAGCTGGAATAGACTGAAATTTGAGCACCACTCGGCTCAACAAACTTTGACTGAAAAATCAAAGGAGGCGGGTAGAATATTGTAGGCCGAACAGAGACTACTTCCTAAAAAAAATTAATTCAAATAATGAACTAATGATACAGTATGCTGCTTGTGCAAATTCCTAAGTGTATTAGGCTTTAACCACTTAATGATTGCCGCCCCATAGCAGATTTACTGCTACAGGGAGGCCGTTCTGTGCAGAATCATCTATATAAATATATAGGTGATCCTGAACTTCTGACTAGTTGAAGTATGCATATCACTTCTACTGTGATTAGTCATAGTAAAAGCCGATTACCGGGTGCTAGCCAATGGATGTCTGCCGGCACCCACAAATCGTCAGGAAGACACACAGGACACAACTCTGGCTATGTAAACAAGGCAGAGCTCCATTCTGACAGGGGGAAGTGATGTTTTTTTTCCCTGCAAAGGGAATGAAAATCAATCACTTCCTGTAGTAAATGCACCTAACACAGTGCACAAAAACACTGGCTGGACACATTTAACAGTTTGATTGCCTTAGATGTTTAACCCCTTCCCAGCCAGTGTCATTAGTACAGTGACAGTGCATATTTTTAGCACTGATCACTGTATTAGTGTCATTGGTTCCCACAAAGTGTCAAAAGTGTCAGTGCTCGGTTGGCTGCCGCAATTTTGCAGTCCTGCTATAGTCACTGGTAGGTGGGCACTTGTGGGGCGAGCTGGTGAGAGGAATCCCATAAAAATGACGACATGTTTTGTGCACCTGCGCCTTACTAAATACATTGTACTGTCTAGTTTGCAAAAAAGGGGTCATTTGGGGGGTATTTGTACTGTCCTGACATTTCAGGGCCTCAAGAAATAAGATAGTATGTCAGTACCTCAGGTTTGATCAATAATATCCATGAATTTGGGTTATATTGACCAAAGATATGTAGCAGTATAAATTTGGCCTACTTTTTTAATAGCAAGGCCTGTTCTTGCACCCAACAAGAGTAACTGTGAGGGGTTATAGTGTTGTCGCATCACCAACACCCTAGGCCCAATTTTTATGCCCCTGTTTAACAGGGCCATGTAATTACAATTTTTGAAATAATATTTAACAGCAGGACCTGTTTCTGCGCCCAACAAGAGTAACTGTGAGGGGTTACAGTATTCAGGCACCACGAACACCCAAGGCCCAATTTTTCTGCACCTGCTTGACAGGGGCAGGTCATTTCATTTTTTTTTCTAATTTTTAACAGCAGGCCCATTCCTGCACCCAACAAGAGTAACTGTGAGGGGTTACAGTGTTCAGGCACCACTTGGGATGGGCGAACGGTTTGGGCCAAGCATAAGCTTGGCCTGAACATTGTACGTTCAGGTACGCGCCTAAAAAACCAAAACTTTCTGGGCACTTAGTAGGATGTTCGCCCGAGTGCACAGTCAATAGGTTATTAAGGCTTCCCCGCTGAGAGCTAAATTAAAAATATATATATATTGTACAAAAAATATTGTAGATTCAAAACGGCATAGGGGACTTTGGGTCTGGTATGGATTTTAACCACTTCCCTACAGGAGCATTCTAAAATGACACCAGCAGGAACACTCCCTCCCTCCTGCAGATCATCAGAGTACCAGAGTACCTATGTGCAGGCCATGCCTCATAGAATAAATGTTGGGGTGTTTTCTTTCAAAAATTGGATCATTTTGTGGGTAATTACACTGTCCTGGTTTTCCAGGACCTTCAAAAGTGTAATACATAGGAATGAAATTAGATGTGTAATTTATGCTCCTAGAACACCTGATGGTACTCCCTGCATGTTGGGCCTTTCTATGTGGCCAGGCTGTCAAAAAATCTCACACATGTGGTATCACCATACTTAGGAGGAGTAGCAGAATGTATTTTTAGGGTGTAATTGGAGGTATGCATATGATGTGTGTGAGAGAGAAATAACTTGTGTAAAAAAAAATAATAATTTCTTAATTTTCCCAAGAATTATTGGAAAAAAATACAACTTCAAAAACTCACCATGCCTCTTACTAAATACCTTGGACTGTCTACTTTCCAAAAAGGGGTCATTTGGGGGGTATTTGTACTGTCCTGACATTTCAGGGCCTCAAAAAATAAGATAGGCCATCAGTAAATCAGGTGTGATCACATTTTTTTGATTTGCACCATAGCTTGTAGACTACAACTTTCAGAGGTGTAGAGAAGGAAGTGCCACCTGAGTGTAGTATTAACAAATGATGTTTAATGACACCAGGTAAAAACACACTTACAGGATAAAAACATATAAAAGGTTCATCTGTATAGGTATGTGGTCCTCGGTTTTCCCTCTGATTCTGTGGTGGTGACGCTGCGGGGATGCTGGGCTGCAGAAGGTGGATTACCAGCCGGGAGCTGCTTCTGTGGCCATCAGGAAGAGACTAGGGACCAGCGTGGAGCGCACGTGGAGCATTCGTGACGTCACAGGTCCTCCGTCCGCTTCCGGATTCCGTATCCAGTGGAGGGATCATCCAGGGAGGAGGGCTTGCAGGGAGGTTGAGAAAAGGCTATGCGCTCGGAGCCACTGCTCCTTCAATAGGCCTATTGAAGGAGCAGTGGCTCCAAGCGCGTAGCCTTCTCTCAACCTCCCTGCAAGCCCTCCTCCCTGGATGATCCCTTGTTTGTTATTACTACACTCAGGTGGCGCTTCCTTCTCTACCCCTCTCTCATCCATCACAGAGCCAGTTCTCTGAGGACAGCAGCCGCCTAGCCTACCAGCCTACTTTAACCATTACATTACCGGTTACCACTTAACCATTGAACTTCCAGCCTGTCCCCTATGGACTAAGTTGCTCAGCCCTTTATATCTCCTGTTATATATGGACTTGCGTGTTTGCGCTTACAGTTATCAATACTCTGTTTGTCAGACTACAACTTTCACATAGACTAAATAATATCCACTAATTTGGGTTATTTTTTTCAAAGATATGTAGCAGTATAAATTTAGGCCCAAATTTTTGAACAAAAATAACTTTTTTGCAAAATGTTATGAAAGAAACAAAAAAAAAGTGTTTTTCAAAAATCTTCGCTCTTTTTTACTTATATCACAAGAAAGAAAAAATCCAGTGGTGATTGAATACCACCAAAAGAAATCTCTATTTGTGTGGAAAAAAATATAAAAATGTTCTTTGGGTACAGTGTTGCATGACTGAGTGTGATTCAAACTGTGAGAGCACTAAAGCTGAAAATTGGTCTAGGCAGGAAGGGGGTGAAAGTGCCCTGTATTGAAGTGGTTAAGGGGAACCCTATGACAGAATGAAGAAAATAGCTCTGTGGGGTTCCCCCCCCGAAATACAATACCAGGCCCTTTGGGTCTGGTATAGATTTTAAGGGGAACTCCAGGGCATTTTTTTTTTTAAATGACGTGGGGTCCCCCCACAAAATCCATACCACACCCTTATCTGAGCATGCAGCCTGGAAGGCCAGGAAAAAGGGGGATGAGCGAGCGCCCAATCCTGAACCATACCAGGCCGCTTGCCCTCAACATGGGGAGGGTACTTTGGGTCCCCCCAAAGCACCTTATCCCCATGTTGATGGGGACAAGGGCCTCGTCCCCACAATGCTGGCCAACACAACCTTCTGGATCTCTTCACTAGTAATAGGTTGAATCAATGACTCTCTCTCCCTACCCGACAACCATCCTAGCGCTATCCGATCCAAAAGGACGGACAGCTCCTCTGGATGGAAGTCAGGGGGGAGAGTGGAGGCATATAAAGAGCTATAAAACTGCTTAAAAGTCCCTAAGATTGGGGATATAATAGAATTAAAATCTCACATAAAAAGTAACTTTGCTGGATATTGCTGGATAATCCTCTCCAATATAGCATTTAGTATCTCTGGAGAAAAAGGAGGGGGAGTAAAAAATGCTAATATAGCATACCTTTGTTGCCGCAGTGTAAACACCATGATAACATATTTATCCTGTGAATCAGTATATATGTTCTCAATTACACCAGGGAAAGATTTGTTAATGAAAACTGATACCCCCCTAGCATATGAGGAGTAAGTTTTTTGGTTCCAGGTTTTTTTTAATGGCATTAATTTCCCTTCCATCAAATGTGTCTCCTGCTAAAATACCATGTGTGGGCTATAATTTTTTTATATACTGAAACATCAATTCCGGTTTAAATTTAGAATTCAGCCCACAAACATTCCATGATAAGACAGAAAAGGAGTAATTCTTGCTTGACATCATGCCAAATCAATAAATGTCTATACCAACTCCAAGACAGGCTGAACCTCATAGAAACTCCAGAGCATATCAATAG
This sequence comes from Lithobates clamitans, assembly GCA_037952925.1. NCBI lineage: Eukaryota > Metazoa > Chordata > Amphibia > Anura > Ranidae > Lithobates > Lithobates clamitans. Next base: position 5,742,207 of record JBBGZY010001416.1, read on the forward strand.
GTCTACCAAACCCCATAAATTACCTTCCTTACATCCCCAAGCCTTGGCCCCCTACATCTGTACTGGCTGCCTCTGCTCCCCCCTCCTCAGTGATGGTGATAGTACATAGCCTCACCCAATGCCTGAAATAAGACCTCTCATGGAGCGCTGCTCTCTGCTGGGCCCTCTGCTCTTCTCGTCCGTCCCGAACGATGTCATGTACAAACACCTGGGGTAGATGGGAGGGAAGGAGGGGCCGGCGGGGAACAGCATGCTGTGAGAGGTTCTATTGTAGCCGCTTCCAGTGCTAGTGTTGCAGAGCCTGTCATGGGACCCCACAGTGCTGATAGGTCAGTTCACCCCTGCAATACAGCAGTGCTCAAAGTAATGGATGCGCAGGCCCCGCATCCATTACTTTGACAGGCTGTCACTCAAACTGGCCCACTAAGCCATCGGCCCTCCTGGTAGTCCTGATGGCCAGTACATGCCTGATCAGGTGTCTCTGAATTCTTTCCTTCTCCCCTTCCTCTCCCACTTAGGGAGATGTGGCAGGACTCATGTATTACTCTAATATAGGCAGGTGAAAGGTGGTTCTGTCATCTGTTTGTACCTATCAGGTTGGAGGGCGGACTTCTGGTTTCTGAATTTATGATACGCTACCATTCTATTTTGGTTTGTGAGTATATTTTATCTTTCAATAAATTGCTTTAGATGATGCACTAGGTGTTTATGCTTTTTGTTTAAACAGTTCAAGATTGCCCGATCTGAGGAGGACTGAATCGCTACAATCATTCAGTCTGAGTTGCACAGTGGTCATTGCATTTGCACATCTTATGGCTAGCTTCTCTGCGAATACTTAGTACTGAGGTGTCAAGTTTCTATTGTTCTATGATACAGTTTGGATGGTCACTCTACCTAAGATTTTTAACTATTTTAGGGCTCTGCTGATACGCTTACCAAACTGGTTTTTCATAGATATTAAATGAATGTTATCTAAATTTATCTGGCAAGGCAAATTCACCTATTTTAGACCAAGATAAATATTGGTTCCTCCTGTCTCTTTTGAAGCAATAGAGTGTGATAGAGCAATCTGTTGCTACCACAGGTACTCTAAAGAATCTTTTATTGGCTTAATCTGCAAATAATTTACTAACCATCCCACTATCTCAGCAACTCTTCAAGAGTGGGAATACTTTCTTAAATCACCCCCAAGTACATAAGATTTGTATTTCTTTACCGTTGGAAATTTTTTGATTCCTCACCCAACACATTTCTTTTAAACACTGGCCTACTGTAGGTAAATACACCATTGATGGCAAAATCTATAATAGAAAACATAAATCTTGATTTACTTCCAACTTACTTGTCCTTTCCAATTCAGGATTACATTGCATATGCTACATTAACCACTTCTTGTCCGGCCTATAGCAAAATGGCGGCCGTGTGGTGTTTCCGTTATCCTGACTGGAAGTCATGTGACGTCTTTCAGGATAACATCCGGCACACTCAGAGCTGCAATCGGTGGGGCGGCATGTCAGTCTGACACACGGTAGCACCGATCTTGGTAACGAGCCTCTGACGGATGCTCTTTACCACGTGATCAGCCATGTCCAATCACGGCTGATCACAATGTAAACAGGAAAAGCCATGTATCAGCTTTTCCTCACTCGCGTCTGACAGGCACGAGTAGAGGAAAGCCGTACGGTTGCTATCCTGTCCGTCCCCCGAGGATGCCCACTTCAGACCACCAGGGATGCCACCAGGACCACCAGGGATTGCCACCACTGATGACCACCAGGTATGCCACCCATGGCCACCATCCATGACCATCAGTGCCCACCTATCAGTGCCCATCAGTACCACCTGTGAGTGCCGATCAGTGCAGCCTTTCAGTGCCCATCAGTGCCACCTATGAGTGCCCATCAGTGCTGCCCATCAGTGCTGCATACCAGTGCCACCTATCAGTGCCCATCAGTACTGCATATTAGTGCCCATCATCAGTGCCCATCAGTGCCACCTCATTGGTGCCACCTCATCAGTGCCTATCAGTGCCCGGCAGTGCAGCCTCATCAGTGCCCATCAGTGAAGGAGAAAACATAGTTAATTACAAAATGTTATAACAGAAACAAATAAAAACTTGTTTTTATTTATTTATTTATTTATTTATTTATTTATTTATTTATGTGTTGCGCAAAAAATAAAAACCCCAGCAGTGATCAAATACCACCAAAAGAAATCTCTATTTGTGGAACAAAAACAAAAAAAATTTGTTTGAGTACAGTGTAGCATGACCGCACAATTGTCATTCAAAGTGTGACAGTGCTGAAAGCTAAAAATTGGCCTGCGCAGGAAGGGGGGGAAAGTGTTTGGTATTGAAGTGGTTAACATCTTACTTCTAACACAACTTTATCTGTACTCTTTAACTGAATACTTTTGCATTTCTGGAGCAAAGTAGCAACAACACCCAGGGCTATCACTACTCTTTATAACATACTTCAGTCTAAGGGGTTGATTTATTAAAGGCAAATAGACTGTGCACTTTGCAGAGGGCAGTTGCCCTCTGCAAGTACAGTTGCTCCAGAGCTTAGTAAATTAGGTAAGGCTTGACTTTGCAAAGATTACCCAATCTTGTGCAAGGAAAATTAAAAAAACAGCATTTTTGCTTGCACATGATTGGATGATGGAAGTCAGCAGAGCTTCTGCTCATTTACTAAGCTCTGGAGCAACTGCTCTTGCAGAGGGTAACTGCACTTGGCAAAGTGCACAGTCTTTTTCCCTTTAATAAGTCAACCCCTAAATGTCTATTCAGCAAATTATGTCTGTTACTTAAATGGGGGAGGGAAATCCATACCTCATTCACCAATACACAATGGCTGAAGGGCATAACTTGTAGTTATGCATATTACAAATGCACCACTTACTGGGAAATGTCTGAGAGATTGTACATAACCCCCCACAGTGTACAAATTTGCTATCCCACGGGAACACAATTGTTGGAAAGGTTGCGGCTTATTTAGCACCTTGATGCATGTGCCGTGGTCCAGCCCTCATCTTCATAGTATTTTTAGATCAAAAAACTGATTTCAGCAATCACAGGGCTAACCATAAAATCCAATCCTGAACTCACACTTCTTAATATAGGAACAGAGAAAGTACCCTCTGACCTAAGGTCTATTATTATGCATGTTTTGTTTGCAGCTAGGCTCTCCATAACTAAAAGATGGAAATCTAATGAGATTCGAAATATCATTGAAGTGAAAAGGCTAATAGCTTTAGGCTACGAATATGAAAAGCATATCGCTTATATTTCAAACTGACAAGTTCCATAAGCCTTGAACAACTTAGGGAGCATAATTAGGACAAACTTAGATAATAGGAATGCTCAATAGTGTTTACTAACCTAGTTACAAACTGTACTTAGCATGGAGCAGTGCAGTTTGCACCCTAATTACTGTTTTGTTGACTTTTACTGTTACAGTGATACCTCGGTTCACAAACGCTTCTGTTCACAAACAACTCGGTTTGCGAACAGAAGAGTTAACAAAAATTTGGTTTGGTACGTGAACTCTGCTTCGGTTCACAAACACGAGCCACAGCCATCTTTCCTGCTCTGACATGTGGTCATGACTTCCTGTAGGTGAGATTGCGGTCACAGAGAGACACTGAAAGTGTACTGTGAAGACACTTACAGTATTGAGAAGTTTTGAGAAGCTTTTTTGTTTGCTGTTAGCATATGCTGTACAGCACTGTACTGTACATCCCTGTGCACACTCATTGTAAAGCTTTTTTGTGTGCTTTTTATCACATACTATACTGTACCGGATGTCCAGTAAGAAAATTCTTTGGTAAGAAGAAAGTGCGGAGCAGTAATGAAGGTGACAAGACTCTTCAGAGAAAGCATGGTGGTAAGAAGAAAGTGCAGAGCGGTAATGAAGGTAATGAAGGTGACAATAATGGGATGTGAAGAGCATTAACCACTTCAGCCCTGGACCATTATGCTGCCTAAGGACCAGAGGACTTTTTTCAATTTGGCACTACGTCGCTTTAACTGCTAATTGCGCGGTCAAGCAATGCTGTACCCAAACGAAATTTGCGTCCTTTTCTTCCCACAAATAGAGCTTTCTTTTGATGGTATTTGATCACCTCTGCCGTTTTTATTTTTTGCGCTATAAACGAAAAAGACCGAAAATTTTGAAAAAAAATGATATTTTCTAATGTTTGTTATAAAAAAAATCCAATAAACTCAATTTTAGTCATACATTTAGGCCAAAATGTATTCGGCCACATGTCTTTGGTAAAAAAAATGTCAATAAGCGTATATTTATTGGTTTGCGCAAAAGTTATAGCGTCTACAAACTAGGGTACATTTTCTGGAATTTACACAGCTTTTAGTTTATGACTGCCTATGTCATTTCTTGAGGTGCTAAAATGGCAGGGCAGTACAAACCCACCAAAAATGACCCCATTTTGAAAAGTAGACACCTCAAGGAAATTGCTGAGAGGCATGTTGAATCCATTGAATATTTTTTTTTTTGTCCCAAGTGATTGAATAATGACAAAAAACAAAATATCTACAAAAAGTTGTCACTAAATGATATATTGCTCACACAGGCCATGGGCATAAGTGGAATTGCACCCCAAAATACATTCAGCTGCTTCTCCTGAGTACGGGGATACCACATGTGTGGGACTTTTTGGGAGCCTAGCCGCGTACTGGGCCCCGAAAACCAATCACCACCTTCAGGATTTCTAAGGGCGTAAATTTTTGATTTCACTCCTCACTACCTATCACAGTTTTAAAGGCCATAAAAGGCCAAGATGGCACAACCCCCCCCCCCCCCAAATGACCCCATTTTGGAAAGTAGACACCCCAAGCTATTTGCTGAGAGGCATGTTGAGTCCATGGAATATTTTATATTTTGACACAAGTTGCGGGAAAGTGACAAATTTTTTTTTTTTGCACAAAGTTGTCACTAAATGATATATTGCTCACACAGGCCATGGGCATATGTGGAATTGCACCCCAAAATACATTTAGCTGCTTCTCTTGAGTACGGGGATACCACATGTGTGGGACTTTTTGGGAGCCTAGCTGCGTACGGGGCCCCGAAAATCAATCACCGCCTTCAGGATTTCTAAGGGTGTAAATTTTTGATTTCACTCTTCACTGCCTATCACAGTTTCGGAGGCCACGGAATGCCCAGGTGGCACAAAACCCCCCCAAATGACCCGATTTTGGAAAGTAGACACCCCAAGCTATTTGCTGAGAGGCATGGTGAGTATTTTGCAGCTCTCATTTGTTTTTGAAAATGAAGAAAGTCAAGAAAAAACATTTTTTTTTCTTTTTTCAATTTTCAAAACTTTGTGACAAAAAGTGAGGTCTGCAAAATACTCACTATACCTCTCAGCAAATAGTTTGGGGTGTCTACTTTCCAAAATGGGGTCATTTGGGGGGGAGTTGTGCCACCTGGGCATTCCATGGCCTCCGAAACTGTGATAGGCAGTGATGAGTGAAATAAAAAATTTACGCCCTTAGAAAGCCTGAAGGCGGTGCTTGGTTTTCGGGGTCCCGTACGCAGCTAGGCTCCCAAAAAGTCTCACACATGTGGTATCCCCGTACTCAGGAGAAGCAACAGAATGTATTTTGGGGTGTAATTTCACATATCCCCATGGCATGTTTGAGCAATATATCATTTAGTGACAACTTTGTGCAAAAAAAAAAAATTTGTCTCTTTCCCGCAACTTGTGTCACAATATAAAATATTCCATGGACTCAACATGACTCTCAGCAAGTAGCTTGGGGTTTCTACTTTCCAAAATGGGGTCATTTGGGGGGGGTTTGAACTGTCCTGGCATTTTATGCACAACATTTAGAAGCTTATGTCACACATCACCCACTCTTCTAACCACTTGAAGACAAAGCCCTTTCTGACACTTTTTGTTTACATGAAAAAATTTTTTTTTTTTGCAAGAAAATTACTTTGAACCCCCAAACATTATATATTTTTTTAAAGAAAATGCCCTACAGATTAAAATGGTGGGTGTTTCTTTTTTTTTTTTCACACAGTATTTGCGCAGCAATTTTTCAAACGCATTTTTTTGAAAAAAAAACACACTTTTTAAAATTTTTATGCACTAAAACACACTATATTGCCCAAATGTTTGATGAAATAAAAAAGATGATCTTAGGCCGAGTACATGGATACCAAACATGACATGCTTTAAAATTGCGCACAAACGTGCAGTGGCGACAAACTAAATACATTTTTAAAAGCCTTTAAAAGCCTTTACAGGTTACCACTTTAGATTTACAGAGGAGGTCTACTGCTAAAATTACTGCCCTCAATCTGACTTTCACGGTGACACCTCACAGGCATGGTGCAATTGCTGTTTACATTTGACGCCAGACCGACGTTTGCGTTCGCCTTTGCGCGAGAGCAGGGGGGGGACAGGGGTCCTTTTTTTTTTTCTATATTATTTTTTTGCTTTTTTATCTTATTTTTAAACTGTTCCTTTCATTTTTTTTTTATCATTTTTATTGTTATCTCAGGGAATGTAAATATCCCCTATGATAGCAATAGGTAGTAACAGGTACTCTTTTTTGAAAAAAATTGGGGTCTATTAGACCCTAGATCTCTCCTCTGCCCTCAAAGCATCTGACCACACCAAGATCGGTGTGATAAAATGCTTTCCCAATTTCCCAATGGCGCTGTTTACATCCGGCGAAATCTAAGTCATGATATGCTCGTAGCTTCCAGTTTCTTAGGCCATAGAGCTGTTTGGAGTCACTCTGGTCTCTGATCAGCTCTATGGTCAGCTGGCTGAATCACCGGCTGCATTCTCAGGTTCCCTGTTGAGACAGGAGAGCCAGAGAAAAACACGGAAGACGGTGGGGGGGCATTCCCTCCCACTGCTTGTAAAAGCAGTCTAGAGGCTAATTAGCCACTAGGATTGATTTTACATGAAAGCCGACCGCTGGCTAAAAAGAATGATACCAAGATGATACCTAAACCTGCAGGCATCATTCTGGTATAACCACTCAAAGTCGTGAATGGCGTACCTGAAGACAAAAAAATGGTTAACAATAAAACACAGTAAACGGTAAAGTATAAAAAATTGCATACCTGAAAAGCAAACATGATAAAACATAATAACAATAAAACATTGCAGAATAGAATACAGTAAAAAAGAGCAGAACAATAGAGAGAGAATAGAGAGAGAGAGAACAATAAAACGACAACTATTTTTTTTTTATTTTATATGTATATATATTTTTTTTACACTTTTTTTTGTAACTAACTTTTATAACTGTAACCGGTTCCAGGTTCGGGTCTCTCAAAATGCGATGGCATCTTGGGAGACCCTGTGAAAGTGTGCCTAGTCTGTGCAATGTTGTACCCTACGCTAATACTCAACTAGTGTATGGTAGCATTCAAAACATTCACCAATGCAAAGACCAGGATTGTCAGGACAGGAGGGACAATAATAGCGGGTGTCACGCCTATATCCGCGCTTGCTGCAGACACAACATCTTTTTTGGGGGGGTTCGTTGGGTAGGGGTACTTGGGAGGACATAAAGAAAATGCCTCTCATGCAGGCGACTGCATTTGGTTGGGTATGTGAATGGGGGAAGTACGGGTGCTGCAGAAGTGGTGGGTTCCCAGTTAGGATTGGCGAATGCAGCAGGAAGGGCATGATTGGCACGACGGGCCTGTTTGTCTTCTTCTTGGTGGCAGCGGGACACTACTTGTGCTTGCCACCTCACCAGCTTGAACTGCACTTATGGGACTCGCCACGTCACCAAGTGTTACTGCAGTGCTGGTTTGACTACGACCGGTGGGGGGAACTAGGCCGCTGGTGCTTGCCAGTTCACCAAAACGCTACCACAAAAAACTGTGAGCAATCGCAGGGATCAGGCCTGACTCTGCGAACGCTGCAGTTATGCGTTTAGTGTTTTGTAAGTGACAGTGATCAATCGATACTGCACTTGGGTGGGCTGGGCTGGGCCGGGCGGAGGGGCAAAACACAGGTGCTAGCAGGTATCTGGGCTGATCCCGCTAACACTACGTTTTTGGGAACCCTAAACTGCTGGGGACGCTAGTATAGATCTGATCGGATCAGATATTGATCCGATCAGATATTGATCCGATCAGATACCACACCACTAAGGGAGGCGTATGCTGCGTGCGTGGGTGTTAGCAGTACTGGCGCTAATCTGACGCTGCCTGGGGGCGACGCTTATCACCGCCCGGCGATCAGGGGGCTAAACCTTTATTCGGTAATAAACGGCGGGTGCCCTGACTCTTTAAAAAATAAACGAACTAACCAGCGTCACCCGTAACAGTTATACGGTGATCAGTGGTGAAAGGGTTAACTAGGGGGCAATCAAGGGGTTAAAACATTTATTAGATAGTATATGGGGGTCCCTGTCGCTATAAAACGCTGATGGCGAACCTAAATATTTACGTCCCTAACTAGCGTCACCAGTGACACTAATACAGCGATCAGAAAAATGATCGCTTAGTGACACTGGCGACAGGGGGTGATCAAGGGGTTAAAACTTTATTAGGGGGAGGTTAGAGGGGTACCCTAGACCTAAAGGGGGCTAATACTAACTGCCCTACCACACTAACTGTCACAAACTGACACCAATGCAGTAATCAAAAAAAAAACTGCTTGGTGTCAGAGTGACGGGGGGGTGATCGGGGGGTGATCAGGGGGGGATCGGGGGGTAAAGGGGGGTGTAATGTGTGCCTGGCATGTTCTACTGTGTGTGTGTGTTTGGTGCACTCACATTTCAGTCTTCTCTCCTCGGCGCCAGAACGGAAACTGCCGAGCCGAGGAGAGATGACATCACATCCCCTGCCTCTGTGTACTACACAGAGGCAGGGGAAGAATCTCATTGGCTGGGAGCAATCGCGGGGGGGCCACGATTGGATGGCCTCCCCCTCATCTCTGATCGCTGTCAGACCAAAGGCGACCGCCGCTGGCACCGGGGGGGGTCCGATCGGACCCCCCACCCGCGGGAAGGCAAGGATGTATATGTATGTCCTTTTGCCTGCCCGTGCCGCTCTGTGGACGTATATAGTCGTGCGGCGGTCGTCGAGTGGTTAATAAAGGCGACAAGAAAGTGCAGAGCAGTAATAAAGGTGACAAGAATGGCATGTGAAGAGCATTAATGAAGGCGACAAGAAAGTTCAGAGCTGTAATGAAGGCGACAAGAAAGTGCAGAGCAGAAATGCATGTGACGGAATGTGCAGAGCGGAAATGCAGGTGACAAGAATGTGCAGAGCAAGCATGGTGGTAAAAACAAAGTATAGAGTGGTAATGAAGGTAACAAGACTGTTCAGAGCAGGAATTGTAAGAATAAGGTTGTGAAAAAAATAACCATTGAGCCGAAGAAGGATATTGTAGAAAAGCATGACCATGGTATTCGTGTGACCATGGAGTACAAGATGGCGAAGTCGACAATCTCGACTATTTCGAAGAAGAAAGCTGCCATCAAAGGAGCTGATGTGGGAAAGGAGTAACAATGTTAACCAAGCAGAGGACACAAGTGCTGGAAGAGGTGGAAAAACTTTTTTTTAGTGTGATTGAATGAGAAACAGCTGGCAGGTGATAGTGTTAGTGAAGCTATGATCTGTGAAAAAGCCAAGAAATTGAACAGTGATTTATTGAAAAAACAACCCTCTACAAGTGCAGCAAATGAAGAATTTAAAGCCAGTAGAGGGTGGTTTGAAAAATCCTGCAAGAGAAGTGGCATCCACAGTATAACAAGACATGGTGAGCCTTCCAGTTCTGACAAGGCCGGTGCAGAAGCCTACAAGAAAGAATTTGCGGAATTCATGAAAACAGAAGGATACGTCGCTCAACAGTGATGAAACAGGGCTCTTCTGGAAAAAGATGCCGAACAGAATCTATATCATGCAGGAGGAAAAGGCACTGCTGGGTCACAAGCCCATGAAGGACAGAGTCACCCTTTTGCTGTGTGTGAACGCAAGCGCCGATCTGAAGATTAAGCCACTACTGGTGTACCATTCCCAGACCCCTCGTGCATTCAGGGAACAGAATTTGAACAAGGCTAGACTGCCTATTATGTGGAAGGCCAATTTGAAAGTTTGGGTCACAAGGCAATTATTCATGGAATGGCTGCATGAGGTGTTCGCACCCACCATAAAAAAATATCTTTCTGACAACCAACTGCCTGAAAGGTGTCTTCTTCTGATGGACAATGCACACCCTCCAGCCTTGATGGATGATATGGACGCTGAGTATGACTTCATAAAGGTCAAGTTCCTTCCCCCAACACGACATCTCTTCTGCAGCTGGTGGACCAGCAAGTGATCTGAAACTTCAAGAAGCTGTACACAAAGGCGCTCTTCACTAGGTGTTATATTGTCACTGAAGAGATGTCCTTGAGTCTGAAAGAATTCCGGAAGAAAAATGTCAATGTTTTCCACTGTATTAACCTCATTGACAAAGTCTGGGAAGATGTCACTCACCGAGCCTTAAACTCAGCTTGGAAACTGTGGCCAGAATGTATCACTGTACGTGACTTTGAAGGGACTGATGCAGAGGTAGTGGAAGAGATTGTGTCCATGGGCAACAGTATGAGTCTGGATGTCGATGGTGCAGACATAGAGGCACTTGTTGAAAAACATAAGGAGGAGCTGACCACGGAAGAACTCCTGAACTCCACAGTGAGCAGCAGAAGGTGCTTATTGAGGCGCATTCCACTGAGGAAGAGGAAGACAGGGAGGAGGTTAGCAGTGATGCCATAAATCCACTATTGAAAAATGGAATGAGTGCCATGATGTTTTTGAGAAGCACCATCCCAACATAACTGTAACGAACAGAGTGTTAAATCTGATGAACGATAATGTGGTCACTCATTTCTGAAAGGTTATGCAGCGCAGGAAAAGACAAGTGACATAAGTGACCAATTCAGTTTGCGACCAGAGTCGTTTCACAAATTAAGTTTGTGAAGGGAGGTATCACTGTTCAAACAAATGAAAGGAACACTTTTTAATCAGAGTATAGCATCAAGTCAACTAAACTCCTGGGATATTGATCTGGTCAGTTAAGTAGCAGAGGGAGTTGTTAATCAGTTTCAGCTGCTTTGGTGTTAATGAAATTAACAACAGGTGCACTAGATGGGCAACAATGACATGACCTTCAAAAAAGGAATGGTTTTACAGGTAGAGGCCACTGACATTTTTTTCCCCTACTCATCTTTTCTGACTGTTTTTCACAAGTTTCGCACTTGGCTAAGGTCAGTGTCACTACTGGTAGCATAAGACGATACCTGGACCCTATAAAGGTTGCACAGGCAGTCAAACTCCTCCAGGATGGCACATCAATACATGACATTGCTAGAATGTTTGCTGTGTCTCCCAGCACAGTCTCAAGAACATGCAGGACATTCCAGGAGACAGGCAGTTACTCTAGGAGAGCTGGACAGGGCTGTAGAAGGTCCTTAACCCATCAACAGGACCGGTATCTGCTCCTTTGTGCAAGGAACAGGTGAGCATAGTCAGGGCCCTACAAAATGACTTCCAGCAGGCTGGTGTGAAAGTCTCTCACCAAACAATCAGAAACAGACTTTATGTGGGTGGCCTGAGGGCCCAACATCCTCTAGTGGCTCACTGCCCAACACCTTGGAGCACAATTGGCATTTGCCATTGAACACCAGAATTGGCAGGTCCCCCACTGGTGTCCTGTGCTTTTCACACATGAAAGCAGGTTTACCCTGAGCACATGTGATAGTTGTGAAAGTGTCTGGAGAAGCTGTGGAAAATGTTATGCTGCCTGTAACATCGTTCAGCATGACCGGTTTGGTGGTGGGTGAGTGATGGTCTGGGGAGGCATATCCTTGGAGGGATGCACAGACATCTACACAGTAGGAAATGTCACTCTGACCCATTATCAGACTCTATGCTGGTGCAGTGGGTCCTGGGTTCCTCCTGGTGCACGACAATGCCCAGCTTCATGTGGCAAAACTATGCAGCCAGTTCCTGGAGGATGAAGGAATTAATAGACCCATGCTCACCTGACCTAAATCCAAAAGAACACCTCTAGGACATTATGTTTCAGTCCAACCGTCGCCGCCAGGTTGCACCTCAGTTTGTTAAGAAAGCTTAGCGATGTCCTGGTCCAGATCTGGGAGGAAATACCCCAAGACACCATCTTTTGTCTCATTAGGAGCATGCCCCGACATTGTCAGGCATTCATACAAGCAAGTGGGGGCCATACAATCTACTGAGGACTATTTTAAGTTTGTGCAATGAAATTTCAGCAAATTGGACTAGCCTGCTGACTATTTTTTTTCACGTTAATTTTTGGGGTGTCTATGAATTAAGCCCTATGTAGGTTGATAATTTTCATTTCCATCAAAGGATGTGGCATCTTTTCATTCCTAACACATTACCCAGTCCATGATATTTTTCCCCATTGAGATCTGATGTGTTTTTAAAGTGTTTCTTTAATTTTTTTTTGAGCAGTGTATATAAGTTTTACTATGTGTTACTAAACCCACAACACTAAAATCAGTCTGTATATGCATATGTATATGCATATATGTATATGCAGGCTTTTTATAGTCACGGTAGAACCTAAGGGGTTCATCATCTGCATTGTGTAAAACAAAAGCTGTTTGATCTTGTATGCACAGATCCTCCTCTTTGTCCACTGACTCTAGAACAGGTCCAGATAAGACAGAGTTACTGGAGTCAGGCTGCACACGCTCAGCTTGGTGTATATTGCTAGAAAGTTTTTTTTTTTTTCTTGGGAGAGTGCATGTGATCAGCACTGTCCAGGCAGAGGGTCAGGGGTCCTTGATCCCGATAGGACAGCTCAGTGCAGTATGAAAACTCCTCCTACAAGCTTTAACCAGGAACTGGTAGAAGTCACAAGACTGCTTTATACTGCTGAATAGGGAAAGGTATTTAGTAGTTTATATTTACTAAAACTATTGCATTTCCATAGAGAGAAATGGGCTTTGAGGCTTATTATTCAGAGATTATATTTTGTTAAAACAAAGAATTTTTATTAAACAACATTTAATTTTTTTTTTGTATAAGTTCAATGAAGATACAAAAATTTAATAAGATGCAAAACGACTTGTAATAAGAATACCACTTTTCTCAACATGTTTCGCTCATTAGAGCTTCTTCAGGAGATTTAGCATGTGGCATCATTGTAGTAGCGAAGGTTATATGAGGAAAAACAAAGACAAACAAAACAAAAGGATCAATTAGTTGTTGATTACACCATTGGTTAGGTATAAATATTTATCAAACATTTAGACAAAAAGGAAAATCATATATATAAATAATATGAACAGTATTAAATATTTTACAAACATAATATGAGAAACATGAGATTTTCATTTCATATAAAGTCAAATTAGTGAACTGCTATATAAAGAGAACCTTACCTAAAAGATTAAATTTCAATGAATTTTACTCAGAACTGGGTATCCTGAACATTAGGAATTCTACTCCATGGATGGCCTCCCCCCGTAGCTCAACACCTCACAAAAACGTTTGCAGTGATAATACAAAGACGATTGGGATTAAGAGGGTCCCAGCTAATAAGAGAGGGACCAATGAAAATGAAATTCGGAACAGAGATACATATATATATATATATACACACATATACATGCACGCACATGCTACATATATATATACAACATATATGTACAACCGTACATAGATACATATAGTTTAATGTCATTATATTTCATTGTGTCTCAGATAAATATAAAAATTTGTTTTGAGAATTACCTCAGCAATATTAATTGATGGATTCAATTGTATCCGGTAGTTACATCCACAGTGATGGTTGGACAGAAGCACTTTATAGAGAGGATGTGTGGGAATGATAAAACGTAATGGGTCAAAAAAATTGAGGGAGATCTGGAAGGCCCGCTTAATCTAGACCAGACCCTGAAACATAGTGATGGACAAAAATAAATAAATTATAGAAAAGTTGATTTGATAAATGAAAATATCAATATCAAATATGAAAGGATCAGGCGGCTGTTTTGTCATAACAAAAGGTAGACCTACCTCAGTGAAGCAGTGAAAAAGAATTAGATGGAGTCAAAGCAAAGAGGGAAGAATCCCTCTGTCTTGTCCTGAGTGTGTCCAGCAGAGTAATGACGGGGAAACTGAGAGCGGTGCCCCGTATTTGTATTAAACTCCAGCATGGCAGCGTCTGACATCACCGCCGCGGACATGAGAAAGATGTCACTGCGCATGCGCCCGCACAGGAGGACAGGAAGTCAGGGCTGCGCCAATGGTGCATAGTCACTGATAGCCATGTTAGAAATGACTTTGCCCATAGAAGGTGGGAGGGGGGCAGAGAGGCACAGGAGAGAGTGAGACCGGATCGAGAGACAAATTGATCATGGGATTGGACCCCGAGGCTAAACAAAAGGATGGAAAAACTCCCGGGGGGTAAAAAAAGCACGAGATGACAAACAAAGGGCACAAACGGCGGAGGTCATTGACTAAGGCCAAGGAGGCGTGGCTTGGCCAAGCAGGAAGATGGCCACTTAACTAGAGAGCTCCTGCCGTCGCCAGTCCTTTCACTTTAAAACCAGAGGTTTGTATCAGAAAAAACAGCTCCTGACAATGGGGACAGCTTCTAGAACCTCATCTGCATCTAGATCCCGCTCCCCGAGAGGGCAGACTGAAGGAATCGGCCAGAATATACCTGAAATGTTACGGTCACAGAAAAGCAACATGGTGCCTTCCCACCACAGGCCATCGCAGATCTAGGACGCACCACAGCTAAGTCCCCCTCCTCTACCTCAAACCTCCGACCTGGTACTTATGGACAACGCTAGCGCTCCCGCTCCTGCTCAGCCTTACCTTAATATTCACGACCTGCGGACAATAGCTGCTGACATAAAAGACACCCTGTCAGCGGCCATTGCTGATCTGCGTATTGACATACATACGCTGTCTGACAGGGTTCATGAGGTGGAACAAGTAACGGCAAAACATGACCAGGTACTGCGCAAAGCCACCAGACGGATCGACACAACACTATTCAACTGAGAGAAATCCAGCGTCATGTCAAAGACCTCGACAACAGAGGCCGCCGTCACAACCTCAGGATCAGAGGTATGCCTGAAACTGTATCTACTGACCACCTCTCACCAGCTGTAAGCAGCCTGTTCAATGATTTGTTGAACAGGTCACCACTGACACAGATCGCCATGGAAAGAATACATAGGGCCCTTCGCCCCAAAGGCAGGGACACCCCCCAAGGGATATAATCTGCTGCATTGTAGATTTCAGGCTCAAAGAAGAAATCCTCAGGCAACCTAGAAGCCGTCAACAATTACTACATGAAGGGCATACAATCCAGATCTTTCAGGACCTATCCAGTATCACGTTGCAACATCGCCGGGATCTTAAACCAATACTTGATGTCTTGCGTACCAGAGGAATTCAATACAGGTGGAAGTTCCCCTTCTGCCTCTCGGCTACCCATCTAGGACGCACAGCCCTGCTAAATGTTCCAGAGGATCTGCACTCATTCTGTGACGCTCTGGACATTCGCCTAGTGGATGTACCTAATTGGTACGCAGAATTCCGCTATCCGACTGTGAGGAAACAAGCTCCGCAAGAAGAACCGATGGAGGCACAAGAAGCAAGGATTTCCGGACGGAGATCCCCTTCAAGCAACAGAACACTCAATCCCCGTCATAGTACACACCATGGCTCCAGCCCATCCGACTCCCCACAGTCTCGGAGAGCCAGGAGGGAATATTGAAGATGCCCGTCACAATGATTACTAACAGGATTGTTTGCAGCCATGTTCCGGCTTAGTTCTGTAACTTCTACTTTCAGTTCAGTTAAGTTGACTTTTATTGTACCTAATTGCCTCGCTATCACTAACTCCTGCTGCCCAATGAGAATGGGGAGAGCCTTGACTCCTCGGAATAACTACGCTGTGAATTTGCTCTGACCGATGCTCTGGATGCTGCTCTCCCACCCTTTCTTCTCATCCTGTCACGGTCAACACAACAACTGACTCCTATTTGCCCAGTGAGACCTGATCCTGGTCACATGACACTTCCACTGGCTTTCATTCTGTTCGCAGTGTCCTTTCTTACCATTGCCAATGCCTCTTATGAAGGGACAGTTCTGCTCCCGCATTGATTGATTGACTCTTGCTCATCTTACAACTCTCTAATTCCATGACTATCTCTCTATACCTTCGGTAACTCACACTACATGTTATTGCATAGGAATGGGTAAGATATGACAGACATATCTGCATGTGAGTAGAGGTATATTACTTTAGGTGAGCTGACTTACTTCATTTAATCACCAATAGATAGTCCTGGCACTCTTCTAACATGGGCCTACATATGCCAGTACACTACACAACTCTACAATCTGGCCACACAGCCCTTAATGTCAACTCATAGCACTGAGGATTTCACCTTACTCTACCTGACATGTAAAATATAACTACTTAATGTTTACCTCCCCATACCTATACATCTCTCTTACACCCTTACTAATGACACACACAAGCCTTACCGTGTCAAGATACATAATGCTTTCTGACCCCAAGGCTCCACCTTCCTGGATGACAAGTTCAGGACGTACTACAAAACTCTTACATTCCCTACATGTCCTCAGTGCTATGGTACCTGATCTTTTTACTTGGAATATGTCCGATGCAGACATGCACCCCCACGGGGTTAACCGGTAAAATATCGCTCCCCCACAGACATGGGATACATATTTAATTGGATGGTTAATACAGAACACTAGACCATAAGGTTCCTGTGATGACTGAAAATCACTACACTAATACTATGCCGTAAACCACTTAGGGGTCAATGCTCATTACATTTCTCAGTGAAGATACCTCATTTCTCCTTACAGGCTTTCAGATGCATTGTATGGCTCATGAGTCTTGGGAATGACCATCTGCTCTTTCACACCCCCTACCACCTATTACCCAGTTAAACATTCTAGTAGTAGCGTATCCAAAGCTTTACGGCCGCCCATTAAAGCAAATAACACCTAGTCACAAAGTGGAGAATGATGACAGAGCAAGCTGATATTAAGTTTGAGATTATCTCGATTCACAGTTTCCTTTAAGGTGATAATAAGGTTGTGGGCACTTAGGGAACTCAGGTCCTCCAAATTCTGCAATGTTTTTGTTAACAGTTTATGATTACTTGTATGTTTTTTTCTAATAAGTTACCACCATGCGTAAGTTTTTGGGGATCCTGACTTACATGGTAATATTTGACTGCCACTCACCCGAGAATGACACCTTCTTACACGCTCTCACGCACGGCACGCAATATCTCTCATCATTACCTGTTATAATTATTGTGTCAAATCATAGTCGCATCCTCATGTATTTACACTCTTGATACGAAACCCTACTGCTTCCTCAATTATCTCCTGTTACCTCACCAGCTTCCACTCTCTTTAACAATTTATACTTTACCCCCCAATTGATGCACTCTTTTAACATCAACTCTCCTCCTCCTGTCTGCATCACTGACTGGTGATGGCAGGTTCACTTAGGTTTATTTTATTTTTGAAATATGTTCCGAGCTAGGTTCTCTCCAACCCCCACACAAAGCAGTGGAACATCCTGGACCTCAGTTCAGGTCAACTTCCATTGACAACACACTGTACTCTATACCCCTCTTCCAATAGAGGAGGATACTCAAACATTCCCCCCCCCCCACTTTGCTGTAACACAAGAACAGCCATCTTCCGATTCACTTTCATCGACCTCATTTGTTAGCCACTTCCATACCAATAACTTGAAATGAACACCCCCTCCACTCCATCAAGGGTGGACACCCCAACCCGGGGATTATAAGGTCACAATAGACCACTGCCCAACTCCCAAGTGAAATTTTGCTCATTGAATACGTGCTGGCTCAATATACCCGAGAAAAGATCGAAACTGCTACACACCCTAAGGCAAAACAAAACCCAGATAGCATTTATCAAGGAAACCCACTTCCGCTCAGAAAACATCCCCAAACTCTCCAACCACCATTACCCTACAATATATCATGCCTCCAATGAGGAATCTAAAACGAAAGGTGTATTGATATTGATAGCTAAGAACTGCCCCTTACAAGTTTCGGAGGTTAGGAGAGACGCTAAAGGTAGATATTTATTCCTCAAAGGGACTCTATATAACAAACCCATCACACTGGCGAACCTGTATGCTCCTAACAAGAAACAAGTTCTATTCTTCCGTGAAAATCTCCAACTGCTAACTGAATTTTATTCAGGCATCCTCATTGTCGGGGGAGATTTTAACGTAGCTTTATCTCCCTCAAAAAACTCTTCCACAGGGGCATCCTCCATGCCATATAGAGCCCTTAAAGCCATCAAAAAACTTCTCCGAGACCATTAAATACAAGAGAATCGATCATTTCTTTATATCCCCAATGGACTTACCACTTCTTTCGAAGGCCTCAATTGACTCAATGGTTCTCTCTGATCATAACCCTGTCTCCATATGCTTAGACATACCAGAAGTAAGATCCAAAAATATGATTTGGCACTTAGATAACTCAATCTTGACAGACATTGATATCACTCAAAAAATCACTACACACCTCATGCAATACTTTGCAGAAAATATTTCTGCTGACTCAAACAATCCAGCATTTGGGCAGCTCATATGCACACAGAAACAGAATTAAGCGGAATCACATTGCAGCACTATCAGCAAAAATCCATAGCCTAGAACAAGCTCACAAACTCTTGTTGGCCACTAAATCCCTTGCACAACCAATCAAAGCCAGAGAGGAGCTTCTTGAAGCACTAAGCAAATCCTTGAAGCGCAAATACATCCTCACTCAAAAACTGTTCTATGAGTTGGGGAACAAATCAGGCAAATTACTAGCAAGAGCACTACAATCCAGGAAAGCTTCACACACTATACATACAATCAGAGACCCATCAGGCTCCTCATTTGCCTTGTCAGGAGATATTGCCACCCAATTTGTTAAATATTTTTTTGAATTTTATAATTTACCCTCCTCCAAAGAGTGGGGAATCACTCCAGACAGACAGGATATAATTAAAGATTTCCTAACACATCACTGTCCATCTTATATCTCGCCAGAGGATTCATCAAGTCTAGTTCGCCCCATTAGTACAGAGGAAATCACAGAAGTACTGAAACAACTTATAACGGGTAAAAGCCCAGGCCCCGATGGTCTGACTGTAAGTTACTACAAGCCTTTTCAAGACATACTTATTCCCCATCTCGTTACAACTTTTAATGCTCTTTCTTCTCCAACACAAGCAAATAAAGACCTCCTTGAAGCCCACATCACACTCATACCCAAACCAGGAAGGGACGAAACATTAGTATCTAACTACAGACCTATATCACTCCTAAATGTCGACATTAAAAGGTACGCCAAAATTCTCGCCAATCGTATACTCCCTTACCTTCCCAAACTGATTTCATTAGATCAAGTCGGCTTTATCCCTGGCAGGGAAGCTAGGGATAATACTATCAAAGCTATCAACATCCATCACTGGCTCTCAACTTCCCCCAAACAAGGTTTCTTTCTTTCTTTCTTTCTTTCTTTCTTTCTTTCTTTCTTTCTTTCTTTCTTTCTTTCTTTCTTTCTTTCTTTCTTTCTTTCTTTCTTTCTTTCTTTCTTTCTTTCTTTCTTTCTTTCTTTCTTTCTTTCTCTTGACACGGAGAAGGCATTCAACAGGGTGGCATGGCTATATAATAGTAGTGCTACAGGCTATGGGGTTCCCAGCACACTTCCACCAAATGATCTTAGCATTATATACCTCTCCCACTGCCAGAATAAGGTTCAACGCCCGCCTGTCGGACGCCTTCTCCGTCTCAAACGGCACTCAACAAGGATGCCCCCTATCCCCCCTCCTCTTTGTACTCTCACTAGAACCTCTATCACACAAACTTAAGACTAACCCAAATATAACGGGCATTGATATCAGTCACAAAAACTACAAAATCGCAGCTTACGCCGACGACATCTTTCTTTTTCTTTCTAAACCTTTAATCACCATACCTAACCTCCTCAAAGATTTTAACCTCTTCCATCATCTAATTTGAAAATAAACTTCACAAAATCTAAAGCCCTCAACATCACCCTCCCACCGACGATAGTATCCCAATGCCAAGCTAATTTCCCTTTTAGCTGGGAGCCACATGCCCTTACATACTTGGGCATTCAAATACCCTCTAAATTAACTGAGCTATATAACAGGAATTACTCTCCCATTCTCCAAAATATAAAAACAGACCTCACCAAGTGGTCTTCAGGGCAGTTCTCTTGGTTTGGGAGAATTGCCATACTAAAAATGCACATCTTGCCCAGCATATTGTATATTTTGCAGACCGTCCCAATCAAACTCCCTCCAACATTTTTTAGAATTTATAAAAGACTCGGCAGAAAATTCATATAGGCCCACAAATCTCCCAGAATTGGCTGGGACAGAATGACACTCCCCAAACTTAAAGGTGGATTAGGCCTACCGGATATCCACAAATATCATGCTGCTTGTCACATCACCAGACTGATTAATTACCACATCCACACACATTCTAAAGACTGGATCTCACTCGAAGACTCTTGTACCCAAATCCCTCTCTCTCACATACCATGGATCAGCACTAAGGCCACCCCTAAGGAACACGCCACACATCCACTGATAGGACCTACCTTGGACAGCTTCCGAAAAGTATGTCGCTCTCTCAAATTAACACCTTCACCAGGTCCAATGACTCCTCTGAGTGGCAATCCTGACTTCCCCCAGGCCTTTTGGAAAACAATGTACTCTTCGCCAAAACAAGACATACTCTGAGAGCCCATCACTTTTTTCACACAGGCTCAATCATCTCATTCTCTGATCTGCCCTCTAGATTCCCTGATCGCAATATCTCATTCTTCACATTTCTACAAATAAGACACTTTCTTACTAATATCAACCCCATCTCTCAATGGTGTAGAGACCTAATCCTTTTTGAAGCCTTATGTTCCTCTACAGGTCCTCAAAGTCATTTAATCTCGACAATATACTCCTTACTTTTCAGAACGATAGACCACAAATCTATCATGGTCAATCAGAAATGGGAAAGCGAGCTTAATCTAGACCTCCCTACAGAGGAATGGGAGATTATACATGAGCATATACACAAAGGCTCTATCAACGTCACAGCACAGGAAAACAATTATAAATTGTACTCAAGATGGTACCGCACTCCTGAACGTCTACATGTATTTCATCCAACTATCTCTCCGATGTACTGGAGATGTAACTCTGAAATAGGCTCTCTTCTCCATATCTGGTGGGACTGTGCTCACATAAAACCATTCTGGGAAAAAGTACACGAAATGATAGCTCACATTACCACCTACACCCTAGACTTTACCCCCGCTCAATATCTGCTACACCATACATCTATACCACAATCCACCTACAGAAAATCTTTAATGCTCCACCTCATCAATGCTGCTAAACAATGCATCCCATTACGTTGGAAAGACGCTAATCCTCCCATAATATCTGACTGGCTGAAACGTGTAGAAAAAATGAAGGACTTGGTGGAAATGGAGGACTTAATACACCAAGCTAAAGATAATCCTACAAAATTTCGTACTACATGGGCATGTTGGATACATTTCCAAGACTCCCAGGAATTTAAGACCTTAATGCTAGACCCACAACCCAGACTCCCTTCTGGAACCCACTGACACTTTCACTGGATTGCTTACCCTGAGCTAGGGTTGGAGTGTCCACCTTTCCTGCCTTTCCCACCATACCCTAGTTCATACCCAACTGCTCTTGTGTCAAACCCCGATACATCCACGTCTCGACTATATCTGATACCCTCAGATTTAGTTCTTGTTCCAAAGGGAACTTGCGACTCGCACATCCTTCCCACCAGACTTCGGATTTCCCTTCTGATTATACGCTAAAACTTAAGACTTCTCTAATCCCCTCCTCCTCCCCAGAAAATTAACCCCCAAAATTTTTACAGATTTTAGACACACCACATACCATAGAATTAGAAATCACACTACCTAGCACAACGGACAAACACTGATGATATCCCACCACTAGGGATGAGCCGAACACCCCCCTGTTCGGTTCGCACCAGAACATGCGAACAGGAAAAAAGTTCGCTCGAACACGCGAACACCGTTAAAGTCTATGGGACATGAACATGAATAATCAAAAGTGCTAATTTTAAAGGCTTATATGCAAGTTAATGTCATAAGAAGTGTTTGGGGTCCCGGGTCCTGCCCCAGGGGACATGGATCAATGCAAAAAAAAGTTTTAAAAATGGCCGTTTTTTCAGGAGCAGTGATTTTAATAATGCTTAAAGTCAAACAATAAAAGTGTAATATCCCTTTAAATTTCGTACCTGGGGGGTGTCTATAGTATGCCTGTAAAGGGGCGCATGTTTCCCGTGTTTAGAACAGTCTGACAGAAAAATGACATTTGGAAGGAAAAAACTCATTTAAAACTACCCGCGGCTATTGCATTGCCGACAATACACATAGAAGTTCATTGATAAAAACGGCATGGGAATTCCCCACAGGGAAACCCCGAACCAAAATTAAAAAAAAAAAATGACTTGGGAGTCCCCCTAAATTCCATACCAGGCCCTTCAGGTCTGGTATGGATATTAAGGGGAACCCCGGCCAAAATTTTTAAAAAAATGACGTGGGGTTCCCCCTAAATTCCATAACAGACCCTTCAGGTCTGGTATGGATTTTAAGGGGAACCCCGCGCCAAAAAACAAAAAAACAAACGGCGTGGGGTCCCCCCAAAAATCCATACCAGACCCTTATCCGAGCACGCAACCTGGCAGGCCGCAGGAAAAGAGGGGGGGACGAGAGTGCACCCCCCCTCCTGAACCGTACCAGGCCACATGCCCTCAACATTGGGAGGGTGCTTTGGGGTAGCCCCCCAAAACACCTTGTCCCCATTTTGATGAGGACAAGGGCCTCATCCCCACAACCCTGGCCGGTGGTTGTGGGGGTCTGCGGGCGGGGGGCTTATCGGAATCTGGAAGCCCCCTTTAACAAGGGGACCCCCAGATCCTGGCCCCCCCTGTGTGAAATGGTAAGGGGGTACTTACCCCTACCATTTCACTAAAAAACTGTCAAAAATGTTAAAAATGACAAGAGACAGTTTTTGACAATTCCTTTATTTAAATGCTTCTTCTTTCTTCTATCTTCCTTCATCTTCTTCTCCTTCTGGTTCTTCTGGCTCTTCTGGTTCTTCCTCCGGCGTTCTCGTCCAGCATCTCCTCCGCGACGTCTTCTATCTTCTTCTCCTCGGGCTGCTCCACACCCATAGCATGGGGGGAGGCTCCCGCTCTTCTCTTCATCTTCTTCTTCATCCTCTTCTCTTCTTCCTTCTTCTCTTCTTCTCTTCTTCATTTTCTTCTCCGGGCCGCTCCGCACCCATGCTGGCATGGCGGCGGCCATCTTGGTCCTCCCTCCCGAGGCCACAGCACTCCGCCGGCCGCCCGGAGATCAGCCTAGACATCCAGCAATACCACCGGGACCTTGGCCTCAGCTGACCCCCAGCCCAGGTCACCAGCATCCCCACCACCATACTCACCCTCCGCCGCAGCACTCCCACCACGGCCCGGGCCTTGGCCGTCAGCCATCTTGGCCCACCCACTCGGCTGTGATCACCACCTCCACCCAGAGCTCATCCACGGACCCCCCAGGCAGGTAGTACTAGGACCTACCACCATCCTTCAGAGGACCTGCAACCTCCAGAGAGCGAGCATCTGGACAACCCGTGGCTCGGATTCATTCCATCAGCCATCTTGGTCCTCCCAGTGTGGCCGATCCTCCACCCGGAGCTCAGCCTGGACCCCGCCAGCAGGTTAGTACCCGGACTGCCCCCCAAGGCCTGCACCATCCCACTACCAGGCAAAGACCACCATTCCTCACCCCCCCTCCTCAGCCCACCCGGAGCACCACCGCAGCCGTCGTCCAATCACCCGCTCTCTAGCTGTTAGACTTGGGGAACAGACCACGGCTGCGGCCTAGCTCCAGCCACCCAGCACCCACACCTGTCCAGCAGGCCCCATGCCCCCACTCCTGGAACACCCCCTCCTCTACATTGACTTCACTGCGTGGGCACAGCCTACCACCGGAAACGCTGGAGCAGACCAGTGTCCATCTTAAGTTCCGCCTAAACCCAGTCGCAGCATCACTCCAACCGGTAAGTAGCGGCCATATCCCCTACCCCCCACACCCCCCACCATCATCCTCCGGACCAGCCTGCACAGGTAAGCCACCGGGGTACCACAGCTGTTGATCCAGGGTCCTTGAGCCGATCACCCCTCGGGGGGTCAGGAAGGAATTTTTCCTGCTGCTGTAGCAATTGGCCAGCTCAGCCAGAGGTTTTTTCGCCTTCCTCTGGATCAACGGGGAGGGTGGTAAGCAGCCTCCATCACCTCCATCACCCTCCTTCAGCAACCTTCTTGCACTACCATGTGTAATCTCAAGTACACCGCGGACGCACTCCACAGGCTAAGAAACATCGGTTCAACTCTACCAACCGCCACTCAAAAAAGACTAAGAAAAAAAAATTTACTGAGGACCAACCTACAAGCTACCATCAAATACAGAGAGACACCAATCCAACTACAACAACTAGCATGCGCCCTGATTAATACGAGATCTGCAGTCAAGCACAGACTAGAAATCCACGACTTCATCATTGAACAAAATCATAGACTGCCTCTTCATTACAGAAAGTTGGCTAACATCTGACTGCAACACCATTCTAACTGAATTGGTACCAGAGAACTACAGCATCCTAACCGAGCACAGAACAGGAAAAAAAGGAGGAGGCCTAGCAGTGATCTTCAAATCGCACCTTGCCGTCACCAAACCAACCTCACAGAACTCGGTGCATTTCATGAAGATACTCCCCCTGCAACTTCAAACTGCACCCCAAAACACCATTCACATATTACTATGCTACAGACCACCAGGACCAAAGACTAATCTCCTCACATCACTTACGGAATTCATCTCAATGCACACCCTGAAAACCAAAAACCTTCTGGTACTTGGAGACTTCAACCTTTGGGCAAACTCCACCCAAGATCCTATTGCGACCGCCTGCATCAACCAACTGGAAGAGCTAGGTCTTCAGCAGCTGATAAAGACTCCCACGCATGGTTCAGGACATACCCTAGACCTCATCTTCCAACAGAACATGGACATCAACACTCCACTACCATGGACGGACCACTATGCCATCAAATTTAATATCACCACCAACTCCATCCTCCAAAAACAGAAACATTCAACAACAACACACTGGAACAGATCCCAGAAGAAACTGCATTCTGAACTCTTCAAAACCACATTATCAAACAAAATACAATCATTAAACGTAGACCTCTCAACGGAACAAACACTCAACTCCCTAAACAAGGCTTTAATACAAACAGCAGACTCAGTAGCACCAAAACGCAGAACACTCATCCGCAAAAAAAACTTGAGATGGTTCAACGGCACCCTCACTCTACTCAAGCAAGAACGTAGAAGAGCGGAAAGAGCATGGAGAAGAAATCCCACCATGAAAACCCATAAAAACTACAAAATACTCACTGTGAAATACCACAAAGCGATTTTCACAGCCAAAAAAGAACATTTCTCGAACACCATCTCAACCGCCTTAAACCGGTCGCGGGAACTTTTCAAACTTTTTCATTGACAAAATCGACAGCATTCGGGAATCAATTCAACAGAAAAAAGCAACCAACCTTACCCAACCAAAGCAAAAAGAAGACATTGACGCGAACAGCACACAACCGCCAGACTTCTTCTTGAGCCCAATCACCACTGACACGACAAAAAACATTATGAGAACCCTTCGAGACAGCACATCACCAAACGATATCATTCCCACGAAACTCCTGAAAGAGTGCGCCGACATCCTGGCCCCAACTATAACACACCTCATAAATCAGTCATTCAAAGAAGGGATTGTGCCAACCACCCTCAAGCAAGGCATCATCAAACCCCTGCTAAAGAAGCCAAATCTTGATCCTAAAGACCCCAACCACCGCCGACCGATAACAAGCCTCAACACCGTCTCCAAGATTATGGAGAAAGCGGTAGTACAACAGCTACAACGCCACCTTGACACGCATCAACTTCTGGACACTCTACAATCAGGTTTCCGCCCAGGCCATGGTACGGAAACTGCACTTCTAAAAATATGGGACGATGCACTCGAAGCAGCAGATGACGGAGAATCATGTCTCCTGGTACTGTTAGACCTCAGTGCAGCATTTGACAGTGGACCACAATACTCTACTTGGCCGGCTCACAGAAGTAGCAGGAGCCACAGATTCTAGTCTAAAATGGTTCGCATTCTTCTTAGAGAATCGCTCGCAGACAGTGAAACTAGGAGCATTTACCTCCGAAAAACGGGCAATCTCCTTTGGAGTCCCTCAGGGCTCCCCCTTGTCGCCAGTGCTATTCAACATTTACATCCGTCCTCTCCTCAATATCATCAAAAAATCAGACCTCTGCTTCCACTCATACGCAAACGATACCCAAATCTACTTTCGGTTCACCGGACAAAAAGAACACCATCAGCAACTAGAGAAATGCCTCACTTCAATAGATGACTGGATGACCATTAGTTCCCTCAAACTCAACGGGTCAAAAACGGAACTCCTCTACCTACACGCTAACCAAAATCCCAAAACCAAGACTCCATGGACACCCCCCGCCATCTTTGGACAGACCATTTCTCCAAGCACCAAGGCAAAAAGTCTTGGTGTTATCTTGGACCCAGAAATGACAATGGATGCGCAAATAGGATCAGTAGTTAGTGAATCGCACCATCTCCTCCGCAAGTTACGCAGACTCATCCCCTTCATCCCAGAAGATGACAAAGCAGCAGTATTTGGAACAATCATCAATTCCCATCTCGACTACGCAAACTCACTCTACATAGGATTACCCCAATATCAGCTTACGCGCCTACAGGCCATTCAAAACGCAGCGGCAAGACTAATAACAGGAAAAAAATCCTGGGAGTCCATCTCCCCATCCCTGAGAAGCCTACATTGGCTAACAGTAAAGAATCAGATCACTTTCAAGACCCTCTGCCTCACCCACAAATGCATAGATGGAAACGCCCCTCAATACCTCCGAGAGGAAATAAAACATTACACACCGAATCGCAATCTGCGATCATCTAGCCAAAACCTCCTCCTCGTTCCCAAATACCGCTACAAAGCAAGGGGAGAACGAAGATTTGCAGTCCAGGGATCTCGGCTATGGAACTCTCTTTCCGACTCACATCCGCATGGAAGAAAACCATCTGGCATTCAGGAAAAAACTCAAGACTTACCTCTTCTAATGAAGCTGACAACACAACGCATCGGCGCCTTGAGGCGATTCAGTTCGCATTTGCAGCGCTTTACAAATCATTCTTTCATTCATTCATTCATTCATTCATGGTCGCTCTAATTGGAAGTTTTACTCGCATTAACAATATCGCTTGTTGTTCCCCTTTCCATATATTTCCCTAATATTGTACTCAATATTGTACCTGTAAAAACGTAATATATATTGATATGTATTCTTATATCATTTATACAATACATGTCTTTCTATTAAGAAAACAACTTCAGTGTAGCGCTCAATTGAAAGAAAGGGGGGGACAAAAATATGTATGGTGAAAAACAAATGAATCAAAGTCCAAATGCTGACAATAATGTCTATAAAAACAATGTGTAGTCCTCTGGACCGAATAGTGAGCCCGTGATGCAAATCCTCTATGAAGAAAGCCCACACACCACCAATAGTAACAGGGAGGCTTACCAGACTCGGTGGACCCGGCCGGGCGTACGCCAAGTGGGGTCAAAACAGGCTTAGGTGGTGCTGGGCTGAAGCGGATACTGGAGAGCAGGGGTGATGAGATGGCTTCCACGTGACCTTGCTCCTGGTAGGTGGTCCGGGCCAAGACCGTGATGCTCAGATCCGTGTTGAAACGTATGAAAAGGAATAAAATTGGGCCAAATAGTGTGAATCCGTATAGATAAAATTTATTTGAAGTGAAAATACACACTTACATGAAAAATAGCTAAAAGCAGCGCTGTATGTCAAAATGGCGACAGTGGGGTCCTACCCGACGCGTTTCGTCTGCATAGACGTCATCTGGGGGGAGCCCATGTCTTTCTATTACCTTGAATAAAAAAATTTTGAAACACAAAAAAAAAAAAAAAAGATTAGGGCCAAAACACCGGATGTGCCCCGGGTGTCCGTGCAAACTGGAGAAAGAGGAGAGGTCTGAAGCTGGGAGGAGATCATCAATTAATTAATCCTCAATTAATATTGCTGAGGTAATTCTCAAAACAAATTTTTTTATTTATTTGAGACACAACGAAATATAATGACATTAAACTATATGTATCTATGTACGGTTGTACATATATGTTGTATATATATGTAGCATGTGCGTGCATGTATATGTGTGTATGTATATATATATATATATATATATATATATATATATATATATATATCTGTACCTAATTTCATTTTCATTGGTCCCTCTATTATTAGCTGGGACCCTCTTAATCCCAATCGCCTTTGTATTATTTCTGCAAACATTTTTGTGAGGTGTTGAGCTACGGGGGGGGGGGGGGAGGAATCCATGGAGTAGAATTCCTAATATTCAGGATCCCCAGTTCTGAGTAAAATTCATTGAAATTTAATCTTTTAGGTAAGGTTCTCTTTATATAGCAGTTCACTAATTTGACTTTATATGAAATGAAAATCTCATGTTTTTCATATTATGTTTGTAAAATATTTAATACTGTTCATATTATTTATATATATGATTTTCCTTTTTGTCTAAATGTTTGATAAATATTTAGACCTAACCAATGGTGTAATCAACAACTAATTGATCCCTTTGTTTTGTTTTGTTTGTCTTTGTTTTTCCTCATATAACCTTCAGTACTACAATGATGCCACATGCTAAATCTCCTGAAGAAGCTCTAATGAGCGAAACATGTTGAGAAAAGTGGTATTCTTATTACAAGTCGTTTTGCATCTTATGACATTTTTGTATCTTCATTGATCTTATGCAAATAATTTTTTTAAAATGTTGTTTAATAAAAATTATTTGTTTTAACAAAATATAATCTCTGAATTGATATGCTTTGATTATTGCAAATTTATTACACCAATAAAGTCCCGAGGCCTAATAAGCCTCAAAGCCCATTTCTCTCTATTAACATTTACCTGGGATGTGGTGTTATCTCATTTGGTGCTCTCTGTTTCACTTCTCACAATATTGCATTTCCATTTTCTGTGTAGTATGGGAGGCCAGATATAGTGAATGCAGGCTCCTGGGTTTAGTAACACTTTAATGCCCTGTACACACAGTCGGATTTTCCGACGGAAAATGTTCGATGGGAGCTTATGTCGGAAGTTCCGACCGTGTGTAGGCTCCATCGGACATTTTCCATCAGAATTTCCGACACACAAAATTTGAAATCTGGATGTCAAATTTTCCGACAACAAAATCCGTTCTCATAAATTTGTGTGTACACAATTCCGATGCACAAAGTTCCACGCATGCTCAGAATCAAGTACGAGACGGAAGCGCTCGGTCTGGTAAAACTAGCATTCCTAATGGAGATAGCACATTCGTTACGCTGCAATTTTTTAAATCTTTTAATGCAGCGCATTCTCTTCTTCTTTAGAATGCTAAAACAATGAAGTTGTTTTGCTGCAGATATTCACACAGAGTTCTGAAAAAATGATTTCTTTATTATTTCTTGTGATCTCCTGAATCTTTTTTTTTTTTTCGTCAGATCTCCATAATAATGTATTTAATTATGGTTTATGGTGTTTTTTTTATCAAGATCTCCTTGTTTTTTTTTCTATTGCTCTCCATAATATTTTTTTTTTCTTTTTGTGTGTCAAGTTACCACAACACCATAATTATCTGTATTTTTTTAACCTCAAGGAGGTTGGTTTGTGTTGGTGTCCCTTGTTAATTTGACATTGTATTTTGGAAATGTACCTGTCTACTCACAAACAAACTGTCCTTTTTGAAGAAAAACACATAGGCAAGTATTTGTGAATACAAAATAGCCATTTATTATGGGTCATGATAAAATAAACAGGAAGTCAACGCTGGAGAAACTGGTGAAATTGGCGAAGCCTTTGTACCCCAGGGCACACATAAACTATTTTACCCCCAAAATTGTTAGCCTGAGGAGTCCATATAATCGTGAGCACAATCCGGTCCCAGACTTGCTTCCAGGCTGTGGCTGTGGTGTTGGAGGTGTGGCAGGAGGTGGAGGAGGAGGAGGAAGAGGATGGTCCAACTCACACAGGTGTGTTTTGGTTGTGATTTGGCCCCTCAACCCCTTATTTAGGGTTGTATACATAATTTCCTCACACAAGAGGCATTGGCCCTCCTCCATTTCCTGCATTTTGATGGCAGTCATGCAGGCAAAGGCCTCTTGAAGAGTGGGTGGCTCTGAGGGCCACCTTAGCCTCCCGAATCAGCCCAAGCACTGCCTCCTGCACATTACACCCCTTCCTGGGCCTTTTGGTTGGAAGGTGGAGGGGAGGGACCTGGGATTCTGTCAGGCTATGACTGGACCCGAATACCTCCTAGCTGCCACTTACCCCTGCCACTCCTGGCTGCCACATTCCATGCCCTCCTCTTGGCTGAGGCTTTCCTGTGTATGAAAAAAGAACATAGTTTTAGTATTTGGTTCATCAATCACACAATTTTCAGCTCATGACTGTTGCAAATTGAATGTTAACAAATAGAAAAGACTATCATTCTGATCTCTGCATTTTTACTTCTTGTCCGAAAACATTTTTGGCCACTACTGTCTATTGATATGTAAAACACTTTATTAAATCAGCAACTAGTGATCAATAACAACATCTAGTTAACATCATTCATTTTATGACCAGAAATATGTTGAACAATGCTATACCTGACTCAAGCTGGGCTCCTCCACTTATTCTTCCTGGCTGGAAGGCCCAGGTTGGACGTCGGAAGCCTCAGCTGGGGTGGAAGGAAGCGTGGAAGGAAGAGTAGAAGGAAGGGTCGAGAGGGATTGCCTGACTTCAGTCTGGTCTGACAGAAAACGCAGTCTGTCCTAGTACTACATCCTGGCTACATAAATGGCATCTGCTGCTGCTCCTGATCTCATGGATTCCTGGAGCTTATTACGCTCCCTATTATAAGTGCTCCTCAGGCCACCAATTTTGGCTTTTAAATAGGTGATGTTTGCCGTGGGGACCACCAGCTTCACCAACTCCAGCAGTTTCTCCAGCGCTGCCTGCCTCTTTTGTTTATGATTATAATGTGGATGTTTCACCTGCCACAGACAGGGCAGCTCCCTGTACTTGTCTAGGAATATGGGGAGGAAGTTGTGGTCATTGAAGCCATCCATTTTCTCTGCAAGACATAACACAAGACAAACCCTAATGTCAGGCTAAACTCTCCTAATCTTGTCCCAATATAGGCCTCAATCTATAAGCAGTATAGACCACTGATGCCCCAAGTTCAAACTGTACCTTCGTTCTAACGATCGGTGTTTCCGATACTCCTTCCTCCGCTCTCAGATCGTATGTATGACACACGTGTGTTATGCTTTATATACACTGTGCATGTGTGAAACTCCGCCCGCCCCTGACCTTCTTCCTAGTCTATTCCCCACCCCTGCTCTTTCTGCGCAGTGGGAAGAGCACATGGCAGAGAAAGAACAAATGCATGATTCTGGCAGAAACGATGAAAGCACCGAGCCACGAACGTCTCAATCCCGGAAGAGATTTAAGGCCTCAAATATGTCCTTTGTAGAGATGATGGAGATGGTGGACATCTTGAAGAGGGCCGACTATGATGAGAAGCATGGACCTTACCCAAACCCAAATGTGAGAAAGGCCAAGATCATGACTAAAGTTGTGAAGAGTCTGCGCCAGAATTTTGGGGTACGGCGATCCAAGGATCAACTGAGGAAACGCTGGTCAGACCTGACATTGAGGGAGCATGAACAGTACAGAAGGATCAAGAGAGTTCTTCAAAAAAAGTAAGTATTTGTCGTGTG
The DNA here is from genome assembly GCA_037952925.1 of Lithobates clamitans. Classification (NCBI taxonomy): domain Eukaryota; kingdom Metazoa; phylum Chordata; class Amphibia; order Anura; family Ranidae; genus Lithobates; species Lithobates clamitans. Next base: position 5,774,343 of record JBBGZY010001416.1, read on the forward strand.
TTCCTATTATTATTATTATTACTTGCATGCTGTGCCATGTGCTTTTCTTTACTGTTGTACAGTTTAAAATGGCAACTTTCAGGTTCGTAGGCACAGTAATCATTCGTAGTAAACATTGTTTGTTCGCCCACTAATACAATGTTTTTGGCAGATGCAGGTTAACTACATTTGTTCAGGCCTATTTGTATTAAAATAAGTTTTGTACATTGTTGTAGATGCGTTTGTAACTAGAATGAAATGTAAACTTCATTCAGTGTAAGTAGAGGACACTCAGCAGCTGTTTACACATCTGGACGCAGGAGCACTAGTGTGGGACACCAGAACAAACTTTTTAGGGTGTCCCACACAGGTGCCTCAGTGGATACTAGGGGTCTCTCCGTGTGTTAAAATTGTACAAAAAAGGTAAGTATTCCAGCTTTAGAAAGGAAAAAAAAGTCTTCAGATTGGAACTCTGCCCAAAAAGACAATTGTATGACACTTCCAAGCAATGTTTCATATTCCTATTTCTGGACTCAAATATCTGTGTGCTAAGTATACCTTTTTTAATTCACATAGGGGAGATAAAACGCGGGACATCTGAGGACACCAGGGCCCCACAACCTCCTAAAGAAGGGGAAATACCACCGAAACAACTAGAGGATGTGGAGGAAGGAGAGGTTTTGGAAGTTAGCGAAATTGTGACCACAACAAGTGAGTGTCTGAGACCACAGCTTCAGGTAATAGATGTATGTCTGCATATTTGTAATACATGGTGTGTTTTTTTAATTTAGGGTGATATGGATGTTGTGGAAGAAGAAACTCATTTCAAAAATGTAAGTGCACAGATCCTCATTGGAGAGATCATGGTTTGCAATCTTGATTTACAGAAGATCAAGGAAGACATCAATGATGTTGAAAAAAGACTCAAAAACCATCATTGATGTTTTAGGCAGAATCTAAAAAACAACTAAAGTCTTTTTTTTTGATAATTTTCACCAATTTTTAAGTATCTTGAAAGCCAAATTTTGAAGATGTACGCATTTGGTGGGTGCAACTCCTTCCTCACAACTAAAGTAGCTGAGAGGAAGGGGTTGCCGAAACACATCCATTGATCCCCCATGATGGGAGCTAGCACATGTTGACATTAGGCATGGGATCAGGAGTGAAATCCCCATTTTGACTCTCAATTTGTGTGCATCTTCAAAATTTGGCTTTCACAGGGGTGACATAACCCTATCTGATGAAGGCAAGATCAACACAGTTTGGGCATACTAAGGTCTGATCTTGCCTTTATTTTTTCAAAGTTGAACTTTGTAAGTTCCTAACTTGGGTATTTTTTTATGGCTTTAAACGTGCCTATTTAACACAAAAAATGCTATTTGTACTGTCTATACCAAAAATGTTATTACTAAAGTATGTTGGTTTGTTCAAAGACCCTTTTCTAACACACATGTGAATGTGCACAAAGTAAAAATTTTAAGACTGAATGTGTGGCTTCTTCTTTCAATGCTCAATAGCAGTTTTTGGAGTAAGTCGTTGTTTACAGTGACAATGGGGGTTATTTCCTAAAAGCAAGTTCACTTTGCACTGCAAGTGCACTCTCAAGTGCACTTTTGCAGTGCACTTGGAATGCAAAGTGGATTTTCCTTTAGTAAATAACTCCCACAGTGCTTTATAATTTGCCACAATCATGCCATTTTCATAACTCCCTAAAATTCATTCATGGTGCTGAAAATCAATGAATATGAATGCATTACATACATTAACAACAAAAACAAGGTGTGTGTAGCAGACCCACAACATAATATTTCACAGAAGAAGAGATTGTCACCTCATGTATCAAATAAATTACGTTTGCACTATTGAAGAAAATGGGCATAAAAAAGGCCATTGGAGAACCAAGGAGACAGATAAAAGAAACACAAGCAGTAAATCAAATGAAATATGAGTTCAGTTTATACCAAAAATATTTATTTGAGAAAAATTTCACACATTGTCGGGCATATCAATGGCCCCCCTACCTGCAAAGTACTCGAGATAATTCTGTCTAATTTCACGGCGCTTTGGTGGGGCAAGCCAGGACAGCCAGGTTCAAGTGTGGTCAAGGTAGTTGGGTTTGGAACACCGGCCTCAGTCCCAACTGAGGCCACATAGTTTATAGCATTATTCCGTAGGAAATTGTGGAGAATGCAACAGGCAAGGACAATATGATTCAGTTTATATTCCGCCATATGGATTGCTGTCAGAAATAGGCGGAACCGGGTGGTCATTATTCCAAAGGCATTTTCAACCACTGTTCTGGCTCTGGAAAGCCGGTAATTAAAAACCCTCTGGTCCGGGGTGAGGGTCCTCAACGGGAATGGCCACAGAAGATGGTCCCCCAGCACAAAAGCTTCATCTGTGACAAAGACAAATGGGAGTCCTGCCAAATTGTCTTCCGGAGGTGGCAAGCCCAAGCTGCCATTCTGGAGCAGTCTGTAAAACTCCGTCTGGGTGATGACTCTACCATCCGACATCCGGCGATTTTTCCCCACGTCCACATACAGAAACTCGTAAGTTGCCGACACCACCGCCAACAACACTATACTATTAAACCCCTTGTAATTATAATAGTATGACCCCGAGTTGGGGGGGTGGTACGATGTGGACGTGTTTCCCATCTATTGCCCCTCCGCAGTTAGGATAGTCCCACCGTTGGGCAAACTGGGATGCCACAGTCTGCCATTCCTGTGGCATTGAAGGAAACTGTGAAGTCAAACAAGAAAAAACAAATTAGTAATTTTGCACATAAACATTGCAAGCAGATTAAACACAAACATTCTTAGCCAACATCAGTATAACATTTATTTGAAGGAGTAGTTAAAGACAAATATATAAAGTACACTTATCAGATTCTTCACCCTCTCTGATTGACCATTGTACAAATTATAGGAGGGAGATGTTCTGGATAAGTAACCCTCTCCACTTCCATTAGAGCTGAATGCATAAATAATGTTTAACTTTGGTCAGCACCTCCTTACTTACACAATGGGCAGCCCACTGGACAGGTAAGAAGTGTCATAATAAAAAATAGGAATACACACTGTCCAAATTGAAGCACATTTTTACATTCCGCAATTACCTATCAAGATAATAAGAGAACAAAACTTTAAACAGTACCATTTGAAAGTATTCAGGCAGGCCCTTTCACTACATGCTTTGGTGAATTCATCCAAAAATATGACCACAAAGGAGGTAGGTATAGTGTGTATGAGTTTGGTAAAGTCAACAGATAGAGTATTGGTATCGGTTGACTTAGCAGTTGGGGCGAGGGAGGGTTCCAAATAGTTAGGGACCCTCAAAAAAAGCCTCAGTCACTCTGCATGAATTTAAGGGCACAAATAACATTTGGACACATTTTAGGGGATGTTTAGTTAAAACACTACTATGGAGCTGACAAAATACATTTTTAAGTGACTAGGCTAGGTATGTATGGGCCCAGGATAGCATGCTGGGGAGGTTAGTGAAGGCAAATATGCATGAAGAACAGAAAAGGAAGTTTAAAAAATTCCAGCATGCATGAGGACAAAGGGGACATTCACAGCATATTACAATCATGGTAATTATGAAAGAAATACAATACATTAGCAAACATTAAATACATAGAATGTGATGCTAAAGGAGAAATCTTACCTTAATAAAGTCCTTCTGCAGGACCTGAATGATGGCAGATCAGATCTCTGAAATAATGATCCCCAGAGCCTGGGGGGAGATGCCTGTCGAGAACTTGATGTCCTGCAGACTTCTCCATGTCAACAAGTACCGCAACGTGGTGACTAGCTTCTGTTCGGGAGTGATGGCTTGCTGCATGCAGGTGTCCTGCTTGGTAATATAAGGGGAGAGCAAAGCCAACACACCTGGAGATAATTCCTGAAATCATCAGGATTATTCTCCTGGCTCTCCCTCAACAAAGGCATGTGCGAGAATTGGTCATGCTGGAGCAACCAATTCTTGGTCCATGAACCCCTCTCAGCCCTGTTCATGGACTGGGCTTGGGTCAAAGTACTAAGAAACCCAACACCAAGCCCCTGCACAGCACAAACTCTACGACAAGTATGTACCCGCAACATGGCTTCAAAACGGTCAGCTGGCCTTAAAGAACTAACAGAATGCACTAAAAAACAGAAAGGCCTGAGAAGAGAGAGCTAAAAAACAGAAATGAGCAGACAAGAACACACTGCATAATCAAATACGTACTATAAAATATGCACTGAAAAACAAATGCGAACTGACTACATGCACTGAAAACCAGATATGAACCCACAAGTGCAAACTGAAGAGCAGTAATGAACTGAAAAGCACAAGGCTGTACTCGGTATTGAACTTCCCTTCCCAAGGGGTTAATTGTGTTCCCTCTCTATGTTCTAACTGAAGGGGGGAGGGGACTGTCTTGGGGAGATGACAGATCGCTGTTCATACTTTGTATGAACAGACGATCTGTCTCTTCTCCCCTCAGAGTTTACACACACAGATCCTGGTTCTCGGTTTGTCACCAGCGATCACGGGAGACCAGCGGTGATCGCGACTGCCAAGCTCATGCATTGGCTCTGGGAGCGAGCAGCGGGCAGGCGCGCCCCTAGTGGCCACAGGGTGAAGCGATGTTACATAACGTTGTTTCGCCCAGCCATGCCATTCTGCCGCAGTAAAACTGCGACGGCTGGTCGGCAAGTGGTTAAGCAAGCATTATCTCATAAGAGTATATACTGTTTTGAGTAAAATATAGAAATATATACTATATGTTGTTATTCTTGTATTTTTTGGAAATGATTAAAACAATTGAATTTAAAATAAGGCATAAAATATAAACAGAAAGATTTTATTAAAAAAAAAAAAAGTGTTGTAAATGGGGATGGAGAAACAAGGGAAAGCAAGATATAAAGAAATTGAACTTCAGCTTTAACTTGTTTGAGGTTTTTTTTTTTTGTCCTCCAGTTGCATAAATATGTGAAACAAATAAAAAATCCATATAAGACGGCAGACAGAATGACCTTCTTCGATCAAAATGGTGAGTTTCCTTTCTACTACAAAATAGTAAATGGGGTGAAGTCCTTCCGCCACCTTAGCACAAGTAAAACTGATGTTGGTTTGTACACACCATGGGCTAAAGAAGAAGACAAACTTCACATTGACCCCAACAAAATAACATGGGATGAAGACAATAATACGGTGAGGAGGAGCACATGTGGCTCTCACTTTTCATGACATTGGCCGCCCATTGTACAATTTTCACAACAGATATGTAAAAATGATAGTCAAGCAATGACATTTCTTAGCATCACCCATGATCTTTATTGCTTCAAATATTATAAATATTATAATAGCCTTATCTGCCCTTCACATATAAGTATAAATAACAGAAATTAAACAAGAAAGTAAAATATTTGTAGGGATAGTTTCCTACTCATACTCATGGACTATGGGGTTCTCTACTGGAATTGACTTCTGTCCCTCAGGTTAAAATAATTTCAAGTGTATGTAATCCATAGTCTCCTATTTCTCCTGTTTGGTCTGTTAAATATACCATTGAAATTATTGTGTTATACTTGTTTAAAATGAAAAAAAAAAAAAAAAAACACAGCGCAAGGCTGACACAATTCAGTTACAAAAATATTGATTAATACACTTCAAAGTGCATGTAAACCTAAAATCCTTTGTTTCACTATGTTGGGCATTATGTCACTGCATTCAGTTTTCTTAAGCAATTTTTATTTTGGGAATCCTTTGCAGTTTCTGACCCGGAGATCACACCAGTAGCAGCACTTCCTATAGCAGGCTGACAACACTAATCAACTTCCTCAATATTATCATCAGCATTGTAAGTCTGCCATGAGTACTCCTCCAGTGTGAGGCGGTGGCTTAGTGTGGTCAGCCTGAAATAAGAAGAGTTGTTCCTGGCAGGATCTTCAGACTATATACAATATGCTGCCAGCCCTACTGGAAAATAGATTTGGGGTTTGTATGCACTTTAAAGTGCAATTGAAACCATGGATAAGGAGATATAGTAATGTTTTGCAATGCACTAATATTTAATCTCCAATGTTATTTCACACAAGGATACTTTTTTTTCACTTCCTTTAGATGCTGGAGTCTCGGTGTGTGGACTCTTGTTTGCCCGGTTACAGAAAAAAGCCAGGAGCTTCAATCCACTCTTGCTGCTATGACTGTGTCCCGTGTTCAGAAGGGCAAATATCCAATATGACTGGTATACCTTATTTATATACAGTTTTATTTATGAATGGTTTTTGGACTATTGAGGGAAACCCTCATGCACTCAGTTCAAACTAACTACAGACAGTTTACTGGGCTCTTATCATGTTAAGATCTTAGCACTGAAATTTAGGATTTTCAGTAAAGTCCATACACTACATGTAAGATATCTTTTAACCACTTGCCGCCCACCCACCGTCAAATGACGGCTGGGCAGGGCACGGCTCTCATTCTGGGTGGACGTCATATGATGGCTTCCCAGAACTCCCGCTCTTGCACGCCCCCGGTGGTGCGCAGAAATCAGGGCACTGATCATCAGTGCTCTGATTACAATACGGTGCCCACCACTGCCAGCAATCAGTTCCCACCAGTGACCACAAGTGGTAGCAATCGGTGCCCACAAGTGGCAGCAATCAGTGCCCACATGTGGCAGCAGTCAGTGGCCATTAGTTATGCCAGTCAGTGCTGGCTATCAGTGCTGCCCATCAATGCCCATCACTGCTGCTCATCAATGCCCATCACTGCCGCCCATCAATGCCCATCACTGACACCCATCAATGCCCATCTGTGCCACCTTTTTGTGCCCACCAGTGCCACCTAACAGTTCCCACCAGTGCCACCCATCAGTGCCACATATCAGTGCCACCTATTAGCGCCCATAAGTGCAGCATATTTGTGCCTCCTCATCAGTGACCCCTAATCAGTGCCCATCAGTGCTGCTTCATCTGCACCCATCGGTGAAGCAAAAAAATTACTTATTTACTAAATTTACTAACAGTAAATAAGAAAAACTTTTTTTTTTCAAGATGTTGCACTAAAACTGTTGCACATTTCACATGGTTAAAGTGTAGCATGACCGCGCAATTGTCATTCAAAGTGTGACAGCGCTGAAAGCTGAAAAATGGCCTGGGCAGGAAGGGGGTGTAAGTGCCCGGTATTGAGGTAGTTAAAGTTGAAATGTAGCATCCCTCCCCTCCCAACAAGGTTTGCCTCAGGATTTTTTCTTAAATACTCTATACTTGATTTTCTTGCTGCAGTCCTCAGGCAGATCTGGCATTTTCACATCTTCTTATTCATCCAAAGTTGTGCTTGATTCCTCTACAGGGACCAAAATGTTCTTATGACACAGCTTTGGACAGTGATTGGATGTGGGGCCAAAGGGAGAATTCAGAGTCTGAGATTACACCTAGTACCCTGGCATGTGGGGATGGTTTGATGGTTGTGCCATTGATCTTGACTGAGAAGTCAGGGAAACGGGCACATGGGGAGGAAATATTATTATATTATATGATATTATATTAAATTATATTTGCTATAATAATAACAAGATAATCTACTTATTTAAAGATGTGGTGACCAACCCAAAGATATCTACCAAAATTAAAGAAAGGAGAGAAATATGCAGTTAACATTTATGGGACCTATGCAAAGTCTCCACTTGTTGGTGGACAACAGGGTAGCACCAGGAAAATATATTCAGACTAGTGTTTCTCAACATTTTTCCAGAAGCAGCACTCTTTAAAAGTATGCAAAATCCAGAGGCACCCAGTTTAAAATATAAAAAAATTAAATGTTGATTATCAATAGAAAACCTGAACCTTTGCTGATGCACTTAACTACCTTGATTAATTAACTTAATTAACCCATCAAAAGCCTCTCTTCACATCAAAAATCCCTGAACACGTCAGAGTCCACCATATACATCTGATTCCTCCCTTCATGTTAAATAGACATGTGCAGTTCGTTTTGTTCCAAATAAATATTCCAAGAGATTTTTCGTATATCCCAATACCCAAAATTACAGTATAAACAAAATTTAACGAATGCTCCAAATAGCAAAACAAAATTCATCCAAATTTCCAAAATTCATATAGAATTTAACATTGAACTCCAGTCAAATTCTAACTGTAAACATATTTCTGAAATCAAAGACTGTGTGTGTAATTATAGTACCATTTCCAAATGATGCAGTTTTTGTTAAGCCAAAGGTGATTTGAAGAGTCATTGTAATCATTTGATGAAGATTTACCTTTTGTTTGTTTACTTTGCCACATTCAAATCTAGAAAAAAAACAAAACAAAACAAAAAAGCAAAAACAAAACGGTAAATTCGAAAAAAATATAAAAAAGACATAAAACAATATCCAACTACGAATTTCGAATACAAATCCCGAATATGAATTGAACAAATCAACCAAATTTAACAAAACAAAATAACTAGATTAAGCACATTTTTTCATCATGTCTAGCCACTTCAGCCCCGGAGGATTTTACCCCCTTCCTGACCAGGGCACTTTTTACAATTTGGCACTTCGTTGCTTTAACTGATAATTGCGCGGTCATGCAATGCTGTACCCAAACGAAATTTGCGTCCTTTTCTTCCCACAAATAGAGCTTTCTTTTGATGGTATTTGGTCACCTCAGCCGTTTTTATTTTTTGCGCTATAAACGGAAAAAGACCGAAAATTTTGAAAAAAAATGATATTTTCTACTTTGTTATAAAAAAAATCCAATAAACTAAATTTTAGTCATACATTTAGGCCAAAATGTATTCGGCCACATGTCTTTGGTAAAAAAAATGTCAATAAGCGTATATTTATTGGTTTGCGCAAAAGTTATAGCGTCTACAAACTAAGGTACATTTTCTGGAATTTACACAGCTTTTAATTTATGACTGCCTATGTCATTTCTTGAGGTGCTAAAATGGCAGGGCAGTACAAAACCCCCCCAAATGACCCTATTTTGGAAAGTAGACACCCCAAGGAAATTGCTGAGAGGCATGTTGAACCCATTGAATATTTATTTTTTTTGTCCCAAGTGATTGAATAATGACAAAAAAAAAAAAAAAAAAATTTTTACAAAAAGTTGTCACTAAATGATATATTGCTCACACAGGCCATAGGCATATGTGGAATTGCACCCCAAAATACATTCAGCTGCTTCTCCTGAGTACGGGGATACCTCATGTGTGGGACTTTTTGGGAGCCTAGTCGTGTATGGGGCCCCGAAAACCAAGCACCGCCTTCAGGATTTCTAAGGGCATAAATTTTTGATTTCACTCCTCACTACCTATCACAGTTTTGAAGGCCATAAAATGCCAAGATGGCACAAAACCCCCCCAAATGACCCCATTTTGGAAAGTAGACACCCCAAGCTATTTGCTGAGAGGCATGGTGAGTATTTTGCAGCTCTCATTTGTTTTTTGTTTTTTAAACAATAAATTTTTATTGGTATTTTTCCAAAGTATACAAAATACAAGCAGATTTCTCATTTCTCATTTGTACATATTGTTTGCCATTCAGGAGCTTACTACATTAATAGAGTAAAACAGATTACCTGGTAGGGTTACTAAGAAATATCCTCAATGAAGCATTGTACATTTGTCAAGCCTGTCACCCCTTGTGGGTACACACTGTAAACAGACTTTCTGCTTAAGTTTTCAAAGTTAGCCCTGAGAGGACCTTACTGAGGGTCCCCTCAAATATACTATCACGTAAGTTCCCTGTAAATTTGTCGTTAACCAATAATAATAAACTTAGAATGACTGATTCATCTTAATTAGACTTTCTCATTCTTTTGATAACAGGTAAACCACGTAGTGTTGCTATGCTGTGTGCTTAGTATAATACCATATCATATATGACCATACCCAATAATGGATTGTACCACTAGATCATTGATGGTTGTGTTTCAGTAGTGGAGGATTAGGAATAGTTTTCATACATGTGAGGAGGCATATTTAGAGGAACTCCAAGTTTCCCAATGTTTGTGGAAACTCGGGGTTCTTCTTTCTGTATATGCTAGGATTTTTTCCATAGTGTATTGAGCATTCACTCTTGATATGACTTCTGCAATTTTTGGAGGTGAAGTAGAGCGCCATTCCTTGGCTATTGCTATACGTGCAGCAAACAAAATGTGGGTGACTACCTTTCTCCTCAGAGGAGGATAGTTTTCGATGCCTAAGCTTAGAAGAGCAAGAGCAGGGTTGATGGTACAATCAGAGCTGGTCGCTCTCATTTGTTTTTGAAAATGAAGAAAGACCAGAAAAAATTTTTTTTTTATTTCTTTTTTCAATTTTCAAAACTTTGTGACAAAAAGTGAGGTCTGCAAAATATTCACGATACCTCTCAGAAAATAGCTTGGGGTGTCTACTTTCCAAAATGGGGTCATTTGGGGGGGGAGTTTGTGCCACCTGGGCATTCCATGGCCTCCGAAACTGTGATAGGCAGTAAAGAGTGAAATCAAAAATTTACGCCCTTAGAATGCCTGAAGGCGGTGCTTGGTTTTCGGGGTCCCGTGCGCGGCTAGGCTCTCAAAAAGTCTCACACATGTGGTATTCCCGTACTCAGGAGAAGCAGCAGAATGTATTTTGGGGTGTAATTTCACATATCCCCATGGCATGTTTGAGCAATATATCATTTAGTGACAACTTTGTGCAAAAAAAAAAAAAAAAAATTTGTCTCTTTCCCGCAACTTGTGTCACAATATAAAATATTCCATGGACTCGACATGCCTCTCAGCAAATAGCTTGGGGTGTCTACTTTCCAAAATGGGGTCATTTGGGGGGGTTTTGAACTATCCTGGCATTTTATGCACAACATTTTAGAAGCTTATGTCACACATCACCCACTCTTCTAACCACTTGAAGACGAAGCCCTTTCTGACACTTATTGTTTACATGAAAAAGTTTTTTTTTTTTTTGCAAGAAAATTACTTTGAACCACCAAACATTATATATTTTTTTAAAGCAAATGCCCTACAGATTAAAATGGGGGGTGTTTCATTTTTTTTTTTTCACACGGTATTTGCGCAGCGATTTTTCAAACGCATTTTTTGTGGAAAAAACACACTTTTTTAAATTTTAATGCACTAAAACACACTATACTGCCCAAATGTTTGATGGAATAAAAAAGATGATCCTAAGCCGAGTACATGGATACCAAACATGACATGCTTTAAAATTGCGCACAAACGTGCAGTGGCAACAAAATTAATACATTTTTAAAAGCCTTTAAAAGCCTTTACAGGTTACCACTTTAGATTTACAAAGGAGGTCTACTGCTAAAAATACTGCCCTCAATCTGACCTTCGCGGTGATACCTCACATGCATGGTGCAATTGCTGTTTACATTTGACGCCAGACCGACGCTTGCGTTCGACTTAGCGCGAGAGCAGGGGGGACAGGGGTGCTTTTTTTTTTTTTTTTTTTTCTTTATTATTTTTTTGCTTTTTTATCTTATTTTTAAACTGTTCCTTTCATTTTTTTTTTTAAAATCATTTTTATTGTTATCTCAGGGAATGTAAATATCCCCTATGATAGCAATAGGTAGTGACAGGTACTCTTTTTTGAAAAAATTGGGGTCTATTAGACCCTAGATCTCTCCTCTGCCCTCAAAGCATCTGACCACACCAAGATCGGTGTGATAAAATGCTTCCCCAATTTCCCAATGGCGCTGTTTACATCCGGCGAAATCTAAGTCATAAAATGCTTGTAGCTTCCGGTTTCTTAGGCCATAGAGATGTTTGGAGCCACTCTGGTCTCTGATCAGCTCTATGGTCAGCTGGCTGAATCACCGGCTGCTTTCTCAGGTTCCCTGTTGAGACAGGAGAGCCAGAGAAAAACATGGAAGACGGTGGGGGGGGCATTCTCTCCCACTGCTTGTAAAAGCAGTCTAGAGGCTAATTAGCCGCTAGGATTGCTTTTACTTGAAAGCCGACCGCTGGCTGAAAAGAATGATACCAAGATGATACCTAAACCTGCAGGCATCATTCTGGTATAACCACTCAAAGTCGTGAATGGCGTACCTGAAGACAAAAAATGGTTAACAATAAAGCACAGTAAACCGTAAAGTATAAAAAATTGCATACCTGAAAAGCAAACATGATAAAACATAATAACAATAAAACATTGCAGAATAGAATACAGTAAAAAAGAGCAGAACAATAGAGAGAGAATAGAGAGAGAGAGAACAATAAAACGACAACTATTTTTTTTTTGTGTTTTTTTTGCAAACTTGTAACTTTTATAACTGTAACCGGTTCCAGGTTCGGGTCTCTCAAAATGCGATGGCATCTTGGGAGACCCTGTGAAAGTGTGCCTAGTCTGTGCAATGCTGTACCCTACGCTAATACTCAATTAGTGCATGGTAGCGTTCAAAACATTCACCAATGCAAAGACCAGGATTGTCAGGACAGGAGGGACAATAATAGCGGGTGTCACGCCTATATCCGCGCTTGCTGCAGACACGACATCTTTTTTGGGGGGGTTTGTTGGGTAGGGGTACTCGGGAGGACATAAAAATGCCTCTCATGCAGCCGACTGCATTTGGTTGGGGATGTGAATGGGGGGTAAGTACGGGCGCTGCAGAAGCGGTGGGTTCCCAATTAGGATTGGCGAATGCAGCAGGAAGGGCACTATGGGCACGACGGGCCTGTGTTTGTCTTTTTGGTGGCAGTGGGACACTACTTGTGCTTGCCACCTCACCAGCTTGAACTGCACTTATGGGACTCGCCACGTCACCAAGTGTTACTGCAGTGCTGGTTTGACTACGACCGGGGTGTACTAGGCCGCTGGTGCTTGCCAGTTCACCAAAACGCTACCAAAAAAAAACTGTTAGCGATCGCAGGGATCAGGCCTGACTCTGCGAACGCTGCAGTTATGCGTTTAGTGTTTTGTAAGTGACAGTGATCGATCGATACTGCACTTGGGTGGGCTGGGCCGGGCGGAGGGGCAAAACGCAGGTGCTAGCAGGTATCTGGGCTGATCCCGCTAACACTGCGTTTTTGGGAACCCTAAACTGCTGGGGACGCTAGTATAGATCTGATCGGATCAGATATTGATCCGTTCAGATACTATACCACTAAGGGAGGCGTATGCTGCGTGTGTGGGTGTTAGCGGTACTGGCGCTAACCTGACGCTGCCTGGGGCTGGTGCTTGCCAGTTCACCAAAACGCTACCAAAAAAACTGTTAGCGATCGCAGGGATCAGGCCTGACTCTGCGAACGCTGCAGTTATGCGTTTAGTGTTTTGTAAGTGACAGTGATCGATCGATACTGCACTTGGGTGGGCCGGGCGGAGGGGCAAAACGCAGGTGCTAGCAGGTATCTGGGCTGATCCCGCTAACACCGCGTTTTTGGGAACCCTAAACTGCTGGGGACGCTAGTATAGATCTGATCGGATCAGATATTGATGCGTTCAGATACTATACCACTAAGGGAGGCGTATGCTGCGTGCGTGGGTGTTAGCGGTACTGGCGCTTATCTGACGCTGCCTGGGGCGACGCATATCACCGCCGGGCGATCAGGGGGCTAAACCTTTATTCGGTAATAAACGGCGGGTGCCCTGACACTATAAAAAATAAACGAACTAACCAGCGTCACCCGTAACAGTTATACGGTGATCAGTGGTGAAAGGGTTAACTAGGGGGCAATCAAGGGGTTAAAACATTTATTCGGTAGTATATGGGGGTCCCTGTCGCTATAAAACGCTGACGGCGAACCTCAATATTTACGTCCCTAACTAGCGGAACCAGTGACACTAATACAGCGATCAGAAAAATGATCGCTTAGTGACACTGGTGACGGGGGGTGATCAAGGGGTTAAAACTTTATTAGGGGGGTTAGGGGGGGTACCCTAGACCTACAGGGGGTAATACTCACTGTCCTAACACTTCTAACTGTCACAACTGACACTATGCAGTAATCAGGAAAAAAAAAAAACCTGCTTGGTGTCAGTTTGTGACAGGGGGGGGGGTGATTGGGGGGTGATCGGGGGGCGATCGGGGGGGGATCGGGGTGTTTAGTGTGCCTGGCATGTTCTACTGTGTGTGTAGTGTTGGTGCACTCACTCACATGTCTTCTCTCCTCGGCCCGGAACGGAAACTCCCGAGCCAAGGAGAGATGACATCACATCCTCTGCCTCTGTGTACAATGCAGAGGCAGAGGATGTTTCTCATTGGCTGGGAGCGATCGCGAGGGGGGGGCCACGATTGGATGGCCTCCCCCTCATCTGTGATCGCTGCCAGACCAAAGCCGACCGCCGCTGGCACCGGGGGGGGGTCCGATCGGACCCCCCGCCCGCGGGAAGGCATCACGTATCAGGTACGTGATTTTGCCTGCCCGTGCCATTCTGCTCACGTATATAGGCGTGAGGCGGTCGGCAAGTGGCTAGTGTTAAAGTCCCCATTTTATGTCAGAGTCCTCTCATCATATCAGGTTCTCCCCCATCACCAAGTCTTCTTATCACAGAGCCCCTTCAAATCACAGAGGTCCCCATCATACAGTCTTTCATAACACAGTACTCCCGATCACAAAGCCACCTATTCCCATCAAACCCTTTCAGCAGTGTGCCCCAAGTTTTAATCTGAATTATATGTAATGGATCAGAACACAATAGTCTAAGTTGGTGAAGTAAAATTAGAAAAATATATACAGTGGGGACGGAAAGTGTTCCGAACCCCTTACATTTTTCACTCTTTGTTATATTGCAGCCATTTGCTAAAATCATTTAAGTTCATGTTTTTTCCTCATTAATGTACACACAGCACCCCATATTTACAGAAAAACACAGAATTGTTGACATGTTTGCAGATTTATTAAAAAAGAAAAACTGAAATGATCCTAAGTATTCAGACCCTTATTGAAGCACCCTTTTGATCTAATACAGCCATGAGTCTTTTTGGGAACACTGCAACAAGTTTTTCACACCTGGATTTGGGGATCCTCTGCCATTCCTCCTTGCAGATCCTCTCCAGTTCTGTCAGGTTGGATGGTAAACGTTGGTGGACAGCCATTTTTAGATCTCTCCAGAGATGCTCAATTGGGTTTAAGTCAGGGCTCTGGCTGGGCCATTCAAGAACAGTCACGGAGTTGTTGTGAAGCCACTCCTTCGTTATTTTAGCTGTGTGCTTAGGGTTATTGTCTTGTTGGAAGGTGAACCTTCAGCCCAGTCTGAGGTCCTGAGCACTCTGGAGAAGGTTTTCCTCCAGGTTATCCCTGTACTTGGCCGCATTCATCTTTCCCTCAATTGCAACCAGTCGTCCTGTCCCTGCAGCTGAAAAACACCCCCCAGCATGATGCTGCCAACACCATGCTTCACTGTTGGGACTGTATTGGACAGATAATGAGCAGTGCCTGGTTTTCTTCACACATACCGCTTAGAATTAAGACCAAAAAGTTCTATCTTGGTCTCATCAGACCGGAGAATCTTATTTCTCACCATCTTAGAGTCCTTCAGGTGTTTTTTTAGCAAACTCCATGCAGGCTTTCATGTGTCTTGCACTGAGGAGAGGCTTCCATCGGGCCACTCTGCCATATAGCCTCGACTGGTGGAGGGCTGCAGTGATGGTTGACTTTCTACAACCTTCTCCCATCTCCCGACTGCATCTCTGGAGCTCAGCCACAGTGCTCTTTGGGTTCTTCTTTACCTCTCTTACCAAGGCTCTTCTCCCCTGATAGTTCAGTTTGGCCGGACGGCCAGCTCTAGGAAGGGTTCTGGTCATCCCAAACATCTTCCATTTAAGGATTATGGAGGCCACTGTGCTCTTAGGAACCTTAAGTGCAGCAGAATTTTTTTGTAACCTTGGCCAGCTCTGTGCCTTGCCACAATTCTGTCTCTGAGCTCTCCAGGCAGTTCCTTTGACCTCATGATTCTCATTTGCTCTGACATGCACTGTGAGCTGCAAGGTCTTATATAGACAGGTGTGTGGCTTTCCTAATTAGGTCCAATTAATATAATCAAACACAGCTGGACTCAAATTAAGGTGTAGAACCATCTCAAGGATGATCAGAAGAGATGGACAGCACCTGAGTTAAATATATGAGTGTCACAGCAAAGGGTCTGAATACTTAGGACCATGTGATATTTCAGTTTTTCTTTTTTAATAAATCTGCAAAAATGTCAACAATTCTGTGTTTTTCTGTCAATATGGGGTGCTGTGTGTACATTAATGAGGAGAAAAATGAACTTAAATGATTTTAGCAAATGGCTGTAATATAACAAATAGTGAAGAATTTAGATGGGTCTGAATACTTTCTGTCCCCACTGTACATACAACTATTTTTCAGAAATAAAAAACTGATAATTGGCAAGTGCCTATGTATTCACCCCCTTTGTTATGAAGCCCATAAAAAAGCTCTGGTGCAACAAATTACCTTCAGAAGTCACATAATTAGTGAAATGATGCCCACCTGTGTGCAATCTAAGTGTCATATGATCTGTCATTACATATACACACCTTTTTGAAAGGACCCAGAGGCTGCAACACCTAAGCAAGAGGCACCACTAACCAAACACTGCTATGAAGACCAAGGAACTCTCCAAACAAGTAAGGGACTGTCAGGGACATACTGCCCATTCCAGAAGGCGTGCGCCTATGTGCACGAGCGAGTCACGGATATTGCGCATGTTAGACGCGCTTTGCGCTTTGCTGCCCCTTGCAGTTTGATCTGCTTCTGTTCTGTGTTCCTGATTCTGTACCAGTACTCTGTTCCTGTGTTGACCTGGCTTCCTGACCCTGCTTATGTCTCCAATCCTGACCTTGGTTCTTTTGACCCTGCTCTGTTACCTGCCTGATTGCCTGTTGCAAGACCCAGCCTGGACTCTGACTATTCTCTGCCTGCCATTTTTGCTGTGTTCCCTCATGTGTATGACCCGGCTAGTCTGACTCCGCTTCTGCCTGCTGACCTGCATCTGCTGCTCTGCAAACCTGCATCTGCTGATCTGCATAAGCTGCTCTGCAAACCTGCATCAGCTGCTCTGCAAACCTGCAACTGCTGACCTGCATTCGCTGCTCTGCAAACCTGCATCTGCTGATCTGCATCCGCTGCTCTGCAACTTGCATCTGCTGACCTGCATCCGCTATTCTACTAGCCTGAATCTGCTGACCTGCACCCGCTACTCCAGCTTCCACGTGAGGAGACCACTTCAAGCAGTAAGGACTCAGAAGGCACCTTTACCTCACTGTGCTCTTACCGCCACTGTTCCCACTCCAGTAGTCTCCAAGCCACACGACACAAGATTTGGCCATCTTGGCAGACCCACCTCCTGAGCCTAGGATGCCTGTCCCTGAGAGGTTCTCTGGGAATCAAAACGAATTCCGGGTGTTTTGCAACGCATGCGAACTGTATTTCTCATTGCTACCTCGGACTTTCTCATCTGATATTACCAAAGTAGGCTTTGTTATCACCTTGCTGCAGAGGGAGCCCTAGGCCTGGGCCCATCACCTATTGAAGTCCGCCATATCGCTCCGGACTCTCTGTCATCCTTCCTTGATGCCATGACCCGACTTTATGACGACACCCAGTGGACTTCCACCACCGAGGCTGCCCTTCAGGCACTCCAGCAAGGCCATCGAGCGGTCGAGGACCATGTAACCGATTTCAGATGCTGGAGCGCAGATACCCAGTGGAATGAGGCCGCCTTCCTACACCAGCTCCGTCTCGGTCTTTCTGGGAGTTTGAAGGACGAGTTTGCCCGGGTTGGTATCCCTGATGCTCTAGAGACTTTAATTACATTATCTATCCAGATAGACCGACGACTCTAGGAACGCAGAGCAAAAAGGTCTACTCAGCAGCTCCGCCCAGCTTGGATGCTACCCCGGATACCAGCTCCCGTGCTTCCTGTCAGTACCAGTCCAGTTCCAGTCAAGACCACATCTCTTAACAAGACTTTTGCTTCTGTCAAACCAAAGCAGCTTGGATTGATGAAACATTCCCTTTCTGCCCAAGAATGACTTCGTTGGCAGCAGAACTATCTATGCCTGTACTGTGGAGAAGCTGGTCACTACATCTCCTCTTGTCCTGCTAAGCTGCGTAAGGTCCTGGCTACCTCTTCTCCCAACCATGCACCTCCCTCTACCAGTGCCACTCACCTGGCCCTACCCATCTCGTTCCAACTGCCGGGAAGAACAATACCAGTGATTGCGATAATCGACTCAGGGGCATGCAGTTGTTTTATCGATTTAGACTTTGCAGCTCAACAACGCATCCCTCTCCAACCCAAGGCTCAGGGACTCTCCATCTTCCTGGTAGATGGGTCCCGCATCAAGTCTGGAGTAGTGACCCAGGAAACCCCTCCTTTGCCTGTAATCACCTCTATGGATCATAAGGAACTATTAAGCTTGGATGCTATTTCATCTCCCCTGTTTCCAGTCATCCTGGGCCTACCCTGGCTCCAGGCACACAATCCACAGATCGATTGGGGAACCAAAAGTGTTAAGTTTCAGTCACCTTACTGCCTGCACCATTGCGTGCCATCATGTCCCAGCACCTCTGGTCCTTTACTATGCCTGGAACCAGATCCAGAGATATGCTCTTCTGTGCCCAAACAATACCATGAGTTCTTGGACGTTTTCAGTAAACGTGGGGCCGAAGTTCTCCCACCTCATCATCCATATGATTGTCCAATCGAGCTTCTTCCTGGTGCTGAAATCCCTTTCGGACACATTTTTCCCTTATCTGAACGGGAACTAGGGGTACTGAAGGAATACGTTGATGAGAATCTTAAGAGGGGATTCATTCGCCCTTCCACTTCTCCAGTAGGAGAAGGACTCATAGAAAAGAAGGACCACTCTCTCCGGCCCTGTGTGGACTATCGGGAGTTGAATAAAATCACGGTTAAAAACCGATGCCCTTTGCCCCTGGTGCCTTAACTTTTTCAAAGACTTAGAACTTCCTCTGTGTTTACCAAATTAGACCTGCGGGGGGGTGTACAGCCTGGTCCGCATCCGTGCAGGGAATGAAAGGAAGACTGCTTTTCGTACCAGGTTCGGCCATTACAAATACCTAGTAATGCCTTTTGGATTATGTAACGCCCCTGCCACCTTTCAGCACCTGGTTAATGACGTTTTCAGAGACTGTCTAGATATTTATGTAGTTGTCCATCTAGACGATATTTTTATTTTTTCCTCTTCTCTTGAGCAGCATCGAGAACATGTCAAGAACGTACTCTGTTGCCTCCGTCAACATGGACTATACGCAAAACCAGAAAAGTGCGACAGAGTTTCCAGTTCCTTGGCCTCGTGATCTCAACAGAGGGATTCAAAATGGACCCTCAGAAAGTTTCAGCCATTCTGGATTGGCCTGCACCTTCAGACAAGAATAGGGTGCAGCGCTTTTTTGGCTTCGCAAACTTTTATCGGAGGTTTATCAAGGGCTTCTCTGCTATTATTTCCCCAGTTACGCAGCTGACCAAGCAAAATGCCTGGTTTCATTGGACTCCTGAGGCACAGGCCGCCTTCACAAACTTAAAAGGACTTTTCACGTCAGCTCCTATTCTGAGTCATCCTGATCCTGCTCTTCCTTATCTGCTTGAGGTAGATGCCTCAGAGACAGCGGTTGAAGCTGTCATCTCCCAACGCCAGGGTCTCAAGGACTTGATGCACCCCCTAGCCTTCTTCTCCCGAAAGCTCACCCCATCTGAGAAGAACTATGATGTTGGGGACAGGGAGCTACTGGCCATTGAATCTGCCCTTGAGGAGTGGAGGTATTTGTTGCAAAGAGCAGTGCACCCTATACTCATTTATACAGATCACAAGAACTTGGAGTATCTGAGAGCTGCCAAATGTCTGAGACTGCGCCAGGCATGATGGGCATTATTTTTCTCTAGGTTTTCATTTCACATAACTTACCGGCCTGGCTCCAAGAACACCAAACCGGACGCTCTTTCCCGCATGTTTGATGATCCAAAGGAAGTACCAGCCCCAGATACCATTCTATCGGAAGGTAACTTCTTACTTTTGCAAACTGATCTAATGTCCGGCTTGAAGCAAGCCTCTGCAGGTGTGTCTGGTATTCCTGGAGTTACTCTGCTACCCAAGGATGGACTACTGTGGAGAAATAACAAAATCTTTGTGCCTGAAGAAGTCCGAGTCACAGTGCTGATTTGTGTTATGATCATCCCCTGGCAGGCCATTTCGGGATGCATAAAACTCTGGAACTGGTCCAACGTACGTTTTGGTGGCCAGATCTTGAGAAGAACTGCAGGGAATATATAAGCTCTTGTGCTACCTGTATCAGTAGCAAGACCACTAGAAGCAAGGCCTGGGGTCTGCTCAGACCCTCACCAGTCCCTGACCATCCTTGGAAAATGATTGCCATGGATTTCATAGTGGAACTTCCCCCATCAGAAGGTTGCTCAGCCATTTTTGTTGTGGTTGACCGTTTATCCAAAATGGGTCACTTTGTTCCAATAAAGAGCATGCCCTCTGCCATGGAAACTGCCCAGGTCTTCATTAAAGAGATAGTAAGGGTACATGGAGTTCCTGCCGACATTGTTTCGGATAGAGGGCTGCAGTTCACCTCTCGCTTCTGGAGGGCTTTGTGCAAGGCTCTGAAGATTGAACTGTCCATATCCTCATCCTATCACCCTCAGGCCAATGGGCAAACTGAGAGGACGAATCAAACACTCGAACAATATCTCCGATGCTTCACCTCCTTTGTTCAAGATGACTGGGTAGCATTACTACCCCTGGCAGAATTTGCCTTTAATAATGCTAATCATTCGGCTACAGGTCAGTCTCCATTCTTTTCCAATTACGGGTTCCATCCAACCTTCCTACCTGATCTCATCCCGTATTCAACAGTCCCGGCAGTCTAGAGTACCGTCGATTTCCTGACTCGTAATAGCAAGATATTGCAGGAAGCCATGACCAGGGCACAAGCAACCAATAAGAGGATGTTCGACAGGAAGAGGAGAGGAGAATTATGTCTGCAACAGGGCGATCAAGTATGGTTATCCACCACCAATCTTAAGATGTCTTGCCCCGCAAGGAAATTGCCACCCAAATTCATCGGTCCCTTCCCAGTAAAACGGAAATTAAATGACGTTTCCTACAAACTTGCCTTACTGGAGTCCTTGAAAATTCACCCGATATTTCATGTATCATTATTAAAACCTGCAGTGCCTGATCCTTTCCCAGACAGAGGATCGAGACCACCTGAACCTGTGATCATTGAAGGAGATGAGGAGTTCAAAGTAGAGGCCATCTTAAACTGCCGAAGAAGAAGGAACCAGCTTCAATTCTTGATCAAATGGAAGGGTTACGGTCTGGAAGAGAATTCCTGGGAACCCCAATGGAACATTCACGCCCAAGAATTAATTCAGGCCTTTTTCCGCAGTCACCCCCCGAAAAGAGTTCTCTTGGCCACCCGGAGGTCGCCCTTAAAGGGGGGGCACTGTCAGGGACATACTGCCCATTCCAGAAGGCGTGCGCCTATGCGCACACGTGAGTCACAGACTTTGCGCACGAATGTGCGCATGCGCGCACATTAGATGCGCTTTGGCGTCCAACAGTCCAAAAAAGACGCTCAATGATGCTGTTCCCTGTGTTCCTGATTCTGTACCAGTACTCTGTTCCTGTGTTGACCCGGCTTCCTGACCCTGCTTATGTCTCCAATCCTGACCTCGGCTCGTTTGACCCTGCTCTGTTACCTGCCTGATTGCTTGTTGCCAAGACCCAGCCTGGACTCTGACTATTCTCTGCCTGCTGTTTTTGCTGTGTTCCTTGATGTGTATGACCCGGCTAGTCTGACTCCGCTTCTGCCTGCTGACCTGCATCCACTGCTCTGCAAACCTGCATCTGCTGATCTGCATCCGCTGCTCTGCAAACCTGCAACTGCTGACCTGCATCCGCTGCTCTGCAAACCTGCAACTGCTGACCTGCATCTGCTGCTCTGCAAACCTACATCTGCTGATCTGCATCCGCTGCTCTGCAAACCTACATCTGCTGACCTGTATCCGCTGCTCTGCAAACCTGCATCTGCTGACCTGCATCCGCTGCTCTGCAAAGCTGCATCTGCTGATCTGCATCCGCTATTCTACTAGCCTGCATCTGCTGACCTGCACCCGCTACTCCAGCTTCCACGCGAGGAGACCACTTCAAGCAGTAAGGACTCAGCAGGCACCTTTACCGCACTGTGCTCTTACCGCCACTGTTCCCACTCCAGTAGTCTCCGAGCCAGGGTGGTACGGGAGGTCTCCCTCCCTCCGCTCACATCCCAGGTACATTACAGGGACAATGTTGTTGAGAAGTACAAGTCAGGGTTAGGTATATCCAAATCTTTGATGATCCCTAGGAGCACCATCAAATCTATCATAACCAAATGGAAAGAACATGGCACAACTACTAACCTGCCAAAAGATGGCCGCACACCAAAACTCATGGACCGGGCAAGGAGGGCATTAATAAGAGAGGCAGCACAGAGACCTAAGGTAACCCTGGAGGAGCTTCAGAGTTCCACAGCAGAGACTGGAGTATCTGTACGACGACAATAAGTCATACAGACGTGGGCTGTATGGCAGAGTGGGCAGAAGAAAGCCATTACTTTCAGCAACAAACAAAATGGCACGTTTTGAGTTTGCAAAAAGGCATGTTGGAGACTCCCAAACTGTATGGAGGAAGGTGCTCTGGTATGATGAGACTAAAATTAACTTTTTGTCCGTCAAAGAAAACGTTATGTCTGGCGCAAACCCAACACATCACATCACCCAAATAACACCGTCCCCACAGTGAAACATGGTGGTGGCAGCATTATTCTGTAAGGATGTTTTTCAGCAGTCTGGACTGGGAAACTGGTCCAAGTTGAGGGAAAGATGGATGGTGCTAAATACAGGGACATTCTTGAACAAAACCTGTACCACTCTGTGTGTGATTTGATGCTGGGATGGAAGTTCTCCTTCCAGCAGGACAATGACCCCAAACACACTGCTAAAGCAACGCTTGAGTGGGTTAAGGGGACACATGTAAATGTGTTAGAATGGCCTAGTCAAAGCCCAGACCTCAATCCAATAGAAAATCTATGGTCAGACTTAAAGATTGCTGTTCACAAGCGCAAACCATCCAACTTGAAGGAGCTGGAAAAGTTTTGCAAGGAGGAATGGGCAAAAATCCCAGTGGTAAGATGTGGCAAGCTCATAGAGACTTATCCAAAGCGACTTGGAGCTGTGATAGCCACAAAAGGTGGCTCTACAAAGTATTGACTTTGGGGGGGGGGGGGGTGAATAGTTATGCACATTCACTTTTTCTGTTATTTTGTCCTATTTGTTGTTTGCTTCACAATTAAAAAAAAATATATATATTCAAAGTTCTGGGCATGTTCTGTAAATTAAATGATGCAAATCCTCAAACAATCCATATAAATTCCAGGTTGTGGAGCAACAAAACATGAAAAATGCCAAGGGGGTGAATACTTTTGCAAGGCACTGTAGAGGATTAAAAAGAAAAAAACACAGTGGCATATTACTGTATATGTGATTTATGTGAATGAAATTGGCAATTAACACTTTTCAGTTTAGTATCACGTTAAGATTTTTGAACAAAGGGTCCTTCTGTCCAAGCTTTCCTTATGAAGGCCTCTTCTTACAGCAGTTGTCTCTGCTATTGCCCAACACCAAGCTATAAATGTCTCTCTTTTAAAAAAAAAAAAAAAATCAGATTTTCGAATGTTCATCGATTGTTCTAGTAATCAATGGGGTCAAGTCAATGTTTGCTTTTGTCTGTAGCAATTACTGTACAAAAAAGTGGTAGGATGGACATATTTCTTCAAAAAAACTAAATTCTAACAGTAATTGTGGTTTCTGTTCCGATAATCAGATGTTAAAAGCAACTGATATTTTGAAGTATGTGATCTGTGATCCCTTCTTGGGAGCGCAGATCACATATCTAGTACGTGATCCAGCACAGCAGAGCCGCCTTGCCGCAATACAAGCAAGTGATACGGTCGGCAAGTTGTTACATTTATAGAATATTTATATTTATATTGTATTTATTAGAATTCCTTTCACTCACAGCTTTGATGGAAATTCAGTTGCTGGCTCTGATGCAACACAAGACAATTTGTTTTCTCAGAAGCTCTGAGCCAGATACTCATTATGTTTGTATTTTTCTTCCTGCAGACAGTGAAAACTGCATGAAATGTCCTGATGATGAATGGCCAAATGAGAAGAAGGATCGGTGTGTTCCAAAATTGGTGGAATTTCTCTCCTACTCTGATGATCCCATTGTTGCAGTATTTTCAGCTGTCTCCATCCTCTGTTGTCTTCTGACTGGTTTAATATTGGGGATGTTTATACATTACCAGGACACCCCCATTGTTAAAGCTAATAATCGGAACCTGAGCTATCCTCTCCTGGTCTCCATCATGCTGAGCTTCCTCTGTGTCTTCTTGTTCCTCGGCCATCCAGTAGATGTAACCTGCATGCTGCGTGTAACCTCTTTTGGTGTCATCTTCTCAGTTGCTGTCTCTACTCTCCTTGCCAAAAGTATCATGGTGTGTATTGCTTTTAAAGCCACCAAACCTGGGAGTCCCTGGAGGAAATGGATGGGAGCCAAGCTGCCCAATGTTATTATTTGTGTGTTCTCACTGGTTCAAGTAATAATCTGTGTCACTTGGTTGTTTATTTCTCCACCCTTCCATGATCGGGACACTCACTCTTATCAGGGGAAGATCATCATTCAGTGTAATGAGGGTTCAGTTATTGGCTTCTACTCTGTCCTGGGATATATGGGGCTTCTGGCAGCTGTGAGTTTCATTATCGCTTATTTAGCCAGGATATTACCGGGCAGTTTTAATGAGGCCAAATACATCACCTTCAGCATGCTGGTGTTCTGCAGTGTCTGGATTGCCATGATCCCGGCCTATCTGAGCACCAGAGGGAAATACATGGTGGCTGTGGAGGTTTTTGCAATAATAACATCAAGTACTGGACTTCTTGGCTGTATATTTTTCCCAAAATGTTACATAATTCTGTTCAGACCTGATCTCAATACAAAAATAGCTATCCACTAATATGTATGAAGCAACACTGGGTTACCAATAGTTATAGCAATATCTCTATTATTGTTATTTTTCATATTTTGCTAGTGTATTGAGAATGAAATGTTAAATTTGGACATTTATTAATCACCTCTCCTTTGGAAGCTGAGTTAAATTTTTGCTCTGGAGACCTTTGGTATCAGAGACTTTGGGTTTGTTGGAAACCTTGTCCCCTGCTAAGTGTAGTGGTTTCTCCTACCAGCCGATACATCACTACAGAACATTGTAGTGAGGAGGAACCACAGTGACCAGAAGGTGACAAAGTATCCAAAACATCCTAAACTATCAGAAATCAGAGCCACCCATTACACTCCCCACCTTCCAGAAAGATCTTTTATAAGCTGATTGTAATGTCATTATTATAGTGTCAGGGTCTTTTTAGTTATATTTTATGTAGGTGACTCTGTCTAAATTAATAAACACATTTTGTTAGTGTATTCTAAATTTATTTTTAATATTATTTAAAGTTGATGAGAGCATGTTCTCAGTGAGTTCGCATTTTAAGTGGTAAGTTGACTTTATTTTAAAGGGTATTTTCTTTATAGTACCTAGTAAAAAAAAATGTCCTTGTATAAATCCCTTTCATGACTAAGCCTAGTTCTGACATTTGGTGTTTACAAGTTAAAATCTGTATTTTTTGCTAGAAAATTACTTAGAACCCCCAAACATTATGTATATTTTTTTTAGCAGAGAATCTAGAGAATAAAACACAACTTTTTGGGGAAAAAGACACTTTCATGAATTTAAAAAAAACGAAACAGTAAAGTTAGCCCAATTTTTTTGTATAATGTGAAAGATGATGTTACGCCGAGTAATTAGATACCAAACATGTCATGCTTTAAAATTGCGCACACTTGTGGAATGGCGTTATACTACGTTGCCTAAAAATCTCCATAGGCGACATTTAAAAAAAAAAAAAACGGTTACCAGGTTAGAGTTACAGAGGAGATCTAGTGCTAGAATTAATTCTCTCACTGTGACGATTGTGGTAATACCTCAAATGTGTGATTTAAACACCGTTTACATATTCGGGCGAGACTTACGTATGCGTTTTCTTTGCTGCGCGAGCTTGCAGGGCTTTAAAATTTTTATTTTTTTTTAAATTTCATTTATTTTTTTTTATTTTT
Organism: Lithobates clamitans; assembly: GCA_037952925.1. Lineage (NCBI taxonomy): Eukaryota > Metazoa > Chordata > Amphibia > Anura > Ranidae > Lithobates > Lithobates clamitans. The sequence continues at coordinate 5,800,507 of JBBGZY010001416.1, forward strand.
TTTATTTGATCACTTTTATTGCTGTCACAAGGAATGTAAACATCCCTTGTGACAGTAATAGGTGGTGACAGGTACTCTTTATGAAGGGATTGGGGGTCTAAAAGACCTCCAATCCCTCCTTTGCACTTCAAAGTATTCAGATCGCCATTTTCAGCAATTCTGAATACTGTATATTTTTTAAAAACCGGCACCATTGGCAGCCGAGTAAACAGGAAGTGACGTTGTGACGTCACGTCCCTGTTTACAGAGAGAAGACTGGAACTAAGCCATTTCCGGCTTTGTGCCAGTCTCTCTCTAGCCGCCGGAAGAGGCAGATCATTGATCGGGACTCCGGGTGGGTCAGGAAGCCCGGTAAGAGAGGCGGAAGGCGGCGGGGGGGGGATGTCCCCTCCCGCTCCTCTGGGATAACAATAACAACTGAGTGACTTTTAGCCACATCGGTTGTTATCCCTGGATAGCCAATCGCCGGCTCTAAAAAACGGTACTAGGATGATGCCTGCAGCTGTACTTGCAGATTCCCATGAACATATGCGGGCTAGCAAGCCGACATCGATGGTGACATCAGTGCGTCATTCACGTGGTGTTGTGACAACCGACTAGTTTCGCCCAATCAGCTGTAGCTTCTTCTGGAATGGGGGGGCTAGTGGTGGGCTTTTATTTATACTCTCCACAAAGCATGGAAGGAAGTGCAATTATTTGCTTCCACCACTAGAGGCCACCTTAACCATCAACACCACATACAATTCATCTGCAGCTGGCTTTCATCAATTAAGTTTAACCCCATATTGGTGAAGCCTACAGTAAAAATGAAAATGAAGAGGGGGCAAATAGGTAGCAGGAGAGAAGCAGGGAAGCATTTCTTAAATGGCAAGCCAATATATTAAGTTTAAACCAAATTAGGGAGGGGGAGGAGATGGGGAGGCCATATGGCAAAGAGAGTAACAAGAAAATGAGCAAAATAAATAAAGGAAAAAATAAAAACCCAAGTAGAAACAAAAGTGAAAGCAAAAAGAAGGCAAATGGGCAATGTGCCTCCTAGAGGGAGAGTATTCATAATTATATTCATCTATTAGATCGGGTTTTCAAATTTTCAGCCAAATGTGGCATCTTAGCGCTCAAGAAATGCCCCAAAGTTGCATTCTGTGTTTAAGCCAGAGGGAGCGAGTGTATTGAGGTGATAGATCCACATCTTCTCCTTCTGTAGGAGAATAGTGTTGAAGTCTCCCCTCTGTGGTGGCAGGTTGATAGTATATATACACTTCACCTTCATTCCCTCTGATTTACCACCATGGAAATCAAAGAAGTGTGCAGCCACTGGAGATAGGTCCTTTTTCTTCTCCTTTTTCTCCTCCTTGTTAGCACCATTGATGCTCCTGATGTGCTCACCGATACGTACCCTAAGTTGGCGCTTAGTTTTACTTATGTAATATATATGACAAGGGCACTCCAACATGTAGACTACCCATGAAGTGGAACAGTTAAAGTGGATGTAAACCCAATTTTTTTTTAATCATACTGTAGAATATAAGATTTCCTATCATTTGAGCCCAGTCTTGCCACACAGAGTTAATCCATCTCTGAGCAATCCTCTTTTATTGTTCAGTGAGACAATTCTTGACAAACTGAGAAAAACTTTGTCAAATACTCCCCCTTGCTGTGAGTGACAGGTGATTTACATCTTGCGCACCAGCCTAAGACACAGGCAGGATTTTTTAATTCCCTCCCCCACTCCTTTCTTCAGCAGCTCTGGAAGGATTGGCTGTTCCACACCTCAGCATGATTTGGCATGCTGAAGTCATGTGGTTACTTTCCTGTCTTTTCACTGGATGTTAGAGATCATAGCAGAAGTTCAGCAGAAGTTCAGTGTTAGAAATACACAGGAGAAAATGCATATCGACAAGGGGAGTGTAGAGGTGAGCGGGGAGTCTACTGACATCACGACTCCACCCACCGAGCTCCAGATAACAGGCCCACCCACAGAATCTGCAGTTTTTCGGGTTTAATAACAGACAGAGGGGAGGCATTTGACAGGTAAAGATACATGCAGGAGGCATCTATATCCTTATAGATAACCCCTATGGCAGTAGTTTAGAAAGGATGACACTAGGTTTACATCCACTTTAATTAAAATTGTAATCTGGTACTCTACAGTGTGGCCAGCGTCGGTGAACCAAGGCATCCTGGAGATTAGACTTGTGCACAACTGAAAAATTTGTTTAATTTAGTTTTGTTCTTTTCAGGTGCCATTGATTCGTAATCATTCGTAATTTCGCAAAACGGGATTTTCGTGTTCAGACTAATTTGTATTTTCGCAAGCAATATTTTAAGTTGAATCAGAATCATTCGTATTTCTGTAAGCCTTATTTTTAGTTGATTTAGAATTCGTACTTTCGATAGGGCACATTGTTTTTCGTTGATTCTGGACACAACGCTAACTTTTTTTTTGTTTGTTGTTTCGTAATGTTCCGTGTCTCTCTTACAATGGCGCTGTCTAACGTGCTTCAAATGGATTCGTAACTTTTTTTTTTTGTTTGTTGATGCGTAATTTTACGTGTCTCTCAGGGCGCATGCTCTCAACACAGCTCTGTTTGCATACTGGTACACGTATATGCACAAACAAGGTCTATAAAGACATGGATGAGTGAGTGTGGGGTGGAGGAACTTGACTGGCCTACACAGAGTCCTGACCTCAATCTGATAGAAAACCTTTGGGATGAATTAGTTGAGTTAAAGTCGTTATAGCTGCAAAGGGTAAACCAACTCAATATTGAACCCTACAGATTAAGACTGGGATGTCATTAAATTTCATGTGCGTGTAAAGGCAGGTGTCCCAATACTTTTGGTAATATAGTGTATCTGCCTGTATTTCTCATCATTGAGGACATCATTGATCCTGACCTAATCTCCAATTCCATTTACAGAGATGCAGCCCCAAACTTGCAAGGAACCATGCTTCATTGTTGCCTCCAGACATTCATTATTGTACCGCTCTATAGCCCTTTCCAAACAAACTGCCTCCTGCTACAGCCAAATATTTCATATGACTCATCAATTCAGAGCACCGGCTGCCATTTTTTTGCACCCCAGTTCTTACATTTCCCTGCATATTTGATTTGCTTAGCCTTGTTTCCATGTAGGAGGTATGGCTTTTTGGCCCTAATTCTTCCATGAAGACCACTTCTGGCCAGACTTCTCCGGAAAATAGATGGTTGTACCTGGATCCCACTGGTTTCTGCCAGTTCTGTGCTGATGGTACTACTCCTGATGTCAAAGAGAAGCAAGCATAAAGTATTTTTTATCTGCTGCATTAAAGGATAAGTTCACCTTTATTCACCTTTGTTCATCTTCTCCAGCTCCCCTTTGTACCAATATAGCATTATTGTACTTATTTTGCAAAAATAAAACAACTATCAATTTATTCTACACACACTTACCTCACTGTCTTCATGGCTGTTTTAAAACACTTCTCCATTACTTCTGCCTTACTTCCTGGACAGACTACAGGTCATGACACAGGAAGGAGTTGACCAGCTGACCCCATTAGCACACACTCTGGATTGTCTACCCTCCTACCTACCCTCCCACTTCCAGGTGCATGTTTTTTTAATGAAATGTAATCAATCAGTGATCATCCTTCTCTACTAAATACACAGGCATCAATTTTTTTTCCTACCTTAACTTTCATCTTGCATAGTTTGTTCATTTGGCATTTTGAAGTGTGCAGGAGATAAGAGATGAGATAGCAGCCTATGTGGAGCAGAGCTGTAGAATTGATTGGATACAGAGTGAATGGATAGGTTGGTGGGTAGTCCTAATCCATAGTTCTGGTAAATCAATCTAGACAGGAGTTTAATGAAAGATGAAAGTTGAAAGTTAAGGTAGGAAATAAAAAAAATGATGCCTGTGTATTTAGTGAAAAGGATGATCACTGATTGATTACATTTGATTTAAAAAACATGCAACTGGGTGGGTAGGTAGGAGGGTAGAGGATGCAGGCTGTCTGCTAATGAGGTCAGCTGATCAACTCCTTCCTGTGTCATGACCTGTAGTCTGTCCAGAAATGTGAGTACCCAGTTATATTATGTACATTTAGGAAAGAATTCAGGCCCTTTTTAAAGCAATCTACTGAGCTGGCCAGAACCTCCTCTTGAGGAAGTCTATTCCACATTTTCACAGCTCTTACTTTGAAGAAACCCTTCCGTATTTGGAGATTAAATCTTTTTTCCTCTAGACATAAAGAGTGTCCCCTTCTTCTCTGTGATGACCTTAAAGTGAATAACTCAACACCAAGTTCATTATATGGACCCTTTATATATTTATATATGGTGATCATATCCCCCCTTAATCTCCTCTTCTCAAGAATGAATGAATTCAGTTCCTCCAATCTTTCCTCATAGCTGAGCTCCTCCATGCCTCTTATCAGTTTGGTTGCCCTTCTCTGTACTTTCTCCAGTTCCCTGATATCCTTTTTGAGAACTGGTGTCCAAAACTGAACTGCATATTCCAGATGAGGTCTTACTAATGATTTGTACAGGGGCAAAATGATATCCCTCTCTCTGGAGTCCATACCTCTCTTAATACAAGAAAGGACTTTGCTCGCTTTGGAAACCTCAGCTTGGCATTGCATGCTATTATTGAGCTTATGATTATTATTATTATTATACACGATTTATATAGCGCCAACAGTTTACACAGTGCTTTACAATGTATAGGGGGGACTGCACAATTACAGTACAGTTCAATACATAGGGTACAGGAGGGCCCTGCTCGTAGAGATTACATTGTAAAGGGAGGGGGTGGTGGTACAAAAGGTAATAGCTGCAGAGAATGATTTGATGGGGTGGCTCGGGGACAGTTGTTAGGTGGGTGTGGGATAGGCTTCCCTGAATAAATGAGTTTTCAGGGATCTCCTAAAGGTGGACAGGGTAGGGGCTGATCGGACATACTGGGGCAGGGAGTTCCAGAGGTTGGGAGAGGCTCTGGAAAAGTCCTGAAGGCGAGAATGAGAGGAGGTAACAAGGGTGCTAGAGAGCAGGAGGTCCTGGAAGGAGCGGAGGGGATGATTTGGGTGATATCTGTAGATGAGGTTGGTGATGTAGATGGGGGTGATGTTGTGAATGGCCTTGTATGTTATGGTTAGCATTTTGAATTTTATATGGTGGGGTATGGGAAGCCAGTGAAGGGATTGGCAGAGAGGAGCAGCAGTCATGGATCGGTTAGTGAGGTGTATTAGACTAGCGGCAGAATTCATAATAGACTGAAGGGGGATAGCCTGCCTAAGGGTAGACCATTAAGGAGAGAGTTGCAGTAGTAAAGGCGGGAAATAGTCAAGGAGTGAATAAGTTGCTTTGTGGTGTCATTAGTCAGGAAGGGTCGAATTCTGGAGATGTTGAGGAGGTTAAGGCGGCAGGATTTAGCCAGTGATTGGATCTATGATCTATGATCTATTATGATCTACCAAAACCCCCAGATCCTTCTCCACCATTGATTCCCCCAGTTGTACTCCCCCTAGTTTATAGGATGCATGCATATTCTTAGCCCCCAAGTGCATAAATTTACATTTATCAACATTAAATCTCATCTGCCACATAGTCGTACAAATAGACAGTGCATTGAGGTCGGCTTGTAAATTATTATTGTTTTTTTTCTACAGGTTCTCTGCTTTCAGAAATATACTGTAGAATGTTTGGGGAGCCTAAAGTAATTTTCAGGTCTAAAATGTGCAAAAGCTGAAAAAAAACTGCTCTGGCAGAAAAAGTGTGTTAAAGTTGAACTCCAGGAAAATAATGAAATACACAAAAGAAAAGCATACATGGGAACCGTTTTACCCGCCAAAAGATTTGTATTTATGTCCATGCAGTTCTGATATTTACACAGCTCTGCCACACTGCTCTGTCTGACAGGACAGGAGACTTGATTTTTTTCTCTGCTGCAGTTCAGAAACACTTACAGGTCTTATCCCTCCCCCAGTCTGGGGCTGATACCAAGTAAAATGTTGACACTTACACCAATGTAATGATGTACTATTGAATATAGAGCAGCATTCATTTGTGTCTTTTATATCTGCCTGGGGTTCAGATTTTAGTCTTTTAAAACATACATAAGTCATAAACTTCATGAAAACAATCTAGGTGGGCGATCCACAACAGGATTTTAGTATAGGAACCCCCCACTATGCCCTGTGCTGGTGGTTGTAAAAAAAAAAAAAAAACAGCAAAGATTGCACATGTGTGTATAAAGAATGGTAATGGAACAATTGGGATTAAAGTGTGAGAACACTTAACACTTTGCACAAAAAACTTCCTCCTGGATTTATGTCCCCTCTAGAGCTTTTTTTTTTTTTTTGCACACATATAAAATCTTCTTTTTTAGTTACAAAATGATCTAGAGGACCCCCATAACATAATATATTTTCTGAAAGCAGAGGCCTTGTAGAACACAAATCTGTGTATTCTGACAGTGGAGAGTCCCGCTACCAGATTACAATGTCTCAGTGGGAAAGATTCTTCCATCTACCTGGATGAAAAAAATAAACATCTATGGACAGATTTACCGTGATCACTTTTATAACAACAAAAAGTAAGAGAACGCTCCATCCACAGAAACAGAGCGGATAGAGGAATCCCCACACTTTTCAGCTTTAAGGCTACTTTCGCACTGGGGCGTCGGCTGCAAAACGCCGCTATTTTTAGCGGCATTTTACCGTCGTTTTTGCAGAGGTTTTCGGCCACTAGCGGAACACTTTTAACCCCCGCTAGCAGTCGAAAAAAGGTTAAAACCGCCCAGCGGAGCTAAGCTGGCGGTTTGGTGACGCTGCCCATTGATCTCAATGGGCAGGGGCGCTTTAGGAGCAGTGTATACACCGCTCCTACAGCGCTGCAAAGATGCGGCTTGCAGGACTTTTTTTGGGCGTCCTGCCAGCGCACCACTCCAGTGTGAAAGCACTCGGGCTTTCACACTGGAGTGAGAGGAGAGGCTCTTTACAGGCACTATTTATAGCGCTGTAGCGTCTGTGAAGCGCCTCAACGTGAAAGCAGCCTAAAGAAAAGACTCTTCCAGCAACTTCTCCATCTCCCTGACAGTGTTATAGTTTGTCACAAGTTTTGTGACCGTCACCCACCGCCTGTCACCATCACCTACTCCGATCACTTACTAGACAGCTTGGTTTGCATGTAAATGAGAAGACATTCTATATACATTCTTATAAAATTTCCATCACATGTATTTCTTCCAATCATTTTGTGAAGTCCTATTTTGTTGTTCTTTGTCACCCTGATCACATTTTTCTCTTCCTAGAAAGTAAGTTACACACCTGTATATCTCTTCTTCAGGTAAATCAACATCATCTTCTTCTGACCTCACAGTGGAGCTCTCCTCCAGTGATCAAATCTCCATCCTGAAAATACTGGAATTCATCAAATACCTGAATATACAAAAGAGAAGAAGGAGATGGGACTTTAAATGAAGTACGCGGAGGGTCAAGTGTTGTGTGGCATTAAAATCAACATATCTATATTATACTGTATATGGAAGGGCTGGCCTATTTAGGTTCCTTACAGATCTTTATATGCATCAGAGTAGCGGAATGCAAACCAGGGTGTCCATGTTTTATGGAATTTGTCAACTTTATCTGAGGCCTGGGCCAGAATATCCTCCATTTCACGAATCTCTGAAACCTTTGTCAACCATTGTGAAATGGTAGGTACCCGTGTGGTTTTCCAGCAGGTTGGGATCAACGTCTTTGCTGCGTTCAGCAGGTGTTTAGTTAGTGAGTTCTTGTAGCATTTTATTGGGAATGAGGAGATGTGCAGGAGACAACAGGCAGCATCCAGCACTATTCTGGTTTCCATTATTGATTTGATCAGGTCTCTGACCTGGCGCCAGAATGTGGTCAGAAGGGGGCACTGCCACCAAATGTATATAAGCGTGCCGTATCGCCACCACATCTCCAACAGACCTTGGGGGTCTGAGCATACCAGGAATGTAGTTTAGCAGGTATGACATACCAGTCTGTAAGTAATTTGTATGATATTTCTTGCATCTTAGTGCTTATAGAGCACTTATGTGCAAGGATGCAAGCTTTTGTCCACTGTTTGTCAGTAATCGTTTGATTGAGCGCCATGGACCAATGCTTTCAAAATCTGTCTTCTTCTTCGGGTATCGAATTTTGAAGCATTTATATGTGATGGACGTAGCTTTTTGTAGTTGCTCACCTTCTACGCAGATTGTCTCTAAGTCTGTCATTTGTCTGGAGAAGTGACATTGTGTGGCCTTACCGTTTACATAGCTACGTATCTGGAAGTACATCCAGATTGGCATATTTAGTATCCCGCTATCTCTTTTTAGGGTCACATAGTCTGAGAATTTCCCATTCTGAAAGCAATCATCTGCTTGTAGAGCCTTATTTGTGAGGGGTCGTTGTAGCAGTCGGTTTCTCAGTCCCGGAATGAAGTCTGGGTTATCTGATAGGGGGGTGATAGGGCTGAGTGGGGAGGTCAACGTGGAGTGTTTAGTCGCTTCTGAGCAAATAGTCAAAGTATTTTCCATTAGTGGTTGTTGTTTTAGTACATTGTTTTTCTGCAGCCCTGGATTCGATAGGGAAAAAAGGAGGGGGTATAGACCTTCTTCTAGTGCCAACCAGTCTTTGGCCCTCCCATGGCAGTGCCAGTCTATCACTCTTGTGAGATGTGCTACATGGTAGTATTTTCTAAAGTCTGGAAGCCCCATCCCTCCTAGTTCCTTAGGTCTGGTCAGGAGTGCGAATTTGTTCCTGACTTTTTGTGTGCCCAAAGAAAAACCAGCAAGGCGGTGTGCAATTTTTTGAAAAATTTCTGGGGTAGTTTGACTGGCAGTGCCCTGAGTAGATAAAGAAGCCTGGGAAGCATTACCATCATCAGGATGGTGGCCCTCCCAAACCACGAAAAAAAGCCTGCTTTCCAGAGTTTTAGGTCTTTTTCCATTTTCTGGAGTAGGGAAAAATTGCCTGATATATCCTTGATAGTTTAGGAGTCAGCCAGACACCTAAGTACTACAAAGCTTTTCCTTCCCATTTAAAGGGGCAGTTGGCTTGTGTTCTGATTAGGTTAGTAGAGGACATAGTTTTATTTAAGGTTAGAAAGAAATCCATAGTGTGTAAAGGCTTTCATGAGATTGGGGAGAGTAATATGTGAGTTTGTCAGAAAGTATAAGAGATCGTCGGCATACGCAGTCGTTTTGTATATCTTATCTTGGATGGGGATACCTTTTATTGCATCTTCTTTATTAATCGTTCCAATAAATGGTTCTAGCGAGAGAATAAATAATAGTGGGGACAGGGGGCAGCCCTGTCTCATGCCATTCAGTATCTCTACTTTTTCTGACAGTGACCCATTAATCTTTATCCTAGCTGAGGGTTGTTGGTATAATAAAGTGATCTACGCCATCATTTTTAGGATTTAGGCCTATGTGTTTGCAAATCGTGAACATAAAGTCCCAGGCTACCTGTCGAAAGCCTTCTCCGCGTCTGTAGACAGGAGAAGGTTCTCGATGTGCAGGGAATGTGATGCTTGTGTTAGTAGCAGTGCTTTAATTATTTTGTTCTTTGCCTCTCTGACAGGCTTAAAGTCTACTGTTCAGGGCCTATTACATTAGCCAAAAGTGGTCTGAGTCTTTTTGTCAGTATTTTGGCCAGCAGCTTTACGTTCATCAAAGATATGGGCCTGTAACTGGAGCAATCTGTGGTATCTTTTTCTTCATTGTTATTTGTGATAAATCATGGAACAGCATGATCATCTCGCCATTGAACACTATGCTGTAATTTCTCCTGGCTTTATTCATAATGGCTTCTTTAAGCGGGAAATTTTGTAGGCAGCAGATTATATCCCTGGGAGCTGGGGTGTCAGGGCCTTTAGGTCTGAGGGCTCTATGAGCTCTCACAAAGTTAATTGCTGTGTCCTCTTGTCTTTCTAGGAGGCTATTAAAGACTCTCTGCAGGGCTGGGATTATTTGTGCTGTATCAACTGATTCAGGGATCCTCTCACCCTAATATTGCTCCTTCTGCCCCTGTTGTCCAGGTCCTCGAGATGTCTATTCATCTCTATGAGGTGAGAGGAGTGAGTCAGTGCCACATTTTCTAGCTTGTTCAGTCTTTTGTCCCTTTGTTTCTCAGTCATTTCTGCAGCAGCTAGTTTGTCAGTCAGAACAAGCATGGTTGGATTTGAGATCTGTAATTGCAGCTGAAAAAGTAGATTTTATATCTGCTGCGAAGCCTGACATGTCCACATAGGTTAGGGGTTGATTCGCCTGGGTGTAGCCCCTACCTGAGTCTCCTGCTGTGGATAGTGAATCCTCACTGGAGTTGAAAAGATCGTTGATATTCCTGACAGATGTGATCGTGGTGCTGCATTTAGGTCGAGTCTGTGGGGTCTGGAGAAGCTTTCTGCCCATAGCTGGATCTCTGGAAGCAGGGTTTCAAGATAAAGGCTGGGTTCCTTCACAGGGCTCTGCTAGTATGCTTCCGTCGCCATCAAGCACCAAACCACACCCCATATATGGTACTTTTTTAGGAAATGGGAATTAGGTTTGAAGGTACAAATCACAACAGAAGAGGGAACTAAATCATTTACCCTTACCTATTGTTTGTCCTTGGCGACTAAGGCACATGAGACAAATTTTAAACTTCACTCCCATTACCGGCGTCCAATGCTGCTTCACCGGATAAACCCAGATGTTACAGATACATGTTGGCTATGTCATTCCACCAAGGGATCCCTTATGCATATTTGGTGGGAATGTCTATTTATGAGATTTAGGACCTGATACTGTGCTTTATAATACTGGTACCGGGATGACCATAGCCAACACTTTACAAATCACTTGGTTATCTATCCTACCTGGCTCTTCTAAATGCATTAAGAAAGATCTTCTTAGACATTGGCTGACAGCAGCAAGGTCGTTGATACCGTGCCATTGGCAAACAGCGCAAGCTCCTGCTTTATTTTGAGTGGGTGGTAGAGATGGACTATATTGAGAGGATGGAGTCTCTTTTGGCATATGAATTGGAAACATATGGACAATTTCATCAAACATGGCTCCTTGGAAATTATTTGGAGAATCATCAGAATTGCAAAATCTTATAGGGGACAACTGTAGGACCTGAATTGGTCCAAGGTTGCCCTATGTGGATAACTATAGCAATTTTCATATTAACTCTTTGGCATGTGGGGATTTCTGGTAGTTAATGTATATAAAAACACCAGTTAAGGGTAGTGACCTTGAGACCCATCTGATCAGGGGTTGTTCACCCCTGTCTGTAATGTACCCTTCTACTTTTTTCTGTTTTCTCTTTCTCTTTTATTCATTTATTTTTTTCTTCTTTTTTTCCTCCCCCTTTTTTGTATTTTGTAAGTCACACCCCTTTATTTTCGACGATGGATGTTAAGGACCAAGATATTATCATTTTCCTTGGTATTAATATGTTGGGATGTGTCCAATTCGTTTTCAAGACAAGTAACAAGAGCTGTTTAAAACATTATTTTTATTGTGAAAGGAAATGCTTCGATGTTGGCCTTTCCTCTCCACTAGAATTATAATTACCCATATTTATCGGCATATAACACGCACAGGCGTATAACACGCACCTTTAATTTAAGAGGAAAGTTTCAGGAAAAAAACATTTTTTTTTTAAATAAACTACTTTGAAGCAAAATAATGGTCAGTGGCCATCATTGCAGCCTGATCAATGCCCATCATTGCAGCCTTGCTCATCATTGCAGCCTGATCAGTGCCCATATGCAGCCTTTCCAATCATTGCAGTCTGATCAGTGCCCATCTGCAGCCTTGCCCATCATTGCCAATCATTGCAGTCTGATCAGTGCCCATCTGCAGCCTTGCCCATCATTGCCAATCATTGCAGTCAGATCAGTGCCCATCTGCAGCCTTGCCCATCATTGCAGTATGATCAGGGCCCATCTGCAGCCTTGCCCATCATTGCAGTATGATCAGTGTCCATCTGTAGTCTTGCCCCTCTTTGCAGCATTATCATTGCGTATCTGCAGCCTTGTTATTGCTGAAATAAACAGAGCCGGATCTCCTGTGTACTCGGCCTGGCTCGCAGTCCCGCCCATTCCCACTCATTCCTGCCCATTGGCCCGGCTCTTATGATGGACATAACATCGGACCAATGGCGGGATGTCAATGCTAGGAGGCGGGACTGGGCATGACTGCGCGCAGAGTCGAGTACACAGGAGATTCGGCTCTGTCTATTTCGGCAGTACTGGTTCCCTCCTTCCCCTCCAAGGCAGCCATTCGGCGTATAACACGCACACGCGATTTTCCCCTGATTTTATATGCCAATAAATATGGTATTTTCTATTATATAGGCATAATGGTCCCTGCGGGGAGTTTTATGTTAAATATACACTCTTATATTGTAGTGTTTATTAGTGATTTGAAAATGGTTGGTGAAATGCATATATCACCTTTTGTATTACAGTTTAATGCATATATAAAACTGTTACTCAATAAATATAGATTTAACTCAAAAAAGGGCATAGATGTGTTTCTGGAAACTACAGGCCTGTCAGTCTAACATAGATAGTATGTAACCTATTGGAGAGGATGATAAGGTACTATATCCAAGAGTTTGCTGATGAAAACATTGAGCGATGCCTGCCAACCTACTGGAAAAAAAAATCCCAATCCTTTAGCTGAATGTAACTAAAGAACCATGACAATATTTAGTCAATCATGTCAACCATTACACACCATGATGTCACTTACCAATTATGGTCATGCCCATATTTAGTCAATAACATGTGATACCCAATCCTTTGTTAATTTCCAACGGAGGCCTGGAAAATTTATTTCACAATGAGGAATTGTTGGGAGTAGAGGGGTACTATGTAGAACTTACTCATTAATGGGGAGGTCAGTGAAATAAAGACCCTCTTCAAGCTAGGATTGTGAGGAAGAGGTCTGTGTCCTTATTACCAACTGCTTTGCCAGAGAAGTCTTCTCTGACAAGGGAACCCCCATGTTAAGGACATGTGGGCCGGTCTACTGTAAATTTTTATGTGGATCACACACTTTTTTTCCTTTTTTAGACATGATTGACATGGCTATACATCTTAGACAATGTGATTGATTTTTTTTTTTTTTTTTTTTTGGGGGGGGGGGGTGGAAATAATTTATAAGTTGCCTTTTATTGCTTTCTATGCTGTTATGCCTATTGTTACACCACTGATACAGGTCCTCTTCATCCAGAACGTATATAAATTTCTAATTTTATCATACAGTATGTATTATTACAAAAAAAAATAACCTGTAGAAGCAGGATTAAAATGAAGAAGAGAATTGTGAAGGTATCTCCTCCATGTTCCTTATGCTATCACTGCTAATAATGCAAACATATATGACAACTCAGCCTATTTTTTATTTTCAAACTAGCCAAGGAAATGTCAGGTGAACGTAAAGGGAGGTAATGGTAAAATAAGGTAAAGGGAGGTAATGTTCATCTTTTATATATGTAGTGTAAAAGTTACAAGAAAGACCTTCTACTAAAGAAGAGGTGTTACCACATCTCTGGAAATCCAGGTCTCACAAGGCGAAAGCTGGACAGATGTGTATGATTTCTAATTAATTAATAGGGTGATAATCGCTCAAACAATATTGGGGACTTCTTTTGTCAATTGCTGGTACAGATTGCTCATGTACCCACTATTGAAACACTTTTTTTTTTATTAATTATCACTGGTTACACTGGAAAAAAAAAAAACTTCTTATATATTTGATTTTATTAACTATTAAATATACAGATAATTAGATCAATCTAGCAAGACATTATTACCAAATTAACAATTACCAAATGAAAACACTGACCCCCCCCCCCCCCCCTATTACTAAATAAATCAATGCCTCCCTTCTGTATCACTAATACAAGCTATTGTTGAAGTAATAGGCCCATCGCTGAAATGTGAAAATGGATCTGGAGCTTAACTTGTTAATAAAAATGCTATTAGTTTCATCAGAAATGTCACTCTGTAAAATTTTATTTGAAATCAAATAGTGACATCTACTGTAAGTCACCTGTATAATGAGATCAGAGAAAGGAATATTTGCATCTGCCAGACTGCGCTCCCCCTCCCATCTTCCTCCCCCTCCCTTCATCCTCACCTGTTCACCTGGCTAAATCTATCACTACACAGTAGTTGTATGAATACACAGAGGACGGTGTCACCTGGATACATAATTACAGAGGTGTCACCTTCATAGAAAGACAGATCACAGCTGCTTAACCTACTCACCCCCTCCCTGCCAAGACTCTCCTGGGGCCCCATCCAGCTAAGTGATGATTATTGATTACAATGAATGGCAATGGGATTGTTTTCAGAGCAGAATACAATGATTTTATTATAACTTTATCTGCACCTTCCCGGGGGGACACTGACACTGAACAGACTCCCAGCACAGCGAGGAGCACATGAGAGACACACAGATACACCTTCCACTACAGAAAAGTTTATGTCTGCCAAATAATTCAATAAAATACAATGAGATAGAGATAGATAGATAGATAGATAGATAGATAGATAGATAGATAGATAGATAGATAGATAGATAGATAGATAGATAGATAGATAGATAGATAGATAGATAGATAGCATTTGAACAAATCTATTCTTCTAGAATAATAATAATAATAATAATAATAATAATAATAATAAACAATATACTATGTATCAATGGTGACAGATAATACAATATACTGTATGTCACTAAATTACCATCAAAGCCCAACCCCAGCAGAATTTGACAAAGTTGATATATACTTATTTTTTTGGCTATGTATTTATTTATTTATTTTTACTTATTTATGTATTTATTTTATTTATTTATTTAAATTCCCCCCCCCCCTGGGCAAAAAAAAGAAAATACATAAAATAAAAAATTACCTACCATAAAGTACATCAATTTTTCATAAATACTGTCAATGAATAAATACGTAGATACGAAAATATGTATGTACGTTCAACTCAAACATCACCATATTCTACCCTAACTGTGATAATTACCCATAATAAAATGGAGGAATTATCAATAACATTGATATATTAATATGCATTTATTTTTTATTTAGTTTTGGACAGAGTGGGGATGGGAAAAGTTTAAACTGCAGCGAAGGTTTATAAAAAAACAAAAAAAAACATGTTATACTTACCTCCTCTGCAGTTGGTTTTGCACAGTGTGGCCCTGATCCTCCTCTACTGTGGTCCCTCAGCAGCACTCCTGGCTCCTCCTCTTCTCAAGTGCCCTGTTGAAGATCCGCTCTCCCTCGGGGCACTCGTGCAGGCGTGCTCCCGTGTCCTGCTGCTGCGTCCATTGACACAGACAGCAGGACTCGGCCCCGCCCCCAGCTCCAGCTTTTTTGGATTTGATTGACAGAAGTGGGAGCCATATACAGTTAGGTCCATATACTGTATATTTGGACACAGGTACAATTTTCATACTTTTGGCTCTATATGCCACCAAAATAAAATTAAAACAAAACAATCCAAATTAATTTGAAGTGCAGACTTTCAGCTTTAATTCAAGGGGTTGAACATAAACATCAAGTACAAATTTTAGGAACTGCAACCATTTTTATACACAGCCCCCCCCATTTTCAGGGGCTCAATTGTAATTGGACAAATAAATATAATCATAAATAAAATGTTCATTTTTAATATTTTGTTGGGAACCCTTTACTGGCAATGACTGCCTGAAGTCTGGAACCCATGGACATCACCAAAGACTGTGTTTCCTCCTTTCTGGTGCTTTGCCCGGCTCTAACTGCAGCTATCTTCAGTTGTTCTTTGTTTGTGGGTCTTTCTGCCTTTAGTTTTGCCTTCAGCAAGTGAAATGCTCAATTGGGTTGAGATCAGGTGATTAATTCGGCCATTGCAGAATATTCCACTTATTTTGCTTCAAAAGCTCCTGGGTTGCTTTCGCAGTGTGTTTTGGATCATTGTCCATCTGTACTGTGATGCGCCGCCCAATCAACTTTACTGCATTTGGCTGAATCTGGGCTGAAAGTATATTTCTAAACACTGCAGAATTCATCCTGCTGCTTCTGTCTTCTGTCACATTATAAATAAATACCAATGACCCAGTGCCACTGCAAGCCATGCATGCCCATGCTGCAAGCTCCACCATGTTTTACAGATGACGTTTTGTGTGCTTTGGATCATGAGCTGTTCCAAGCCTTCTCCACACTTTTTTCTTCCCATCATTCTGGTACAAATTAATCTTATGCCGCGTACACACGATTGGAAATTTTGGTCGGAAAAAGCTATGATGGTTTTTCCGACGGGATTCCGCTCAAGCTTGCCTTGCATACACATGGTCACGCAAAAGTTCTCTGAACTTTCGACCGTCAAGAACCCAGTGACGTAAAAAACTACGACGAGCCAAAAAAATGAAGTCCAATGCTTCCGAGCATGCGTCAAATTGTTTCCGAGCATGCATCATTTTTTGCGCGTCCGAATTGCATACAGACGATCGCTTTTTCGGATAGGAACTTTTCCTGACCAAAAAATAGAGAACATGCTCCCAATATTTTGCTGGCTGGACTTCCGCCAGCAAAAGACTGATGGAGCATACACACGGTTGCATTTTCCGACAAAAAGCTCTCATCAGAGTTTTGCTGGCGGCTTTTCATGTACGTGTTATCAGGGCTGGACTGGGACAAAAATTTGGCCCTGGACTTCATCCAGACTGGCCCACTTAAATTTTGCAAACACGCACAAAACCAGTATATATACTGTTGGGGGGTGGACACAGGGGGAAACAGTGGGGGGTGGAGGATACAGAGGGACACTGTGGGGGGGTGGAGGGTACCATGAGGGGGTGGAGGACACTGTGAGGGTGGAGGACACAGTTGGACAGCGTGGAAGGGTGGAGGAGACTGTGGGGTTGGAGGACACTGTGGGGGTGGAGGACAAAGTTGGACACCATGGGGTGGTGGAGGACACCATGGGGGGGTGAGGACAGAGGGGGACACCGTAGGGGTGGAGGACACAGGGGGACACCGTGGGGGGGTGGAGGACACAGGGGAACACCGTGGTGGGTGGAGGACACAGTGGGGGTGGAGGACACAGAGGGACACCGTGGCGGGATGGAGGACACCGTGGGGGGGTGGAGGACACCATGGGGGGGTGGAGGACACCATGGGGGTGGAGGACACTGTGGGGGTTGGGGACACAGTTGGACACTGTGGGGGGTGGAGGACACAGTTGAACACTGTGGGGGTGGAGGACACAGTTGGACACCGTGGGGGGTGGAGGACACAGTTGGACACGGTGGGGAGGTGGAGGACACAGGGGGACATCGTGGGGGGTGGAGGACACAGTTGGGCACCATGGGGGTGGAGGACAGAGGGGGGCAGCGTGGGGGGTGGAGGACACAGTGGGGGATGGAGGACAGAGGGGGACAGTGTGGGGTGTTGGAGGACACACTGGGGGGTGGAAGACACAGTGGGGGGTGGAGGACAGAGGGGGACAGCGTAGGGGGTGGAGGACACAGTGGGGACAGCGTGGAGAGTGGAGGACACAGTGGGGGGTGGAGGGCAGAGGGAGACAGGGTGGGGGTTGGAGGACACAGTGGGGGTGGAGGACAGAGAGGGACAGCATATGCGTGGAGGACACAGGGGGACAGCGTGGGGGGTGGAGTACAGAGGGGGCAGCCTGGGGGGGAAAAAGGGGAGTATCATGGGCCTCCTGCGATCCTGTTGGGGCCCTGACCCCCTACATCTGTACTGGCTGCCTCTGCTTCCCCCTCCTCAGTGATGGTGATAGTACATAGCCTCACCCAATGCCTGCAATAAGACTTCTCATGGCGCGCTGCTCTCTACCAGGCCCTCCGCTCTTCTCGTCCGTCCCGAATGATGTCATGTACAAACACCTGGGGTAGATGGGAGGAAAGGAGGGGCGGGGAACAGCATGCTGTGAGAGGTCCTATTGCAGCCGCTTCCAGTGCTAGTGTTGCAGAGCCTGTCATGGGACCCCACAGTGCTGATAGGTCAGTCCACCCCTGCAATACAGCAGTGCTCAAAGTAATGGATGCACAGGCCGTGAAGCCATAGACTAACATAGACAGGCGTTTTTAAGCTGCAAAAAACGCTCAAAAAAGCGGCTGTAAAAACATCCGTGTGCATGAGGCCTTGGAATCAACTCCAGACCTTTTACCTGCTTAATTGAAGATATAACGAAGGAGTAGCCCACACCTGGCCATGAAACAGCTTTTTATTCAATTGTCTAATTACTTTTGGTCCCTTGAAAAATGGGGATGGCTATTCTTAAGAGCTGTAATTCCTAAACCCTTCATCCGATTTGGATGTATATACCCTCAAATTAAACCTGAGAGTATGCACTTTCAGCCCATATCCACTATATAACTATAGCTTGAATATAAACACTGTGTTACAAATGATCTACAAAATAGACTAAATTGTCACACTAGACAGCGCTAATGTTGAGCGGTTATCAACTAAAACATGCGGCCAACCACACATGCATAGGAAAATCCTGTAAAAGAAAGTCCCTTAGGAGAAAGTCCCTTGTAAAGAGCAGTGATGTAAAGTTCAGGGTGTAGTTCAAAAGTATTAATCAGGTGATCATGAAAACATTCCTCAGCGTGCACCTTCCACCGATCACTACGAATTCCACCCAGTGCGACCACTCTCCCCCTAGGGGGTTAAACTCACCAGAATTGGGAAGTAATAGAGCATTTCAGAATATTAATCCTTGCCAGCAACTTGTTGTCACACATGAAGGGTCACGGATTCTCAGGGCTCATAATAAGTCAAAAAGCAGAAAGAGAAGTGCACATAGCGTGATCCTGTTTATTGACTGAATACCCTTCCACATATAAAATAGCAACCCCCCTTCAATAAATACACGTACATCAATTATCTTAAAAAACGAGCAATCAATCAAGCAAGCAGGTAGTGAGAGTGTGTAAACTTCACCATGAGACGCCAGCGCCGCTACACAGGAGACGTTGATCACTTCCTGGTTGTGCAGTTGGCTCAGGTGGAGCGCACAGGTCACTTCCTACGTCGTGTAAGCCACGCCCTGACGCATTTCGTCATATCCTGACTTCGACAGAGGGTGTGGCTACACGACGCACTATTCGGCTTAAATATCCCTTTACAGCCCGCCTAGCCAATCACAGCGCAACACGGGTGCCAGCGGGTGCACGTCACCCGCCCCAGTCCACACTGACGGCTTGTAACAGGAGGGGAGAAGGGACAAAAAGACTCTGCACATATTATACAAGCATAAAATTAAACGGAAAAGAGATTAGATATAAACAAACTTGGAATAAGTGAATTTACATCCCTGTCAGTCACATGAGCCAGTCCTAAAATATACACATCATTATACGCTGCCGCTACACAGCAATAAATACTACCCATAAAACGCACCATGGGTTACATTCTAGCCTGGCGCACTTTACCATTATGTTAGCAGATCTAAAAAAGGACTTACTTCAAATTAATGTGTACAGTTTAAGGATACCATTGCTCATCACGTTCTTATTGATATAAATACTAAGCCATAGACAGACATTTGTACTCATAAAAATGTTGCACTGCTGCACACATGCACATAGTTAAAAAACAGTGAGATATCTCAATAAATAAAAGAGGAAAGCACTGATGCACATCACATTATCACTGCTGCACAGTGTCCTCTCACAAAAAACATTGAGGCCATGCAACTATATGCTAATCTCAATATCTCAACTTTAAACAAGAGATATAATTAAAAGAAAAACGAGGGAGACTGAAAAATTGCATATAAATATAAGAGCAAAATTTATCCATATCCAATTGATATGATAAGGTCAATTAAAAAGATAAAAAATAACAATATTAGAGGCACTACTACAAGGAAAACACGGATGTGATAGAGGCATAACTGCCAAACAAAAATTAAAATAAAATAAAATCAGAGGAGTGACATCAGACTACAAGAAGAGCAACCGGTAATGAACAAATAAGGCAAAACCTTAATCCCAGATATTAATAATCGCTTATGAAGCAGTTGATATCGAGGTCAACATTTAATTAAAGTATCTGCCAAGAAGATCCACTGGGTCTCTCTTCTAGACAGATCTCAAACTAGGTTAGAACCCCTCCATTTTGGCTTCAAATGATCCACACCCCAAAATTTGAGGCCCAATGGATCTTTTTGTCCCTTCTCCCCTCCTGTTACAAGCCGTCAGTGTGGACTGGGGCTGGTGACGTGCACCCGCCGGCACCCGTGTTGCGCTGTGATTGGCTAGGCGGGCTGTAAAGGGATATTTAAGCCGAATAGTGCGTCGTGTAGCCACGCCCGCTGTCGAAGTCAGGATATGACGAAACGCATCAGGGCGTGGCTTACACGACACAGGAAGTGACCTGTGCGCTCCACCTGAGCCAACTGCACAACCAGGAAGTGAACAACGTCTCCTGTGTAGAGGCACTGGCGTCTCATGGTGAAGTTTACACACTCTCACTACCTGCTTGCTTGATTGATTGCTCGTTTTTTAAGATAATTGATGTACGTGTATTTATTGAAGGGGGGTTGCTGTTT
The DNA here is from genome assembly GCA_037952925.1 of Lithobates clamitans. Lineage (NCBI taxonomy): Eukaryota > Metazoa > Chordata > Amphibia > Anura > Ranidae > Lithobates > Lithobates clamitans. Next base: position 5,821,101 of record JBBGZY010001416.1, read on the forward strand.
TATATGTGGAAGGGTATTCAGTCAATAAACAGGATCACGCTATGTGCACTTCTCTTTCTGCTTTTTGACTTATTATGAGCCCTGAGAATCCGTGACCCTTCATGTGTGATGTTAACAACAAGTTGCTGGCAAGGATTAATATTCTGAAATGCTCTATTACTTCCCAATTCTGGTGAGTTTAACCCCCTAGGGGGAGAGTGGTCGCACTGGGTGGAATTCGTAGTGATCGGTGGAAGGTGCACGCTGAGGAATGTTTTCATGATCACCTGATTAATACTTTTGAACTACACCCTGAACTTTACATCACTGCTCTTTACAAGGGACTTTCTCCTAAGGGACTTTCTTTTACAGGATTTTCCTATGCATGTGTGGTTGGCCGCATGTTTTAGTTGATAACCGCTCAACATTATTGCTGTCTAGTGTGACAATTTAGTCTATTTTGTAGATCATTTGTAACACAGTGTTTATATTTATGTATTTTGTTTGAGACAGCTGCTCTGTTTCCTGGGTTTCCTCTCTGCATAGCTGCAAAGTGGATTCTATTCATATATATGCATTTATGAATGTTCATGAGTATCTGCATAGCTGCAAAGCGATGTTTATTCATATATATGCACCTATGAATGTTCATTAGTATCTGTTTATACTGCATTTGGGATCAGCATAGTGACCTGGCGCTGAGTGGTGTTTCTGCAGGCCTGGTGAAACACCTTTAGTTTTATATTATAGCTTGAATATGTTTTGGTAAATACCTGAAAAAATCTAAAATTGTGCCTGTGTCCAAATATATATGAACCTAACTGTACATAAACAGTATCTCACAAAAGTGAGTACACCCCTCGCATTTTTGTAAATATTTTATTATATCTTTTCATGTGACAACACTAAAGAATTGGCACTTTTCTACAATGTAAAGTAGTAACAGCTTGTATAACAGTGTAAATTTTCTGTCCCCTCAAACTAACTCAACACACAGCCATTAATGTCTAAACCGCTGGCAACAAAGGTGAGTACACCCCTAAGTGAAAACATCCAAATTGGGCAGAATTGTCAATATTTTTGGTGGCCACCATTTTTCAGCACTGATTTAACCCTCTTGGACATGGAGTTCACCAGAGCTTCACAGGTTACCACTGGAGTCCTCTTCCACTCCTCCATGATGACATCACAGAGCTGGTGGATGTTAGAGATCTTGCGCACCTCCACCTTCCGTTTGAGGATTCTCCACAGATGCTCAATAATGTTTAGGTCTGGAGACATGCTTGGCCAGTCCATCACCTTTACCCTCAGCTTCTTTAGCAAGGCAGTGGTCATCTTGGAGGAGTGTTTGGGGTCGTTATCATGTTGGAATCCTGGAATCTCTGAAGGGAGGGGATCATGCTCTGCTTCAGTATGTCACAGTACATGTTGGCATTCATGGTTCTATCAATTAACTGTAGCTCCCCAGTGTTGGCAGCACTCACGCAGACCCAGACCATGACACTCCCATCACCATGTTTGACTGTAGGCAAGACACACTCGTCTTTGTACTCCTCACCTGGCTACCACCACACACGTTTTTGCCTATATAACACTGCCAAAATGAACCTTGACCTAGGTACAGCTGGCAATACATATATAGGGATCTATATGAGGTCAGAGCAGAAAGTGCAGTGTATGGGGTATGGGATGTTGATGAAGAGTGTTGGATCTGTCTCTGATAGCAGAGAATGGTATAGGGGATCTGGTTAGGATGGGATCTGTTGCAGTGAGGTGGTGCAGGTTTTTAGGGATTAAATTGTAGCACTTACCCCCGAAGGAGCTGCTGGTTTTGATTGGGCTTACCATTACCTTGTGTCCATCACAGGGGTCGCAATGGATAAGAGGGAAAAAGAGTATTAAATTATGTCTGCACCAAACACTTATTTTCTTTCGTTGCAATTCTTTTATTCTTTGAACCCTAATCAACAGGGATGGAGGATTAAGGGAGATTCAGGTAGCTTAGATTGCGGGTCAGGGTATTTCTACTTATCCAGAGGACTAACGGTCTCCTCAACTGGATATAGCAATCACCGGATAGGTCTCTCTCACTGACCTAGCAGCCAGGTGCAATGCTTGAACACAGACTCTGCCACAGACTTGATGGAAAAACAGAATACTGTTACGGTCGTACATAACTTCTCTCCACAGGCAAGAAAGCACAGGACCAACCTCTGGATCAGTAGGCCCCAGAACTCCTGGGCCTACTTCTGTAGTAACAAAGCCTCGGGCCAACCGACCCCGAGACAGCAGAGTTGACATGGCACACCCTGGGCCAGGAGGGCCTCCAGGTTGGGAACAACGAACCTCGGCCAATTGGCGCCTGTACCTTAAGTACCCTTACCCAGAATGCACTCCCACTGGGTTATTTCTGAGTAAAAGGGGTACCCAATGCATCCAATCTGTTGCATTTCTAACATTTCCAACACTTACCAACACGGTGGCCACAGCGACACCCATGGCCAAGTGGAATTGACACAACCCAGCTGAACTGGTACAAATGGCAGGAATTTTACCATAATTAGTCTGAGCTAAACTACAGCTTCAGACAACTTAAATTTACATAAATAGCACCTGCCCATCAGGAGCAGGGTGCTACAAAATCAAAAGGAGAGGAGGTAATTTATTGTTCCCCCACTGCCTGGCAAACACCCTCTGAAAAGTGATCCACTGTGGATCACTTTTCACTGGATGACACAAGCATGCACTTATCCACAGCAATAATGCCCCTTAGATGTGTCACTACAACCATGTGGTTACTGCTGCAGCATCTAATGATACTTCAAGAGACTTATTATTATTATTATTACTGTCCTGTTAAACCAATCTATGGTCTTGCTGACCGTGCTGCAGCTCCGTTTTAGGGTCTTGGCAATCTTCTTATAGCCTGGGGCATCTTTATGTAGAGCGACACTTCTTTTTTTTCAGATCCTCAGAGAGTTCTTTACCATGAGGTGCCAGTTGAACTTCCAGTTACCACTATGAGAGAGTGAGAGTGATAACACCAAATTGAACACACCTGCTCCCCAATCACACCTGAGACCTTGTAACACTAACATGTCACATGACACCGGGGAGGGAAAATGGCTAATTGGGCACAATTTGGACATTTTCATTTAGGGGTGTACTCACTTTTGTTTCCAGCGTTTAGACATTAATGGCTGTGTGTTGAGTTATTTTGAGGGGACAGAAAATTTACACTGTTATACAAGCTGTACATTTACTAGTTTACATTGTAGCAAAGTATAATTTCTTCAGTGTTGTCACATGAAAAGATATAGTAAAATAGTTACAAAAATGTGAGGGGTGTACTTACTTTTGTGAGATACTGTATATATGAATTGTATATGGCCAAATTAAAAAGATAAATTAAGACTTGTTTTATACCAATTGCATGTTCATCTTGTGGCAAGGTAGGGTTTGAGCATTTGATCATTGATGTCGAATACAAATTGTATTCGTGGACACATGTTGGTTTTTTGGATTGGGCCATTCCTTCTGGGGATTTCTACGTAGGTGTTATTGTGGATTAAAGACAGCATGTAGAGGTCCCTTCTGTCCCTCTACTTCACATCCAGAATTTCCTCATTCCGCAGACTCGCTGTCTCCCCTATTCTTAGCCTCCTATTAACGAGCCTTTGAAGGAAGCCCTTCCTGTTCTTTCTTACGGTGCCATGTGCTGGAATCTTCTTCGATGAAGGTTGTGGAAAAGGGGCCAACTGGTGTAGAAGTTATCTACATACAGGTGATAACCTTTTTCCAGGAGTGGGTGTATGAGGTCCCCAACGACTTTCCTGCTTAATCCTGCTTGATGTAGTCTGGGCATTCAGGGGGATGCAGCTGGGTGTCCTTCCCTTGGTAAATGCATAGGTGTACCTTGTGGCTCAGTCGCATCATTTATACATTTTCACCCCATATCGGGCCCTTATTCTGGGGATGAATTGCTTGAAGCCCAGCCTGCTGGTAAAATGGACAAACAACTCATCCACGCAGATATCTTGGTCCGGGGTAAATAACTGTGGGAATTTTTCTGAAAAAATATAGAAGTGGTTGAAATTTATAAAGCTTGTCATATACTGGGTCATTTCGGGGAGGGCACTGGGTATAGTCATTATATTGGAGGAATCTCATTATCATCAAATATCCGCTTCTGGGCATTACTGCTGAGTAGAACGACGTCTGGTGGATGAGGTTGGTGGACCAATATGAACGCAACTCATTTTTTTGGGTGAGTTCCATATTGAATGTGAGGCCCCAAAAAATCTTAAACTCCTCCACTGTTAGGTCTCTCCATTCATATGGACGGGAATAATAGGACGTTGGGTTACTCAACATGAATTGTTGTGTATAGAGGTTGCACTGGGCTACAATTGATGATAACAGGTCCTCTGTAAAAACGAAATACAAGAAATCTATCGGGGCAAAATTTTCTGTGTTCACCTGGACTCCTGGCTGGACAGTGAAGGGGGGATGTTAGCTGCTCCAGAGTTAGAAGGAAGCCACAGGGGGTTTTGAAGGGCATAGGGAAGGATGGCATGGGTCCTAACCCTTTGGGGCTGAGGTGATACCCCACTAGTACTCAAGCAATGTTAATTATCGGTGAGTGTCTCTGAAAAGTGCCACATCCAAAAAACTAGACAGAAAGAAGAGACATCCCCTAACTGGACTTTTAAGACACTAGAGATTCTAGTGCCTTAAAAGTCCAGTTAGGGGATATTTCTTTTTTCTCCCCACTAGTACTTGGCCTTTCTTGCAAAGGTACTGCGCTACTAATGGATGGCACTGCAGTGCTGGTAGAACCACTGCCTCCTTCTTACCAGAACGCCTTCGTTTAGTGGGCACACTATCCTCTTCCTCTGAAAACAGAGTCGGAATCTAAATCAGAAGCAGAATCCAATACAGAGAGCTTCCCATTGCTCTCGTTGGCTGCACTTAGAATTTGGTATGCCTCATCAGTTGAAAATAATTTTTTAGACATGGTGGTGATGAGCCTGCACAGATGGGCAATGATGAGGCTGCACAGATGTGCACTAATTTACAGCACTAATTAGCTACACTGATGGGTGCTGATGAGGTTCCACTGATGGCATTTAAGGCACTGTGAGACTGATGGCACTTATGGCACTGGCAGCACTGATATGGGGCACTGTGTGACACTGATGGCAATGTGACACTGATGGCACAGTGACACTGATGACACGGAGACACTGATGGCACGGTGACACTGATGACGCTATGACACTCAATGATTGGTTGCAAGAGGTTAGTGCACATCATTACTGCTCACTGATTGGTTGCTAAAGGTTACAGCACATCATCTCCTCACTGCCTGCACACCATGGACTGGGGAGGTGAGGGGACCCATCAATAGACAGAAAACTCCAGTGTGATGGGGATTTACATTGACCACTAATGTAATGGGGATTTACACTGACCACTAAGGTAATAGGAGCACTCACAGGAATCACTAATGTAAGGAGGGATTTACACTGACCACCAACGTAAAGGGGACCTTCACACTGGCCACTAGTGTGAATGAAAGGATTGTACACCGAGCCCCAATGTAATGAGAAGATTTACACTGACCACATGTAACTGAGACATTTAACCTGCGTTCACATTTGTGTGTGTCAGGAACGCATACAAAATCGTTTTCCTGACACCACAGAAACGTGCTGCCCTTTAGCAGATACACAACGGTGCCATTAATTGTTAATGACACTCTCACACATCTGCTGAGATGTGCGTATTCACATGCACCACAATTCAGGGTGCTGTGGCACCATGTTACTTTGAAAAAGGGTTCCACCTCTAATTTTCTTGCCTTGCAGAACAGGCTGATAATAGGTTTAATGACCACAGTTGTAGGCAGGACTTTCAAGCATTCCCCTTTACCTCCCCAGTGAGCAGCATTCAGCAGAAGTAATGGTGGATATGACGTCAATGCAGCCGTCTATGGCTAGCTACATATTAATGCTGCAGCTATTTACATATCAATGAAGGTTATTTACATGTAAACACAGGGCTCTCCGGTTGAGTCACCTGTGCACAGCAATAGGCAGAGCTGAGCAGCATTAGTAACATAACTTTACACTGAGATATTGGGACACAGCACGGCACTAAAACTTCAAGGGGCAAGGCAATTTGAACTGGGATAGTTGGCAAGTATGAGACAGCTGCTTTGGGCCCCACAACAACAATGGGACCCAGAGCAGATGCCCCCTTTGCCCTGCCTTAAAGACGGCCCTGCACTGAGGCACAATGACACTGATGACAGTGATGGCACTGATGGCACAGTGACACTGAGATACTGATAGCACTGTGACACTGATGGGCACTGTGACACCAATGGGCACTGTTTGGGCACTGTAATATACCATAG